>QEPC01000306.1:188610-200959 GCA_003113815.1 Sphenodon punctatus
CCCCCCAGTCCACCTGACCATCCTGCTGCCACCAGGGGCCGGCACAAGACATCCCCCCCTACTTCCCTCTCTCACAGGGAGTCAGTTACCCCTCTACCACCAAATGCCCTCCCTGCGCCTTCCCCTGCTGCCACCAGGGTTTTGCACAGTGACACTCCTACCCCCACCCACCCTAACTTCTAACCACCCTTCCTACAGTTCCCCACCCTCACTCCCCAACCCTAAACAAACAATACCCCACCTGCCTAAAAGCCCCCCCCCCGAGTCTCCTGTGGCCCCAAAGTGCCCCTAAGCGCCGCAGCCTGCGGCTCGTGGCCTGCGGCAGAGCTGCTGGCAGCTGGACTAAATAGCCTGCAGCCACTTCTGGGTGAGGGAGGGGACAAGCCCGACCGGCTTCTGTGCTCACCCCCCGGAGTTCGCCCCAGATCTTTTCCTCCTTGCAGGTCCCTGGGAATCCCCCAGCCCAGCAGGAACGGAGGAGTTGAGCAACGGCAGCATGCAACAGAGTTTCTCCCCGTCAGCAGCAGATGGAGCCTTGCAGGTAAGTTAAAGCTATTTGTTTAGTAAACGTTTTTGTTATATTTTACCAGCTGATTTTGACTTGTTTCTGTGTGGGTGTGCCAGAGAGAGAGAGAAGCTCTCTGGCAGCAGGTGGCGGGTGGCATTGGAGGAGACATGATAGGGTCTCAACTTGCAGATAGCGCCCCAGGAAGGGCAAGAATTGCATGCGTGTTATTTCATGGTCATCCACAGACAGAGAGGGGCTCTTTCAGCAGCGGGTGGCAGTGGAAGGACAGGCTGGCGGGTGGGCAGGTTGCTGCCTTGTAAACAAGGTTCTTTGCACTGATTCCTAATTAAAGGTGTGCATCAGGGGTCCATGTCATTTTTTGTTTTTGTTTTTCATTTTTCTTATTTAAATCTGTCGTTTTCATTTTCTTAAATATCAAATTTTTGTGTTTGTTTTTGTTTTCCTTTTGTTTAAATGGAAAACACATTTTTAGCAGTAATTCCGCCCCCCCCCATTATATTTGGCTGAAATGTGGAGTTATTATACCTCCAATGTAAGGCATTACATGTACCAAACTCCAAAAAAATTGGATAAAGGAATCCAATTTTATAAGCAGTTTAATTATATTATTTTTCAAAAATCTTCATATACATTCTTAGCTCATGTTTAATGTAGATGAAACTTGGCAAGTTTATACCCCTTCCAATATTTACTATCTCTGCCAACTCTCAGAAGGATTGGATAAAGGGTCCTGGTGGTATAAGCAATTAACTTATAAATGCATGTCTAACTTTAACATCTTTGTAGTCCAACCAGTGTACCCAAAATTTGCAGGGATGTATATAACACTTTTATGATCATCTTCATCTCCAACAAATATCAGAAAGATGTGATGAAGGGTCCCAATTTTATATGTCTGCACAGCATATGCAGAGAAGGAGCCTATGCCATGGATTCTCTCATGTGTCACCGTGGTATAAGATCGGTTTGTGATGCCAATTGGCCAGCAGAAATGTCAGCCAAATATCCTCATATGTGCTCTGTGACCATCCCAAAATCTCTCCCCCAAAGTTGTTACTGGAAAGTCAGAAGCATCTGTTTAGGAAAGAGCCAATAGAGATTCTCTTATGTCCTCTGTCACAATGCTGCAGGATGTGATTGTGATGATAATTGGCCAGCCTGGATGTGTAAACTATGTCTACTGATTGCTGGGATGCTATCACCAAAGTCCCAGTTATGTCCTTTCTATGCCCACTCAGGGCCACCCCCTATGCCTGCCTCAAAGCCACTACTGATTGGTCCTATAAAGCTGGAAACATGCAGTAATTGGCCAGTGAATGTGTCTGTTAGTCTTTTGGGTTGCTTCCCATCCTCCCTCCTACAGCCTCCCTCCCCCTGTCATGCTGGGTACCTGCCTATGACTGGCACTGCATGTGCTGCTATTTATCTGAATTAATGGTCTTCAAGGAGACAGCTTCAATTGCTTATAAGATTGGATACCTTTATCAAATTGTCCTGTAGTTTGGAAGAGATGACAAGGAAGGTATGTGATACATCCCTGCCAAATGTCCTGTAAACAGGATGGAATATAAAAATGTTACAGCTGGAAATGTATTTTCAAGTTAATGTTTTATACCATCAGGACCATTTATCCAATCTTTCTGAAAATAGGCAGGAGTGTTAAGTTTGTGGAGGGACATAATATTCATTCACAGGATTCATGCAAACTGGATGGAAGATCAAGAAGTTGTAGCCATGAATGTGTATGGTGCTTTTCTTAAAATTACAATAATCAATTGCTTCTACAATCAGTTTCCTTTATCTAATATTTTCAAAAATTGCTACACATAGTGCCCTCTGTTGGGGGTATAAACTCCCCATGTTTCATCAGAATTGAATAAGAATCAAAAAGTAATAGCTAGAAATACTTTTTTCTGTTTTTTCCCTTTATTTCAAAAACAAAAAGTCATTTTCTTTTCTTTTTTTGTTATTATTTGTCATTTTCGTTATAGCAATAACAATAATGAAAACAACAAAAATGACATGCACACCCTTGCTCCTAACATTCTCACTACGTCACAATTCCCCGCATGGAATTGTCTTATATCCCTCGAAAGGGTTGTATGTAACTGTCACTCTGAAGGGGAGAGTGCTTTTTAGCTTAGAGAAAAGCTCGAGGCCATGAGGTGGTCTATTTTGAGCATGCCATGCTGGACGGTAGGGCACAAGCAGCAGGTTGCTGCCTAGTAAACAAGGTTGTTTGTACTGACTCCTAACATTCTCCGCACATTGCCCTTCTTTCCATTCCCACATGGAATTGTCTGATATCCCTAGAAAGGGTTATATGGAACTGTCACTATGAAGAGGAGAGTGCTTTTTAGCCTAGAGAGGAGCTCGAGGCCATCAGGCGGACTATTATGAGCATGCTATGGTCTGTGGCTGTGCCAGAGAGAGTCTTGTGGGCTGTGGCGGGTGGTGTCAGAGGAGCAGGCTGTCAGGCAGGTGGCAGCTTGGCAGGAGTGGCAGCAGAGAGAATTAGTGCATGATTGGGCACACTTCATTCAATCATTGTGATAAGTGGGGGTGCAGGGAGGCACGCAGGCAGGCACATATATTTCCATCTTATTCTGGTGGGTTTACTGCTGCATGTGAACATTGAGCTTGAGCAGGATGCACCTCTCTTTCTCTCCACACCCCCTCTCTTTCCATCTCTTGTTCTAGCAGTGGAGACCCCCTCTCTCTGTCTCTTGTTCTAGCAGTGGCGAGCCTCTCTGTCTGTCTCTCTGTTCATGTACGATGGGGACAGCATGGGCAGGAGCATGTCTCCCTCTCTCTCTCTCTCATTCTATTGTGGGGAGCCTCTCTCACTCTCTCTCCCAAGTGTACCCCTGCTCTTACTTATGGGTCCATGGCCAGGTCAGGGAAACCCAGCAGCGGCAGCAGGGAAACCCAGTTCCCTTCAGGAACAGGACCTGCTCCACCAACCCAGCTCCCAACCTCGAACGGTGGGAACTCACGATGTTCCCCACCGCCGAAAACACCTATTCACTGGGCATGTTGGTTAGTGGACAGGACATGAGTTCCTGTGCCACCCTGGTCAGGATCTGCTATATTTTCCCCTTTTTTGCCCAGTACAGAAGAGGATAGTTGCTGGGATCCACCACCAGCTCCTCAAAGTATTTCACCACCGTCCGCTCCACAGTGTCAGGCTCCTGCTCCCTCTGCCTGCTCCTGCTGCCAACCTCCTCCCCAATTGCCTGTGCCAATGCTGCCTGCCCTGGAGTGGTCCACTCGGGACAGGTGATATCCGAGGAGATGCTGCTGCTGGGGGTGCTCTGCATCTCCGCCCTCCTGCTCCTGCTTTGCCCCTCCTGGCTGCCCTGCTGCTGCTGCCACTGTCTGACCCTCTTGACTGCCCACACCTTCTCCACTAGAGCATGCTTCCTCAGGGTGAAGTCTTGTGTGCGAGCTGCCACATTCGCCTTCACCCTGGGGTCCAGTATGTTGGAGAGTATATGTATACTGACTTGTAAATAAGAGGGTCAAACCGTCTGCTCAGTCCCTCCTTCAACTTTTGTACCAGGGCCACCACCTCTGGTAGAAGCTGCCTCTACTCCCCACCCCCCCTGGCCCCTCAGGAAGCCTTCCATTCTCCTGATGAGACTTCGGACCAGGGGGGTTACCTGGCTCTGGGTGGCCGTCACTGCACTCAGGCTCGGTTATCCTCCAGGTGGATTAGGATGGGATAAGCAAGGGCTGCATAGAGCATATTGGGTTCATTTCTCCTCTGCGAGAATAACCCAACAACCATGTAAAGTTGTTCATAAATGAGGGAGCTTAAATGTATGCCCTTTATGTTTATCAGTTACGTATGAAGCCAGCATAAGAGGGGATCAAAAGAAATAAGAGATCCAGCTCTTTGCCCATGTAAGGAAGCACAGCACATACAAGAGATTGCCTTGGAGCAAACTAGGAGGCTGCTGATCCATCTGCTTACAAGAGTGCCTGCAGGTAATTGATTGAGTTTGGGGTAAGTCCTGCAGTATTTGCCAAAGAATGGCCAGTGGTTTAACTGTTTTTTGCCCATAGGGGTAAATCATATGCATCACACACAGGGCTTGAGATAACATCTGCAGCATTTGCATATGAAGGAAGTGTGCTGGATGTTGTGCGGCTCCACACAGGTCTGAAATTTGATTGTCCACTGAAGAAGGGGAGGGATCCCCGAAACGCGTTTGGACTTTGGATTCCATCAATTGGATTATTTTATTTGTTCATTACATGCATTTATTGTATTGTATTGGTTTATTGTATTGTATTGGATCATTGTAATCACCATTTATTTATGCATTTACTGCATTGTATGTATTATAGACTGCAATTTTGTTGTCAACCATATCAAGTTTGTTCACAACAACTTGTTTTTAGCAACAGTTTTGAGTTATAATTAAAGGTTTTGATATATTTTATATTGAAGTTTTGGTCATCCACGTAATATTTAGAGAACAGCTTTTGGGCTTCTCTCTTTTGCCTTAGTGCTGCACTATCCGGTGGATAGTTGAGAGAGTTTTTACCCCCTTTTTGTTTTTGGCCGTCACTGCACTCAGGCTCTCTGTCACATCCTTAAAGGGCTTAAGGATGTGCATGGTCTGGGCCATCATTGTCCATTCCTCCCACCCTAGTAGCCTTTCCACCCCAATCTCCCTCTCTGAGACTGTCTCGTGCAGGACCCACCTCTGCTCCACCAGACACTCCATCATACTATAGGTGGAGTTCCACCTGGTGCTGACATCCTGCACGAGGAGATGCTCCTGCACCCCCAGATCCACCTGCTTCTCCCTCAAGAGGTGACCACCCTTCACACTCTTGTTAAAGTACCCTGTAATCTTCCTGCCCGTCTCGATTTAGCAGAGTAACAGAGTGCTACTGCACTCTTCTGCCTTCTCTCTCAGGCCCAGGGCATCCCTCACCACCAGGTGATGGGTGTAGGCAGTGCAAGGGATGTGCTGGAACCCACCTTCCAGCACTGACCTCTTCATGTTCGCAGCATTATCTGTTACCATGAACCCCCCTGGCGATTGGGGCTTCCTCCATTAGCCACCCCTCCACCATGGTGTCCAAGGCTCCCCTTATGTTGACAGCAGTGTGGCTCTCATCAAAGACCTGGGCGTGAAACAGGGCCCACCTGTACCCTACCCCCTTGCCCCTGCCACCTGCTGCTGCTCCTCCTGCCACCTGCAGCTGCCACCAGTGAGCAGTCAGGGCCAGGTAGTCATGCTGTGCATTTTGGCTGCTCCAAATGTCTGTTGTGAAATGCACAATTGCCCCACCTGCCCTGGCCAGTTGCTCCCTCACCCACTACCTGGTACAGGGAGGGCACCACCTGCCTGCTGAAGGTGGTGCATGAGGGAAGCTGGTATGGGGTGCCAGCAGTGCCAACAGCAGGCAGAATCCCTGGTCCTCAACAGTGCTAAATGGCTGATCATCCAGGGCAATCATCTCCCCCACCTGTCTGGTGATCTTGATTGTCTCTGGGTGCCGCAATCCACCACACCGCAACTGCCCAACCCCAAATCCTCCATTGTGAGCTGACGCTACTGCTGCTGATGCTGACTGGGGTTTTTAGATGGGACCTGCTGCTGCTGTCCCTCCTTTCCCTTGCCATGAGCAGAGGAAGGTCTGCTGCTGCTCGTGCTTGCTGCAGCTATGAACCCACTCCTGGTCACAGTTTCAGATCTTTTGCAGCAGTAAAACCCTATGCCAGGTCCTCAGGTGGGAATTCATGCCATTATTACTTAAACTCTCCCTCTTACTCCTATAGCACACTACCTTCCCACAGTGAAGGCAGGCCACCCGGCTGCTGTCACCTGGAATCTCTTCCTTGAAATGATCCCACCCTTGGGGTGCCCTGAACCCTTCGTGCTGCCACTGGGGGCCACTGCCTTTGTCCCCAATGTGACCACAGGGGGCTCATCATCAACAGGTGTCTCCTTCACCTCCTCCTCACTCCCTTCATTGCTTCCCAGCTTCATGACACCACCCATGCTGAAGCTGCTGCTGCTACCTTGCAGCATGGGAGGAGAGGAAGCCCTACTCCTACTTGGTGAAGCATGGAAGGAAAATAACAAGCCTGGGCCGTTGCTGCCAAGGTGGGGAAGAATGCCCTCAAATACATCCTCCCCCAATCCTCCAAATCCCTGGGGGATGGGGTGTCAGAGGGAGAAGTCTGCCCTGGAGAGGTGGGTGCTTCAAGGGGGGGGGATAGTGCTGCTGCTGCTGCACACACACCCTCATCCTTGGCTCCCTCCTCCAGTGACACTGCTACTAGTGGAAGGCTGGGGCTCCCTACCTTCCACAGATGCCACTCCCAAGATCTCTGCTGCTGCATGATAGGATCTGCCACCTTGAGGTGAAAAAATCAGGTCTCTTCAGCTTGGGCGGTGGACTGCCAACTGTGGTAGAAGTGACAGTGGGCTTGCCAACACCCCCACACGCACGTCCACGGCCTCGACCAGGGCCCCCTGCACCAGAGGCTGAACTAGTCCTTCCCTTTCTCATTGTATATATACTATATGTTGCAATGTGCACGCACACAGTCAAATATGAATGAATGAATTTATTGGATTATAAAACATACATAACCAGGCGTGGCTGATTTGCCATTGCCTCCATCAGGCCAACGATAATAAACAGCAATAATCAAATATAATAGGTACGGACCAAAATCCAACCAAACAACATTATCATATCCTAGCGGCAGTTCTGAGTAATGGCAACTAATGCATATTTACAGCTGCCTGACCTTGCTCATCATATGATTGAAAGTTCAAGAAGTGCTTCCGAATAGCAAAAAAACTGTGACACGGCCTGAGCAACTTCAGTGGACTGATCAGACAACAGGATTTAGGTGAGCTTGGAATTCGTCCTCCCGGGATATCTAATTACAAAAGAATTTAACAACTGCTTCCTAAGTTTGTGATAAAAGCCACATTCTAACAAGACGTGATCTACTGATTCCACTTGCAGTAGATCAAAAAGGGCATAATCTCTCCCCAAATGATATCCCCTCAATGTGACGCTCCAAAATCTTGGAGGGGAACATATTTAGGTGGGCCAGCAGCAGTTTCCTTCCAAAATTAGGATGAATGTTGTAATGCCAGTATTTGGCCGGTTTCAGGAAATTGGAGATCAGATTTAGATAATGTCCCAATGCTGTAGAAGCCCTAATCCTTACAATGTTCTTTTGACAAGAGATATCATCCACCCTGCCAGAAATCTCTTTTCTCGCTGCCCTAAGACCCTTGCCCCGTAAATAATCTATAGACAGGTCCAGGTCCGCTATATTATTCCTTCTTGAATTGAGCCAAATGCTCTCGAAGTTGTCTTTGGCAAAAGCTGGGAACAAGCCAGATTGTGGAAAAACCACCGTCCGCAACCACAGAAACAGGGCCTGCTTCAAGGCTTTATCATCCCAGCTAAGACTTCCCATCTCGACCTTGATGGCTGCCGAAGTTATTCCAACTGGGAGGTGGAGCAATTTCCTCAGGAGGACTGATTGAACCCTGTCAAGCCCTCCTGTACCGGGAGTGGCCCATACTGCAGCGCCATAAAATAATTGTGCAGCTGCCTTGGCTTCCAGGACCTTAAGAGCCATTACCTCACTTCCCGCTTCCTTAGTTAAGAAGTAGTTTATAATGGCCAAACCAGTACCCCTAGCATGATTTAGTGCCTGCTTGGCCTGAATTGACCATTTTCCTGACTTGTCCAGCATAATTCTGAGATACTTAAACTGCTTGACTTGGTCAATAGTTTCGTTCCCAATTTTCCACTTCCATATTTTCCTGCCCCTCCCAAAGATCATAATTTTGGTCTTAGCATAATTTATTTGCAACTTGTTCATAGAACAAAATCCAAGTACTTCTTTTAGCAGTTTTTCTAGGCCTATTTTTGTTTCAGACAGTATTACCGCATCGTCTGCATAAATTAGAGTGCCTACTGCCTGATCTGTCAGATGTGGTGGTAAAAATTCCTGCCCAGAAACTCTGGGAATAAGGTCATTTAAAAAGAAGTTAAATAAGCTTGGAGCCAGAGTACACCCCGCCTTACACCTATGGAGACCAGGATTTTCCTGGAGAGTTCCCCCGTGCTCTTGTTTATCTTGATCCGCATAATATTATTAGTATGCAAGGACCTGATAAGAAAGAATAACCTCTGATCGATTGAAGATGCTTCTAGTTTTTCCCATAGATGAGATCAGTCTACCAAATCAAAAGCAGTTTTCAGATCAATGAAAGCCGCAAATAATTTCTTGGTTTTAGCTATATATTTATCCGCCAAGTGTGCCAAGATTAAAACATGATCAATGGTAGAGCGGCCTCTTTGGAACCGTGCTTGCTCTAAATACAAATTTTCCCCCCTAAGGAGCCACTCATTAAACCTCTCTGCGGAGGTATAGCTTGCTTTTTGTCTACCAAACTAAAAGTGGAGATAAAAAATGTTGACTATTTGCCTCCTATTGTCTTGAGTGTTGAGATCTGTGGTGAGGGTCTCTCGCTAACCATCATAGCAGTCTATATTCCTCCTATAAATGCGAGGTCCTTCCTAGGCTGTTTCTGGCCAAGATTAGGGAAATTTCTGAGTAAACAAATGAATCAATCTAAGGCAAGGCAGTCAAATATGTGATAGAAAACTTAACCTACACCTAACCTATTTTATAATCCTAATATAGAGCCGCTGGGGAGTACGGGGGTGCGCTGCTCGCTGCAAGCATAGCCGGGACCAGTAGGACCTTCACCTGTGACTCTGACTGACAACACGCAAGGGCGGAGCCTCCCCGACTGTGCGGGGAATAAAAGGTCGCTTCCAGCTTTTCCCTGAGAGCCTCTGGGGAGTACGGGGGCGAGCTGCTCGCTGCAAGCGTAGCCGGGACCAGTAGGACCTTCACCTGTGACTCTGACTGACAACACGCAAGGGCGGAGCCTCCCCGACCGTGCGGGGAATAAAGACTCCTGGGGCACGAGCCTAAGGGCGAGAGCACAAGGGCAGCTACCCTTAGGAGTTGCCCTTGGAGCTGCCCGGAGCCAAGGTGCCCGTATCTATAGTTCTAATGATCGTAGTTTTGGAGAAGAAAGAGGAAGAATTTATTTAATTAGTTTGTGACATATCTATTACCAATCCAAGGCTGGTATTGTGCTCCCGGTTAATATGCCTTCCACCAAAAGGCTCCGGACTGAGCCCTTGGTGGGATTCTCCCCTCCCCCACAGAAGCAGTTAAAGCAGAGGTGTATGGAGACCTATTTTCCCTCTGTAGGCTCTAATCTGCCGGGAACTGCAGCAGCCGATTCTACACCCCTAGAATTGATCTCAGAATCATCCTTTTCTCAAGTAATCTCTTGTAAGCTGGGGGGAAAACTGTCCTCTTTTTCACGACACTCTACCCCGGTATCCTCCCGGGAGGGGAGTGTCGTGTTATCACAGAGGTCAGTAAGGTATTGTGGGTATAAAGGGAATGATTTTTTGAATGACTTTCTCACCAACCATGTCTCAGTTACAGCTGAATCAGTTCGGTTTATGTGTGCACAAGTTCATCATATCCACGAGAAGCTGGACCTTTTGCTTCCCTATAGAGGGAATGAATTAGGAGCCAGACATTTACCATCACCACCCTGTTTGGGTGCTGAAGCTCTAGGCCTTGCCCCCCCTGTGTTACCTCCTAGGCAAGGTGTGCCCACACAAGGAAATAAGCCCTCAGTATGTCAGACTTCTGATGGGCCCCCCCGGGCTTTGCAATTAGGAGTGGAGTGTAACGAGTATAGCACAGTACCAACTCGTGCTGAAGTCGTAGCTTCATATAATCTACTGCCTTCCACCCTGATCTTTTCGATTCTTCCATGTCATGGGAGATGCCCTCCCCAATGGAACACTGTCTTGGATGTTGCAGGTCACCTCAGAATACTGCTTAATTTCCCAATTCAGAGATACCTGCCAATTACTAGGCACCACATTGAAGCAGTGGACCAGTTGTTAGTCTCCTGTGATAGGCAAATAATCAAAGTGACGTTTACCTCTGTGGCAATTATGACCAAAATTTGGGCTACTAAGACAGCTTTAGAGGAGAGGTCAGTCTTCGTCTCTAGAGCATTTCAGTTCAATTTAGGCAATGTTGCGGTCTTAGGAGAGAGGGTCTTACAGGGTGCAGAGGGGATATTACCATCCCCAAAAGTTGCCCCTTCTGACCCCTCGAATCTGCCCCTCTATGGAGAGGGTGAGGCGCTGCACCCTCTGAGAGATACTTGTCCCACTCAACATCCCCCGCAGGGTCTGAGGAATGTGCTGGTGCCCCAGGAGGACTCCCAGGGGGTAGCATCGATGGAAATTGGAATTAACCCCCTACAAACCCCCACTCACTGTCCAGTAGAGTGGGGTTTAAGTTCGCAGAAGTACGATCCTCCAATTGTCCCAGTCGGGCAGAATAAGTTGGGAGTTTCACAGGCTTGTCTTTTATCCCAATTGGACAACTTATGCCTTCAGCTGAATAAATTGAGAGCAGATTCTTACTCATGTAGGGGAAATTTACCTAGGAGGAAGAAGGAGAGACAGGAGGTGGAGACTTCCCCCTCTTTGAGATCTATTCAGCGAAGCTCCCATATAGGCAAACTGAAGGGGAATAACATAGTGGAGGAAAGTTTTGAGGTAGGTATGACTGCCTGTCACCAAGATGGCACATTGCTGCCAGTCACGGTGGAGGGCAGTCATGTGAATCTCCCTGCCGGGTCAGGATATGGGGAGGGCTTTGGGCCTCCCATAGAAGGAGGGGGGGGTTTCGGACTCCCAGAAGGGACAGGGAATTGTTGCCCACTGAGGCCCCCATTGGTGAACTTGGAGGTCCCTAGGGTGGCCTCTCTGGAGCAGGCCGGGGCCAGACCAGGCTCTGGATATATAGAGGAGGAAGTGCAAAACGAAAAGTTTAGTAACACCCACCTACCGGGGCCTGCTAAACCGGAAGCCTCCTGACAATTACAGGGGCCAGTCTTCAAGATGGCCTCATGGAATATTTCAGGCTGGAAGTCTCGAGAGCAAGATCCGGATTTTAGATGGCTTCTGGGAGAGCAGGACGTTTCTCTTCTCCAGGAAACTTGGGCGCTACATGATATAAAGTTGACTGGTTTCTCTGTAATCTCCTTAAAGGCAACTCCCTCAGAAGCTGCAGGCAGACCCAGTGGAGGATTAGCTCTGGTGTATTCTAATTCTTTTAAGGCAACTGTTAAATTAATAAACTCTTATAAATCATACTTTGCACTTTACCACTGTGTGTTACCATCGGCTGATGAACTGTTAATAGTTAATATTTATATTCCCCCCCTGACTTCGAGGTTTTTCTCCCCTGGTATTTGGGAGGAGGTTATTATAGGGTTAAAGTGACATGACTGATGTTCCCCGCCACCTTTTTGGTAGTGGGTGGGGACTTCAATACGAGATTGGGAGAGTGGCAGGGCCCTGGGACCCAAGTGAGAGACACAGACCCTATTATGATCCCCCCGCGGAGATCTCAGGATAAAGTTTGTAATAGGAATGCCAGGGAGATGGAGCGGTTGGTGGGTGATTTGGATCTTGTACTGTTAAATGGCAGAGTGGAAGGAGATAAGGTGGGGTGTTTTACGTTTCACTCCACCCAGGGATCAAGTACCATTGATTATTTTTTGGTATCAACTAACCTATTTCCAAGAGTGGTGACCCTCGAGGTATCATCTTATGTTGAGACCACTCATTGTGTACTGCAGTTAGTCTGGGTGGTTACTCAGGAGCATCCGGCACCTCCCCACAAGAAAGGGCTAAACCCCC
>QEPC01000306.1:208848-250720 GCA_003113815.1 Sphenodon punctatus
CCTGAGACTTCGCATCCGCCTGAATGTTTGTTTGTCTTCTCCCATGTCTCTCCCGCTGTCCCCTCTCCTTGTCTCCCCCTCCTTGTCTTTTAGATTGTAAGCCACAGGTAGGGACCGCAGCTGATTATATGTTCTGTACAGCGCCAGGTTGTTACTGGCGCTTTATAAATGTTTAATAATAATAATAAAATAATAATAATATATGTACAACTCCCTAGGTCTAGTTTCTGGAATTAAGCCGGGAACATGTGTGTTGTGGTGATAAAACATTGCACCTTATATCAGAGATTAATGGCTAAAACCAAAATTTTAACCATCTGTCTGCAAACTATGGGTACCAGATATGATGCTAACTCCACTTTAACACCATTTTAACATTTCTTATGCATGTTGCAGGGCTGTATTGGTGCCCTATGCAACCCTGCAACATGCATAAGAAATGTTAAAGTGGAGTTAAAGTGCAGTTAGTGTCATCTCTGTTTTCACCCTATATATGATTTCAAAGTCGTCTTCAAATTTAAAACGACTGCAGCCACTTTACTGGTCTTGGAAAGAGTCTGTGTTCTAAAGATAAAATAGCTTGTACAATAAGGAGGGAAGGCTTGGGAGTTGGTGCCTTAGGCTCTTGGGAGTCTTTTAATTGAGCTCAATAACCTTGGGATCAGGTTTTAACTGGAGAGTAGAGTTAAGGTTATTTTGATGACCATGTTACACTTTCAAAATTTCAGACATTTGAGCTTCTTTCAACTTGACTCTAAATTTCTTGGTGTTCCATAGTTGTTTTATGATAAAACCTTTACAGAAGCATTTTAGTTATAAGGCTTCAGATCTCTGGTGGGCACTTTCAGCCTTAATTTCAATTTAACAAAGCATTTTTGCCTGGGAATTTAGCTATTATGTAGCTTCTTGCCTTATGAAGCTGCACCTACATCATGAGGCAACTTGCTCATTTCTTTTCATTTAAAGAAATATAATTAGTGAATAACTTTTAATGTCTCTCAGCTTTCATCTCATGACTAAATTCTGTCTTGGTTAATTTTTAAGCGTTGATTCTGAACAGTTTTGTTCTTTTCTGCTTAATGGTTTGTTACACACTATATCTCAGCTTTCAGTAGTCACTTCCTGGTTTGAACTGGCTTCATGCTATATAACTTTCTGGGTGATGTAAGATCTGTCAGTCAGAATGAATTAAGAATAATTCTCTGTCTTGCCGTACAGACTTTTATGTATCTGCTTAATCCACCCCCCACCCCCTTTCTGTTCTTTAAGACTACAGAAGAAATGTATATCCTTAATGGTAAAATTTGTTGCACCAAATTGGTCCCATTTCAACAGTCCTCCTAACAGAAATAGATGCAGAAGAAGAGGTTTCAAGAAATATATCTTGGTCTGGCTTAAAGCAAATTGATTATGTAACAAATTGATTGTGAGGCCAATTTCTTTCTTTCTTTTTTTTCTTTGCTTTAATTTATCTGGTTGTGAAAGAGGAAGTTTGTCAAACGGAGAAGTTACTTTGCATTGCGATACATAGCCATTTAGAAGTACATTTCTGTGAATCGCTAGTTTGACATTCACATGGTAGTTTTATTTCTGCAATTTTATTTCTGCAATTTGTACCCCGCCCCTCCTGTGAACAGCTCGGGGCGGCTTCCAGCAATATAAATACATAAAAACAGTATAAACAATTTAAAAACAATCAACAATAAAAATATTTAAAACAGGGAGTTAAAACAATAAGAAAGGATAGGGGCAAAAACAACCCTAACCCTAACCCACCCACCCCACCCCCAAAGGCCTGGGGAAACAGCCAAGTTTTACAACACCGCCGGAATGACAATAGGCTTGGGGCCAGGTGAGCTTCCTCCAGAAGGGAGTTCCAAATATGCGGCCTGGCCACCGAGAATGCCCTCTCCATTGTGGCCCCCCGCCTTACGCGGGGAACCTCCAAGAAGGCATCCCCGGCCAACCGCAGGAGCCACTCTGGGGCACGGAGGGTGAGGCAGTTCCTGAGGTACGAAGGGCCCAGACCGTGCAGGGCCTTATAGATCAGCAATAAAACCTTAAACTTGGCTCGGCACGCTATTGGCAGCCAGTGCAGAGTCTGGAGCACAGGTGTAATATGTTCCCTACGACCCGTCCCCGTAAGGAGATGGGTCGCTGCATTCTGCAGTAGCTGCAGCCTCCGAACCAGGAACAAGGGGAGTCCCACGTAGAGCGCTTTGCAGTAGTCTAGCCTTGAGGTGACGAAGGCATGGATGAGGGAGGCCAGGTCCGGGCCGGAGACGAACGGACGCAGCCTACGTACCAGATATAACTGGCGGAAGGCAGCCTTAGCGACTGCTTCCACCTGCTGCTCCAGACGCAGGTCTGCATCCAGCATCAACCCCAGACTCCGGACCTGCTGAGCTATAGGAGGGCGAACCCCCCAATCAGGGGGGCCACTACCTCCCTCGCTCTCCCCACCAACATCACTTCCATCTTATCGGGGTTGAGCTTCAGTCTGATCTGCCACATCCATTCTGCCACGGCCTCCAGACACTGGGATAGCAATGAGACAGCCGGGTCTGGGTCAGTTGAAAAGGAGAGGTACAGCTGAGTATCATCAACATATTGGTGACACCGCACCCCGAACCCCCTCACGACCTCCCCCAAGGGCTGCAGGTACACATTAAATAATAACAGAGACATAATGGAACCCTGCGGAATGCCGCATGATAAGGTGCGGGGGCACGATGTCTCATCCCCCAACACCACCCGCTGGCTTCTCCCCAAGAGGAATGAGTGGAACCATTCAAGAACAGTCCCGTCCAGACCCCCCAGGTTACGTAGCCACCTCAACAGCAGCCCATGGTCCACGGTATCAAAAGCAGCCGAGAGATCTAGCAGGATGAGAAATGTCGAACATCCTGCATCCATCTCCCAGCAGAGGTCATCTACCAAGGTCACCAACACCGTCTCAGTGCCATAGCCGGGGAGGAACCCAGATTTAAAAGGGTCTAGGAAACTGATGCTGTCCAGATGCACCTGGAGCTGGAGTGCCACCGCCCGCTCAATAACCTTCCCTAAAAAGGGAAGGCTAGAGACAGGTCGGTAGCTGGCGAGTGCATCCACGTCCAAAGATGGTTTTTTCAGCAGGGGGCGCACCACAGCCTCCTTGAGGCAGGGCGACAACCTCCCCTGCTGCAAGGACGCATTCACTACCCTCGCCAGCAGCATCTCCAACGTCTCCCTGGAAGCTTTCACTAACCAGGACGGGCATGGATCAAGTTCACAACAAGTGGCCCTCACAGATCCCAAGACATCTGCCGCATCAGCCGGTGTCACTTTCTGAAACTCCCCCCACAAAGCTGGACCAGATGGTACCTCTGTCCCCTCGCGCTCTTCCCCTACTGCTCCTAATCCGACGTCAAAGTTGGTCTGAATTCAAGCAATCTTGTCTGCGAAGTAGTTGACAAACTCCTCATAGTGGGCTTGGGACAAGTCCCCATCCAGGCGGAGGGAGGCCGGACTAACCAGCCCCAGAACCACCCGAAACAGCTCTGCTGGGTGTGACTTCGCAGACACTACGAGGATAGCAAGGAACTCCTTCCTTGCCATCCTCACAGCCTCAACATAGGACCGCAAATGTGCCCTATGGAGAAGACGATCGGAGNCGCAGCCCCTCAGTAAACCAAGGAGTCCTGTGATGATGAGACCGAGGCAGAGGGTGTCTCGGAACCACGCTGTCAATGGCTTCCTCCAGCAAGCTGTTCCAATGCTGGACCAGCTCATCCACAGAGTGACCATCCAAGTCCAAGGTTAACTCCCCCAGGACCTCTTGGAACCACTGGGGTTCCATCAGCCTCCGAGGATGGACCATCCTAACTGGTCCTTTCCCCTTCTGGAGACTGGCCTGAAGGAGATAATGGTTTTAAATGTAATTTTTCATGATAGCTGCACTATTGATTCTGGCTTTGTTTTTACATGGACGCAGGGATGCTCACTGCACAGAGCAAGTCCATGCACCCTGCATCTTTAAGAAGGACATTGACAAATTGGAATGGGTTCAGAGGAGGATGACAAAAATGGTCAATGGTCTGAAAACCATGTCCTATGAGGAAAGATTGAAGGAGCTGGGTATGTTTAGCCTAGAGGAGGGAAGACTAAGGGGAGACATGGTAGCGCTCTTCTACTACCTGAAGGGCTGCCACAGAGAAGATGGCAAAGACTTGTTCTCTCTTGCCCCTGAAGACTAGAAATAATGGGCTCAAAATACAGGAAAGCAGATTTTGCTTAAACATTAGGAAGAACTTCCTAAAGATAAGAGCTGTTCGACAATGGAACAATTTGCCTAGGGTGGTGATAGGCTCTCCTTCACTTGCAGTTTTCAAACAGAGGTTGGAGAGTCATCTGCCAGGGATGCTGTAGCTGTGGATTTCCTGCATTGAGCAGGGCGTTGGACTAGATGACCTCTAAGGAAACTTCCAAATCTATGATTCTGTCTGCCCACTGCAACCCTGCCTGCCACAGCCCATGGCTTACCTGTGCAGTACCCTACCCCACATCATAGAGTTGTGAGTGGATCACCTGATGCTCTAGGCTGCTGTTTGCAGATCTATGGCATTGCTTGGGGCAACCCCCAGCCTAGAGTGGAGCTGCAGTGGCCATTTGCCGAGCAGATGGAAAGTAGCCCTGCCTCTGTCCAGTGCCCAGGGGTTGGGCTGCCTGCTCTGCTGTGCTGGCAGTGCTCCTGGATTTTCCAGAGCACCACCGGCAGGGCTACTCCATAGCGGGGGCAGCCTACCCTGCCTCTGCATCACCTGCACATCTGGCGGGCCACTGACCTTTATCTGGACAGCCTGCCTGGGGCTGAGGTGGGGTAGAGGCAGGACAGCTGTCCATGTGAAAGCACCCAATGTGGGATAAAAGGGGAGAGTCCAAATCATGAATCTATGCCATGGGATCCATTCCATATATTTGAGTGCATGCTTCTAAGGCTGAAATGAACAGTAAAAAATTTATTCTCAAATATTTGAGTTTCCAAGGACTGGCTCCGAGTGTTCAGCCAGTCCTCTGAAACTCAGTCGAATACTTGCTGCTTGGTAAAATACTTGGTAAAATAAAACGAAGTACCGAATATTTTCTGAGGATTGAGTACTGAATCACCTTATATAAGGGCAGGAAAAGCTCTGTATGTTGGTCCGAGTACCAAATACCAAGTACCAAGCCGATTCCTCAGTTTCTCAGTAAATCTGAATTGAATACTGAGATACTCAGTAAAAACCGAGTAATTTTGAATAACTGAGTTTCAGCATTAATACTCTAATTTCTTTTGCTGCATGCACACTTTCAGTGCTTGAGTTTATGGGCTGGATCGATTGGCTAGACCCAGGAACTAGAGCAGGGCTGAACAAAATACAACTGTGGGCTAGATTTGACCCAAGGCCTGGAATTTCACTGCCCTAGTCTAGAGACTTTTCTCTTGTTCCTTCTGACTCTTTCAAGGTAGCAAAGCACATAAGAATATAAGATGTGCCATACGTAGTCAGATCAATGGTCCACCTCTCCCCATACATAGCCTGTCTTCAACTACGGCCAGTGTCACTTTCTTTAAAGCAGAAAGAAATTTCCGAAGTCTTGTGCCAGTGGAACACTGTTAGTGCTCAGAATTTATCATGCATTGCTATGTCCCTGCTGGAGACGGTTGTGGTCTTGTGTATGCTTACTGAGTGCTGGCACTGTGTTTGACAAGTTAGGTGACTTTAACCTCCAAAAATACCATAGCCGTTTCCAAGACGAAAGAGGATGCCAGAAATTACTGTAATGTGCAGATACAAGTCATCATGAAGCACCATCTGGGACTGAAGTCCACATTGCTGTATCTGTGACAGGATCTCTGAACAAATAGTGGATTACTTGCTTGGTCTCATAGACCACCAATGGCCACATTTTTGGAAGTGTAGAAGATGATCGAGTCGTGGCAGGTCGTGCAGGAGGCTGGACTAGTTGACCCTTGAGGTCCCTTCCAACCTTGAGATTCTGTGACTCTATGAAGGTAAAGAGTGGTGTTGGAGTACTCCATCCCTTTCATTCCTTTCTAAATTAGTTCAGTCAGAGATTTAAGAAAACTTGAGCATGAAATTGCATCCCCTGACCATCTTGGTTAAAAATAATTAAAGATAAAGTTCCTACTCTCCATGAACTTGTCTAATATTTTATTTATTTATTTTTAAATACCCTTACTCTTTACAAAATCTTTCTTTTATATAAGGATTTGCCTATTAACTGTGTCCTGCTGCACCAATAAGTGCAGCGTGCCATATATAGCTGAGTTCGATTTACTCCTTGAGCCCTGCATTGCTGCCTAATTGGTCAGCCCATATATGAGAATTCACCAAAACAAAAAACTTTACAGTTTAAAAAAACCTTAAATGTACAACAGTTTTTAAAACTGAAAACTTTCCTCTTCGAAAACATCACACTATCATTTTGACTCTAGCTTAAACTCCAAAAAACATACAAATTAATTACAATTACAATTAAAAAAACATTCAACTCCATACATTGCAACAAGACATAAATGCCAAAAAGCATGGACATTATTTCAGAATTTGATGAATATTTAATATTTTATCCTCATCAATGTAAATCTAATATATGTACTTAATTCCTTACCATACATACTTTTATTCATTTTTATCAATAAGTAAACTTCCACATTTTTTCATTATTAAACTTTAATTTATCATCATCATTTGACAATGAACAATTTTTAAAGAGTGCATTAAGTCTGTTTCTACATAACTGCATTCTGTACAACAAATTCTATAATGTTCTCTACAGTCACATTGTTAAGTTCATTGTATGAAGTGTATACAATTTGTATACATGTAAAGAACAGACTTTGCAAACAGGCTTTGCAAACTGAGCCTGTTTGCAAAGAGGAGCTTAACACACGTGAGTCCCAAGTATTGTCTCCGCCAGCACGCTCCGTCCTGTCCTGGGGAAGCGGGGCTGACTGAGACTTGCGATGCGAGCCCTGCACTCACCTCCTTACCTGCGCAGCAGCAACAAAGCCTGGGGGGTGGGGAGGGGGACACTCCCTTGCCATCCAGATGATTGAAAATCTGAGGAAACAGCAGGCACAGCGCCGGCCCATTCCCTCCGCTCTCTCACTCGCTTGAGCCCATCCAGTTAACAGCAATGGCCTCAGGGTAAAAGCCAGGCACGGACTGGCTCCGCACCAATCCCGCCCCCCCATCCGTAATCCGCCCAGTGCAGGCGGCGGCGGCTGCTGCTGCTGCCCTTGCCAGGCATTCCGATTCCTACCTTCTGGGGGCTGCTGCTGCTGCTGTCGCTACATTATTCCCACTTGCTCCAGTGTCCGAGAGGAAGAGACAGTCCCACCCCCACAGGCCAGGTGTGTGATTCCCCCCTCCGCTTCCCTCCTCCCTCTCCTGTGTGCACCCTGGAAAGAAAGAGCGCCCTAAGAAAAGATGATGTTCTCCTCTTGCAAAAACCTGGGCAGCTATTCTGCAAAGAACCACCTTATTTTTGAAAGATACGTGATTCTGAAAGATACGTGAAAGACACCTGGCTTCTGAAAGATACATGATTTTAAAAAGTAGGTTTTAAACCCTACTATTAAAAATCACGTATCTTTCAGAAGCCAGCTTCACCACACACACACTTTACACTCCAGTCAGTTTCATGTCAGTTACACAGCGCCCTGCTTCCTGGCTCTGCTCCTCTGCCCTCTCCAGGAGCCGAGGAAGTGGGGCGCTGTGTAACTGACATGAAACTGACTAGAGCTTAAATTAAAGTCTTTGTGTTGGAGCTGCCTTCTCATAAAGTTGCGTGATTTTTAAAAGTAGTCATGTACCTTTCAGGTCAGCAGCTGCACAACTGAGCATGTGCGAGCCTGCAGAACCGAGCTGTGTTTTTGCCCTCAACTGAGCATGTGCGAGCCTGCAGAACCGAGCTATGTATATTGCCCTCAACTGAGCATGTGCGAGCCTGCAGAACCGAGCTGTGTTTTTGCCCTCAACTGAGCATGTGCGAGCCTGCAGAACCGATTTTTAAATCATTAACAACTCGGTTTTGTCTGCACCAATCACTATCATATTATATAAGCAGTTATTGATCTCATGCTCCATGCCTGTGATGTTTAGGGGCTCAACTCATCCAATGGGAGGAGATATTGATGATTCAAAATCATGAGGACGTCTGCATTTTGACCACAAGGAATTAACTTTTACACAGTCATAACATTTTATTTTCTTGATGGACCTTCTTCAAACTTTGTGCATATGATGGTCCTCACAACTTATAGCCATGATAAATCTTCAGATATGTAGCTCAAGCGGTTTCCTCAAAATTGGGGCTTCAGCAGTCCCATGTTTATAAAGGAGAGTGGTTGTGCATTTAAGTTTCTTCCAGCTACCGCTGGAAGAAAATAACAGGAGACGACTACTGCAGGCTGGTCAGTGTGCCTGCATTGCAGCAGTAACTTCAGACTTTGCCACACTTTGAACAATCCTTGCCTTCCTCTCTATATCCTGGATCCTGCTCTCCCATTTCTCTCTACCCTATGTTTCACAAGGAACCCTGCCTGTTTACCTGATCTTCATCCTTGCCCCAGTGGTAGTCCTGACCTCTTTTTGCTCATACCTTATTTAGATCTTGCCTCCCCTCCAGACTAATCTAGCCAGCCCTGACCTCTGGCTGGAATCCTGCTGCTGCAGTCTGTTTTATTGCTCTGATTTGTTTCTGTAGCTTGTCTCCTGGCTCTGACCAAATGAAGTTGCATATGAATACTTTCACTACGAGCAGTAGAGTGTAAAATAATGGTTCTGGAATCCTACTGCTGTGTGCAGCAACATTCTCTGATACAGCTAAAAGGGAAAGCAAGCACTGCCATTCCAATTTTATATAGCGTTTGGCATCCTTGGTAAATCTTGTAAATCAAACATGGTTTGGAATTGAGTAGTGGAACTTCTAAATAGATTTGCTTCCTATCACACTGTAGAGTTTCTTGTTTAAAATATCCAAGGGCATCATGCATGGTTTGCTTTTGTTGTTGGGGTGTTTTTTGTTTGTTTGTTTTTTTAAATGAGCTTTTTTGAAACAACTGGAGTTCTTTTTATCTTTGATTTTAACTCTGCCTCCCTAATAATAGGTGTAAACAGAATTGATGGCTTCTGCAGCCGCCACAGACTTACCCAGGAGGTAATAGGAGCTGTCACTCCAACGGGGATCCAGCCCAGCCACTAGGG
This sequence comes from Sphenodon punctatus, assembly GCA_003113815.1. Lineage (NCBI taxonomy): Eukaryota > Metazoa > Chordata > Lepidosauria > Sphenodontia > Sphenodontidae > Sphenodon > Sphenodon punctatus. Next base: position 218,103 of record QEPC01000306.1, read on the forward strand.
AGGGGACTCTAGGTATTGCCGAGAACTGAGAGTGACTGATAATGACACTCTCTGTTCTAATCCAATAATATTGATAATTCTCGGTATCGGCAATATTGGTTCTTTTGCATTGCTTTCCCCCCTGTATTTTTAACATTGCAGTTTCCCCCATTGAAGTCAATGGCAAAAATCGCAGTGTTAAAGATCTGATACCAATAGATATAGAACCAATAAAACAGAGAACCTGAGATTTTGCCCAAAGTCCCATCCCTACCAGCTGCCAAACAAACATAATGGCAGCTGGGCTGAGGAGACACATGGACGTGCCTCTGCCTTCCCCCCTTTCCCCCGTGGAGGAAAGCCCCCCTTTTGCGTGGAGCAGCTCACCCCCCCGGAGGCTTGTCTTGGTAGCCTCAGGAGCTCCTAAGGCCCCAGGACAGGCACTTCCTGTGAGACCTCTCAGCCCCCAGAATGGCTTTGTCCTCTTTTAAAGGGAAGGTATGGCCACCCTATTCCCCCCAGAAGAGCTAGGAATGGAGAAGGGCCCATAGGAAGCTATGTGAAAAATACATGTTGCAGGACTGTTATGGTCCCAGTGCAGCCCTGCAACATGTAGTTCTCATAAGTGTCCTCCTTAAAGGGGAGGTTGGAGATGTGTCCACCTTATGGGGGAGGAGCAGGGCCCTGCAGGACGTGGCTGCCCCAGGGGCTGAGAGTTGCACCCAGGAAGAGTGCCACCACTGCCTCCTCTCCTGTACTGGAATCCTGCTGATGCTGTGTTGACTCTAAAGGCCCCACCGCCAGGGTTCTGCCACCGTATTTGAGTAGCTCATTGGGCCAGTGATGGGGTCTTGGTGATGGGACTGTTGGAGGTGGCGGCAGCAGCAGCAGCAGCAGCAGCAGCAGCAGCATGGCAGGATGCCAGGAAAAAGCAGGCAGTTCCAGGGTGTGACTGTTCTTATGTGTGACTTTTGGCCAACAGGGTGGCCACTTTCTATATGAGAATAGGGGGCTTGGCCCCACAGGAAGTGGCCACCCTTTGGGACAAGAACAGGCAGCCAAGCCCCACTACTGGTCCCCACTACTGCCCCAGGCCCCACCTTCTCTAAGGCCAGCTCTATGGGTGAGTGGATCAAACTGCCTCCCCTACATGTTAAAAGGCTGCTTATTGGGGGGGGGGGGGGGGGCCTTATATTCCCTTCCCCTCATGCAAGAACTGGAATTTCTGATGGGAACGCCAAGAGGATAGGACTTCTCCCTTGGCCGCCTTGCCCAGGTATCTTCAGCTGGCACCATGCCTCTCATGGTTGCTGCCTCAGCAGGGGGTGGTACACTTTGCCCCAGTCCAAGTGGCATAGGGGCATTCATCCAGGTGCACAAGAGGAAAGCTTGTGGGCAAGCTGCATGCTGAAGTGGGTATCAAATCTTTATGCACAGTGAGAGGCATGATATGTGTGTGCAGCAAAGCTACATACCTTGGGATGTGGCATGTAATGTGGGAGTGGGGCATTCTTTCAAATGATCAGAACATAGTTAAATGATGACCATGCAAAAGGCTGGGCTCTGGGGTGGTGGCAAGTGCAAATGAGAGAGAGTGGTGGGCAATAATGCCTCTTGCTGTGAATAAGGAGTAAGTGTGGCACTTAAGTATAGTGCGTGCCATGTTTTGTATCTTAGGAATGCTCAAACTTCGTGCACACCTTGATGAATGAGGATTGTGCCCCAAGGATGGGGTCTTTGAACCACTTATTTTAGGAAAGTCCAATTAGTAGGGGTGGGACACAGGGGAGAATACTGGATGTATCGGTATCAGATCTCAAGGGTACCGGATTTACCGGTATCAGCATACCGGATTTTTAACATTGGCCGCGGTACCAGATTTTTTACATTGACTTCAGTGGCCGCAATGTAAAAAATCTGGTACCGCGGCCAATGTTAGAAATCCAGTATGCCAGTACAGGTAAATATCGGATTTATCGGATTAAGTCGATACACCCAAATACCAGCAATATCGGATCTCGGGAGAACCAGAATTCCCACCCCTACCAATTAGACTCAATAGAAGCACTGCAGAGCATGTGGCTTGAAGTCTGTGGTTAAAGTGTCTGCTTCAGCTTTGTGTAATTCACTTAATTTACTCATTTAACAAAGTCAAACTGCCAGTTTGATCTGTTTGATTTCAAATGAACTAATCAAGCTAATTGAAGTAACAGACTGACTTTGTTAAACCCACTAACTGAATTATACAAAGCTGAATTTCATGTGAATATCCACCATGGCATGAATTCAAATCTGAGTAGTCATTGAAGTAAAACCACCATTCCACCTTGATCCAAGAAGCAAGACAATCTGATTAGTTTCAGCCTTCCACTTTATATTTATTAGATAGTTAGTTAGATTTCTAGGCCACTCCCTCCTGCTGCTGCAGCTTGGGGAGGCTCACAACATATGATAAAACATCAACATCAAACATTATTATTATTATTAATTTATTTAATTATTTATTAAGCATTTATATAGTGCCAGCAATGTACCTGGCACTTTACAATTGTAAGAAAGAGACAAGGACCCTGCCCCAGTGGGCTTACAATCTGAGAGAGACTGGGGGGGGGGGCAAGAGGGGGGGAACAGAGGAAAAAACAAGGATATATACATGAACTCATGAGGTCTCAGGTGCACGTGCTTGGCTTAGTTACAAAGGTGTAGTTACTCAGTTAATGTTACACAAGATACAATATTCAGAGAGAGTCAACAAGGGTGCAAGAGGAACGAGGAGCCAGGGAAAGCTTGACAGAAGAGATGGGTTTTGAGGAGGGATTTGAATATTTGGAGGGAAGAAGCTGAGCGAATGTGTTCAGGGAGGGAGTTCTAGGCATGGGGGCTGCCAGGGAAAAGGAGCGGATGCATTTTAAGGAGCAGGGGAACAGTGAGCAGGCGAGGGTGGTGGCAGAGGAGGAGCGAATCTCCCGGATAGGAGTGTAGTGAGAATGAGTGCTGAGAGATAGGGGGAGCAAGGACATGAAGAGCCTTGTAGGTAAAAACCAGGAGTTTGTGCAGAATGTGTTCAGGAGGAGGGAGCTAGTGGAGAGAGGAGAGGAGGGGTTGTATGTGGTCAAAGCAGCAGGCAAGGTGGATGATCTTGGCAGCAGAGTTATGAACAGAAATGAGAGGAGCAAGATGAGAGCGAGGAAGGCCAGTGAGAAGGAAGTTGCAATAGTCGAGGCGAGAGATGATCAGGGCATGGACAAGGGTTTTAGCAGAGGAAACAGTGAGGAAAGGACAGGTCTTAGCAATGTTGTGCAGAGAGAAATGACAGGATTGGCAACAGAATTGACCTGAGGTTTTAAGGAGATGGAAGAGTCAAAGAAGAACGTTAGGCGCTACGTGCCTGAGGGACAGGTTGGATGTTGACCCCATCAACAAAGACATAGAAAGAAGAGAGAAAGGAAGGATTAGGTGGGGGGGAAGATGAGGAGTTTGGTTTTAGTCATGTTAATTTTGAGCTGACAATGAGACATCCAGGCAGAAATGTCAGAGAGGCAGTTAATGAGGTGAGACTGGATAGAGGGTGAAAGATGGGGATGTGCGAACGCGGTTCGGAAGTTTGGTGTTCGGACCGAACTTGGTCTGTTTGGACACCCGAACCCGAACCTGAACCAACCGAACCCAAACTCAATCCAAACTAAAATGAGCGAACAGTTCGGCCGCGTTTGGATAGAGTTCAGATGAGTTCGGATGGGAGAAAAATGACCCCTGACAGACAGACAAACAGGCAGGCACAGGGAGGGGGTCAGCTGAGGAGCAGACTTCCAGGCACCAGGGGTGGAGAGGCTGGGAGTAGCAGCCAACCTGCCCAATAACCATCCCTTTTCTCCTCAGACCACTGACTTCTCAGTCTGCAATTAGACATGGGGGACGGGGAGAGGGGTTAGGCTGCACAGAGTCAATGGGGCTTGTGGTAAGACGGGCACAGCAAGTAACAAACGTCATTGCCCACCCTCCTTCCAACACCTTCTGAGCTAGTAGCCACTGTTCCTCATAGCAGGCATTTTTAGAAGTCTCCCTCTCCTAGCAGTTTGTGTTCCTAATCCATTTCCATCCTCCTCCTATTTCACCCATCCCACTCATTTACCTCTCTAGTATCATTTATTTAGATTAGATTAGATAGATTTAGGTGTTATTTTTATTTTTTACCCATCCCTGTGTTCTTTCTCCTTACCCTCCATTGAATCCTCCCCTCCTCCCTTTATATATTCCATCCCTGATTACCTTCCCCTGTTTTGGGATTTATTTAGAGTAGGATTAGATTTATTTAGGATTCATTTCAGTTTTGTACCCCTCCCTGTGTTGTTTGGTGTGAGCTGTCTGTGTCCCTCCCCCCCATCCCTGTGTAAAATATGTATATATATATATATATACATATATACATATATACAACTGCATCTAATATATATATTAGATACCGTTACTATAGATATAGATAGTTGTAGGAGTTAGCTTAGTTATAGAGATAGATAGAGATAGTGTGCAGTGATTCAGTTTTAATATTTTATAGTGTGTTTGTAGGACTAGGCCTTTGTAGATATTAGATAATATTCTATTTAGTTCCATAGGTTTTAGAATAGTTAATAGCAGTTAGAGTTAGTTGTAATATAATATATAATAGATTAATCTAATATAATATTAGATTACAAATTTGAATAAATAAATAAATAAAAACAATACAGATACCGATACCCAACTCCGCCAAATGTTCGACCGAACCCAACCCCTCCAAACCAAACAACCGAATCCGAACTCGGTTCCCAGACCGAACCCGAACTCAGTTCCTGAACCGAATGACTGAACATCTGAACAGTGTTCTATTCGCACATCCCTAGAGAAAGAAACGGGGTGGAGAGATAGAGTTGGGTATCATCAGCATACAGATGGTAGTGGAAACTATGGGATTCAATGAGTTTGCCTAGGGGCAGAATGTATAGTGTATAGAGAGAAAAGAAGAGGGTCAAGGGCGGAGCCTTGGGGAACTCTAACCAAGAGGACAAGAGAAGTAGAGGAGGCACCAGAAAGAGACACATTGAAGGATCGGTCAGAGAGGTAGGAAAATAACCAGTTGAGGACTGAGCCACGGAAACCAAGGGAGTGGAGGGAGTCAAGTAAAGAGAGTGGTTGACAGTGTCAAAAGCAGCAGGGAGATTAAAGGAGGACAATGGAGTAGAGGTGATTGGATTTTAGTAATGTGAGGGTTGGGGTGGGGAATCCTAGGGTGCGGGGGTGTGGGGGGGCACGGAAGCCTGCACTCACCCGCCGAGAGGAGCCACGGCCAGTTCCACACCCACCACTACCGCTCGTGCAGATCGGGAGACCAGTGCCTCCAGGGCAGGCACCCCCAAGGTGCTTGAGCAGGGAAACGCCCCTTGCCCCTGCTCCGCTCAACCAAGCACATGCTATTGTTGGGGGCAGGACTGGGAATGCACCTTCGGCAACAGAAGCCATAGCCCCAGCTCTGCGACGCTCAGAGTGCTTCCAACGCTGCTTGGAGCCACAGTATAAAGGCAGCTCACTGCTGCCCTAACCCCACTGGTGATCGGTGCCTAGTGCCCGTGAGATTGGCCTTGCTCGTTGTGTGTGGACTACCTTTGACTATTGTGAGAGTGGTGTTGTGTGATGGGTGACTGTGGTGAGCGAGTGGTATGAGTGAGTGGGAGAACGAGTGCAACACGGATCAGGTAAGTGTGATTCCTATTGGGTGCCCTTGAACCCCCAGGTGTGTGTGCCCTATCATTCTCCCCCCTACCTGGGCTGGAGCACCCCTATCCCCCATGTTCCTCCATTCACCTTCATACCCTTCCTCCTCCCTGTGTGGTTGTGTCCTGTGGCAGCATTAAGGTGTGCGCACCGCCCAGTGCCCTATGATGATCCAGGCTGGGGATTTATAATCATATCTGCCATATTTGATCCTGAGGGTTTGTTTCCTGGCACTACCTTGCTGCTCGCAGAGACAAGTACAAGTGGACCCCCTATAGTTCCCCCCTCTTACTTCCGTTTCCCCACAGCTAACGTCAACAAAACATAATACAAATAACAGTATAAAAATAGCACTAAAACAAAACCTCCCTCTCCCCTTCCCAGCCCTCCACCCTTCACCCATCTCCCTTGCCAAAAGCCTGGTGGAACAGCCAGATCTTGCACTGTCTACAGAAAGAGAGAAGGTCCGGGGCCAGGCGGAACTCCATTGGGAGGGAGTTCCACAGCCTTGATGTGGACACTGAGAATGTCCTCCTCTTTGCCATCACCTGAGATACCCAGGGAACCCTGAGCATTTCATCCTCAGATGACCACGGGGGCACATCCAGGACCCAGGGGTTGAGGTGATCCCGCAGGTAAGTGGGGTCTGGGCCATATAGGGCTTTAAAGGTCAAGACCAACACTTTGAACTGGGCCAGGAAGACTATAGGCAGCCAGTGTAGAGATCGGGGCATTGATGTAATGTGCTCGTGGTGGCCTGCCCCTGTAAGGAGGTGGGCCATTGCGTTCTGCACTAGTTGCAGTCTCCGAACCATCACCAAGGGTAGCCCCACGTAAAGCACGTTGAAGTAGTCCAGTGTCGAGGTGATGACTGCATGGATGATGGTGGCTAGGTTGGAGTCTGAGACATATGGCTGAAGCCATTGTACCAGATGTAGTTGGCGAAATGCGCCCCTTGCCACAACCGTCACCTGGACATCCAGGCAGAGTTGTGAGTCGAGGAGCACCCCCAGACTCCAAACCTGAGAGACCAATGGAGGGTGGACCCCATAAATGATGAGTGCCAACACTTTCTCAGCCCCTTGCACCAGCATCACCTCTGTCTTGTCGGGATTCATTTTCAGATGGCTCACCCTCATTCAATCCCCCACGGTTGTCAGATACTGGGTAAGCACCAAGACTGTCAGGCCTGGGTCAGTTGAAAAAGAGAGGTAGAGTTGGGTGTCACCATGCACCATACCCTCAGAGAACCTCACCGAAAGGCTGCATGTACACATTGAACAGGAGGAGAGACCAAATAAAACCTTGCGGGAATTCACACATGAGGTCCCAGGGAGATGATGAACAATCACCCAGGACCACACATTGAGTTCTCCTGATCAGGAAGGAATGGAACTATTCAAGAACAGTCCCACCCACTCCAATTTGGTCCCACAAGTGACCTAAAGGCTTTAGGGATTGTTATACAACAACTGGTGCATTCCTTTCCTAGAACTACAGTACTTTCTAAGTTAAACTGATGTTTCTTTCTTGTTCCAAGGTGCACCATGTATTTCTGAACTCAGTTGCACTTGCCATTTATTAGAAGCTGTGTTGACATGATTCTTTGAAAGCCCAACCCTCTCGGTTTTATATTCTTTATATACTCTGCAAGCTTGGTATGTTTGCTCTTAATAACTTAATCTATGTATATAGAACAGAACAAGTGAGAGCCCATTTTGAGATTTCAAAGATCCAGATTTGTGAAGCTGTTTTTCTGCACTGACCATGTTTCAGTTATGTCAGCCTTTTGTTTCCTATTTCTTTAGAGTTTGACACTTTTCAGTCAGCTGTGTCAAACCTCCTTTCAGTCCATGATAGACTGACCATGAAAGCATTAATCTCTCTGTGGAATATTTGTCTAAATGCTTTCTTGAACATCTAATGTTGTGAATTTGACTCTGCTTTGGCTGCTGTGGCTTTTGCATAACAACATTTGTTCACATGCAGCATAGTCTTTGAACTGTTGAACACCAGCACTAGCCCCGAGCACCAACCGCTATTCACTTCAGATAACAAAATTAAGTCTTAAGAGCTGCTATTCATTTTATAAATAAGCTAATGGAGAGACTAATGTATGTTCCAACATTACAAGTGGCCAAAGAGGCCCTGCCCCCTTGCCTAATACTCCGCATGCACATTCTCTGTCGCACACATTGTCCAGTGGCTCTTCTACCTGGCAGGGCAAGATGTCTCCAGCAGCAGTGATGGCCTGGCAATCTAGTACTTTGGCAGTGGTTGACAGAGCACTGCCACTGTGGCAGTGGTTGGTTGCACAGGGGAGTGGTGTGCAATCACTCCTCTCAGGGCCTCCCATGTCCATGCAACAGCCATAAATGGATGCCCAGTGTTCTGGTGTCACAAGCACAGGGGGGCTCTGGTAGCAGTCATGCTGCCTTCATAAGCAGAGTATTGCACATCTCCATCAGGACCACAGGATTTCCCCACAGAAGTGAGCTGATCCTGCCTATGGTGAGACAGTTGGGAGGTATGGAGAGAGAGGCTAGGACTCTTAACAAAGGTTAGTTTTCCAGCTACACAGCTAATGCTGTGATGATATCAATACAAGCACATATTTAACTACTGGGCAATACACATAGTCCTTCTCTACCTTCTGAATTAAAAGGAGCAGAAACATCTGAGCGTCAAGTACTCAAATCTGCCTTAATTTCATAAATATACACAAAACACCATCTACAAACTGAATGCAAATAAAGGAGGTGAGGCTTATTTTTGTGCATGTATTCATTTAGGTTTGAAATGTGTGCACATGCACAAAAATGCTTCACACATTAGAAAAACTGGTAGAGGCAACACTGCTCCTTCTCTTGGTGGCTGCACCTAGGCTGTGGAACTCCCGGTGGAGGCCCGGGTAGCCCCTCCTTCCATTGTATGTGTCAAACATGGCTGTTCCGCCTGGCTTTTGGCGAGGGAGATGGGTCATAGGGTGGAATATGGGGGGTGGGGGCAGTTTGTTTTTGTGCCTTCTGTTTTTATTGTATTTCTTCAGTTTATGGATTTTATGTGTTTTAATGTTGTAAAAAGAATACACACAAATGTCTATATGCAAATGTCTATATGCAAATGAAAATGCTAGAAGCTTAAAATGTAAGATGGGAGAATTAGGCTGCATTCTCACCTGCAGCAGTGGGAGGGGCAAGGGAAGATGCGGCAGTGCGGAGGAGCTGGCTGACAGAAAAATTGCTGGAGTGAATGGGGATCTGCCGTGGCTTCTCTCACACATGTTGCACCCTGACATGCACGAGAGAAGCCGCGGCAGATTTCCGTTCGCACTGGCTCTTTTCCCGTTGGCCAGCTCCTCCATGCTGCCGCATCTTCCCTCGCCTCTCCCACTGCCGCCACCGCCGCCACAGGTGGGAACGCAGCCTTAGAGTGTATGGCGCTAAATGAAGATCTAGACATTATAGGCATCACAGAGACATGGTGGAATGACGGTAACCAATGGGACACTGTAATACCAGGGTACAAAATATATCAGAATGGCAGAGTAGATAGAGTTGGTGGTGAGGTGGCTCTATACGTAAAAGACAACATTGAGTCAAGTACTATTAAAACTTTAAAGGATGCGAGCTGTTCCCTAGAATTTCTATTGATAGAAATTCCAGATATAAAGGGGAAGAGTATTGCAGTAGGGATAAACTATCATCCCCCTGACCAGGTTGGAGAGACTGATAAAGCAATGCTAAAAGAGATTAGACAGGCTGCTAAAGTCAGCAAAATAATAATAATGGGTGACTTCAATTACACTAATATTGATTGGAGGAATGTTTCCTCGAGGTGGGATGTGAAGGTCAAATTTCTGGATGCCGTAAACGACTGCTTCCTAGAACAGCTGGTTCTGGAACCAACAAGAGGAGGAGCTATTCTAGATCTAGTCCTGAGTGGCACACAGGATCTGGCACGAGGAGTAACTGTGGCAGAGCCACTAGGCAATGATCACATTTGACATAATTTCTGGAGTGAGAAAGACAAACAAAAGTACAGCAGTAGCATTTAACTTTAAAAAGGGAGACTATGACAAAATGAGGAAACTAGTTAAAAAGAAACTAAAAAGCACAGTTTCAAGGGCTACAAGTTTGCAAGAGGCATGGAGACTGTTTAAAAGCACCCTTCTGGAAGCCCAGATTAAATGCATCCCGCAAGTTAAAAAAGGAAGCAGGAAGACCAAAAGTCTTCCACTGTGGCTAAATGGGGAGGTGAAGGAGGCTATTAGAGCCAAAAAGGCATCCTTTAAGAAATGGAAGGCTAGTCCCAATGAAAATAATACGAAAGAGCATAAACACTGGCAACGTAAATGTAAAGTGTTAATAAGGCAGGCCAAGAGAGATTTTGAAGGGAGGCTTGCTAAAGAGGCAAAAACAAGCAACAAAAACTTTTTCAAATACATCAGAAGCAAGAAGCCTGCTAGGGAGTCAGTTGGGCCATTAGATGACAAGGGAGTAAAAGGGGCGCTCAGGGAGGATAAGGACATTGCAGAGAAGCTGAATGAGTTCTTTGCGTCGGTCTTCACTGCGGAGGATTTTGGGGAGGTACCCACGCCGGATCCTTGCTTTGTGGGCGAGGAATTGGAAGAGCTGTTACAAATCAATGTGACGTTGGAGGATGTTCTAGGGCAAATTGACAAACTGAATACTAACAAGTCACCAGGGCCAGATGGCATTCACCCCAGAGTTCTGAAGGAACTCAAATATGAAATTGCAGACCTACTGTTAGTAATTTGTAACCTGTCCCTAAAATCTGCCACTGTACCTGAGGACTGGAGGGTGGCAAATGTAACCCCGATATTTAAAAAGGGATCCAGAGGCGATCCTGGAAACTACAGACCAGTAAGCTTGACGTCTGTGCCGGGCAAAATGGTGGAAACCATCATTAAGGACAGAATTACAGGGCATGTTGACAAACATGGCTTAATGGGGAAGAGTCAACACGGATTTAGTAAAGGTAAGTCATGCCTCACTAACCTGTTGGAATTCTTTGAGGGTGTAAATAAGCATGTGGACAAGGGAGACCCAGTAGATATAGTGTACCTGGATTTCCAGAAAGCATTTGATAAGGTCCCTCATGAGAGACTCTTGAGAAAATTAAAAAGTCATGGGATAGGAGGTAGTGTCTTACTATGGATCAGAAACTGGTTAAAAGATAGAAAGCAAAGGGTAGGACTAAATGGTCAGTTTTCACAATGGAGAGATGTAAAAAGTGGTGTGCCTCAGGGATCTGTATTGGGACCGGTGCTGTTTAATGTATTCATTAATGATTTGGAAAAGGGTGTTAAGAGTGAGGTGATCAAATTTGCAGACGACACCAAGTTATTCAAGGTAGTTAAAACACGAGCAGACTGTGAGGAACTGCAACAGGATCTTACGACACTGGGTGCCTGGGCATCTAAATGGCAAATGAGATTTAATGTGGACAAGTGCAAAGTGATGCACGTAGGGAAAAATAATCCAAACTATGCGTACACAATGCTGGGTACTAAGCTAGGAGTTACCACTCAGGAAAAGGATCTGGGGGTGGTTGTGGACAATACAATGAAATCCACAGCCCAGTGCACAGCAGAAGTCAAAAAAGCAAACAGAATGTTAGGAATTATTCAGAAGGGGATAGAGAATAAAACGGAGGATGTCATAATGCCTCTAGACAAAGCAGTGGTGCGACCGGACCTCAAATATTGTGTACAGTTCTGGTCGCCCCAAAAGACATAGCAGAACTAGAAAAGGTACAGAGAAGGGCAACAAAAATGATCAAGGGCATGGAAGGGCTCCCGTATGAGGAGAGGCTTGGTAGGTTGGGGCTGTTCAGTTTAGAGAAGAGACGACTGAGAGGAGATATGATAGAGGTCTATAAAATCATGAGTGGTTTGGAACTAATAAAGGAGTAGTTTTTTACCCTCTCAGCTAGTACTAGAACTAGAGGACACTTAAACAAATAGGTCCATTAGCAGCTATTAGCCAGACAGGATCAGAGAACATGACGGGAGCTGGGGGAAAACAACAGGGAATGGATCCCCCATTGTGTGCTTCTCCCAAGCCACCATGATTGACCACTGTCGGAGACAGGATGCTGGGCTAGACGGACCATTGGTCTGACCCAGTATGTCACTTCTTATGTTCTTAAAGCTGTCCCGGTCTGCTTGGATCAGGAAGGGTGGAGTTATAAATATAAGTAATGTGTAACTATATTTAGACTACAACCTTCTCTTTATGGCCAGCCCACCCACAGTGGATACCATGCCTAGAGTGGTGGCCTACTGGTCGGAGTGGAATAGTGCCTCTCCACTCACCCCTCCTCACACTGAAAGCCTAGGAGGGGGTTGGAGGGACCACCTGAAGTACTTTATGCAGGATGATAAAATACTTTGGATAGCCCCTTTCCTCTAGGCAGGGTTAGTATTTGAGAAATAACCCAGCACATTTTGGGGACTTTCAGAAACAAATAATTTTCATCATTTCAAAAGCTTATAGCAAAATGTGTGAATAATTTTGTTTTATTTTATGCCTGCATGGAAAGGGATAGCTAAGAGCAAACTGATAGATGCCAGAAGCCTCAGTCTCTATTTGATACTTTTGTTTAATGCTGAATCATTATTACTAGAGCCAGTGCTTCATGGTTTCATGAAAGTCAGATAACTTAAAAATATGTACATTGAATTAGCTTTGCTTTGAAAATCATTATCATTGACTCATTATCATCTCTGTAAAGACTTCTGAGTTTTAGAAGCTTACAATAAGTAACAAAATCTCATCAAGTCTTTGGAAGCAAGGAAACACATGGAATATTTATTTCTTTATTTAATTTAAATTTTTATCCCACCCTTCCCTCAAAAGGCTCAGGGCAGATTACAAAATAAAAAATATAAACATATATAAACTTATAAAAAAACATAAAAGATAAAAACATTGAAATACAAACAATCCCCCAACCTCCCTCAAATCAACCCAGAACCCCCCAGAAAACCCACCCAATACCACTGCCCCATTCTCGACACCTAGCCCCCCTCACACTGCTACCCCAAACCCACCCACCATCCCCTATCCCTGCCCACCCAATGCCTTTTCAAATGAAAAAGTCTTACACAGCCTCTGGAAGATGCTTAGGCTCAAATTAGCCTCCAGGGGAAGGGAGTTCCACAGCATCAGGGCAGCAAAAGAGAACCCTCCCTGCGAGCCCCTGGTGTACAAACAAGACTAACAGATGATACCCACAGGGAGGTGCTTCTGGCCGATCACAGGGCCACATTGGGCATGGAAGGAGAGCCAGTCTATCAGATATGTGTGCCCCTAGACAATTTATTTTATTTATTTATTTAATCATTTTTACCCTGCCCCATCCAGCCTCACAGCATCTCGGGGAAGCTTACATAATTTAAAACAGATAAAATATACAAAAATATCCAAAAAGAGGCGAGGGGGGAGGGGGGGGTTACTTAGGGATTTAAAGGTCAAAACCAGCACCTTGAATTGTGCCTGGAAAGCTATAGGGAATCAGAGAGGTAGAGCTGGGTGTCATCAGCATACTGATGGCACTTGACCCCAAACCTGGGAATGATCTCACGCAGGGGGCCTCATATACATGTTGAACAAGAGCAGAGACAGAATAGACCCCTGCGGGATCCCACAGGGGAGTTCCCAAGAGGACAATGAGCAATTGCCCATCACCATTCTCTGGGCCCTCCCTGACAGGAAGGAGCAGAACCATCAACAGCTGTCCCACCAGATCCCCCAGTCCTGTCAACACCTCATGATCAAGTGTATCAACGGCCACTGAAAGATTGAACAAGATCAACAGGTTGGAATTCCCCCGTCAATCTCCAGGCGCAGGTCATCAACCAAGGCCACAAGTGCAGTCTCCATGCCATAATCAGAACAAAAGCCTAACTGAAATGGTCTAGGAATCCGATGGTATAGATATGAGCCTGGAGCTGTTGGGCAACCACTTGTTCAATAACCTTCCCTAAAAAGTAAAGGTTAGAGACAGGCCAATAGCTGACTGGGGTGTCAGCATCCAAAGATGGCTTCTTAAACACAGGCCAGACAAACGGATTTTTAACAGCGTCTGACAAAGGGAGGTGTTGACCACTTCAGCCAGCAATGGCCCCGAACTCAATATCTCCCAGCTGGTTTTCACTAGCCAGGATGGGCAAGGAATAAGGATCTAATTCACAACTAGCTACCCTCGCTGCCCCAAACACCTCCTCCACATCTGTGGGTGATACTGATTGAAACTGATCAAAAGACCAAGCTTCCATAACCCCAAAATCTGAATCTGCAGGTAAAATGGCAACACCGAAGTTGTGGTGAATATGAACGATTTTGTCTGCAAAGTAGTTAATAAAAATGTCATCGTGGGCATTAGATGACTCCATTTCTGGGTGGAGGCACACCAGGGAGGCAGGCCCCTCACTACCTGGAACAGCTCTGCTGGATGAAACTGCTTCTTCCCCTACTTCTTCCCCTCTCCTCCTGCCTCCCACTAAGCCTATCCTCTCTCTCCGCTGTCCCAACACCTCCTCCTCCCACCACCACTTCTTGCCCTCTGCCCCAGTGCCCATCTCCCACCGATCCCATTGCCCCCCTTCCCCTAATCTTATCCCCATTCCCTGTTTCCCCTCTGATCAACTCCCGTTCTCCTGCTCCATCTGGAACCGTCGCTCCTCTGTTAAAAGAGTCCCCTATATCCATGATCTTTTCTTCTCTCACTCCCTTCACCTTCTTGCCCTTACTCAAACCTGGATCTCCCCACTGTCTCTGTCACCCCTGCCACCCTCTCCTACGGAGGTCTCTCCTCCCACCAGCTCCGCTCCGAAGGCTGCGGTGGTGGTGTAGGCCTCCACCTTGCCTCTTCCTGCCAGTCTCGACCCCTCCCCCATCTCCTTCCCCTCCTTTGAGGCTCACTCTGTCTGCCTCTACTCCCTCCTCCACCTCTGTGTTGCTGTTATCTACTGCCCCTCCAGCTCCATCGCCTCCTTTCTTTCTGAGTTCGAGTCCTGGGTCACTGCCATCAATTACTATGTCTGAAGGGAGGAGGAGTGCAGCCAACAGAAGGACCAAAGGAATAATCCTGGCTCTGACAGACCTCCAGCCATTCCAGATATGAGGTGCACCTCATGAACAGTGAGGTCATGTGTTGTTTATGAGCCTAAGGAATTACTGAATTGGTGTTACTGATGATGTAAAGTCATTTATTTAATTTTATTTATTTAAAAGATTTAATATACTGCTCCTCCTGCCACAGGCAGCTCAGTATGGCTCACAACAATACAGTCAACAATTAAAAACAATAAACGTATAAAACATGTCACTACACCCCCAATCCTTCTACTCCCCCACCCTCTACCCATCTCCCCCACCAAACGCCTGAAGGAACATCCAAGTCTTACAGCTTTTACAAAAGGAGGTAAGGTCTGGGGCCAGACACATTCTCACCGGAAGGGAGTTCCACAGCCTTGGTGCGACCACCAAGAAAGACCTCCCCTGTGTGGCCCTTCGGAAGACTCAGGGGACCACAAGAAGGGCATCCCCCAATGACCACAGGGGCCGGTCCAGTACCCAGGGGATGAGACGGTCTCACAGATAGGCAGGGCCCAGACCGTTTAGGGCTTTATAGGTTAAAACAAACACCTTGAATTGGGCTCGGAAGACTATCAGCAGCCAATGCAGAGAACTGAGCACTGGTGTGATGTGCTCCCAGCAGCCCAGTCCCACCAAGAGATGGGCCGCCATATTCTGCACCAGCTGCAGCTTCCAGGCCATCACCATGGGTAGCCCCATGTAGAGTGCATTACCATAGTCTAGTCATGTAATAAAAACTCACTCTCTGGCACACACTGGTCATATTTAATTTTGATTGTAGCAGAGCTCATGAAATGTGCTGACTGTCAAACTCACCAGACATGCCTCAGGACATAAAAAAGTAGGGGTGGGACTATCGGATCATCCGGTATCCAATACTGCCGGTATTTTGGTGCACCGACAGTATCGGATTAACGTGGTAATCCAACCCGTTTACTGGATTCCCGGTACCGGATTTTTTTTTATATATTGCGGCCATTCAAATGACAGTTCCCCATTGAAATCAATGGAATAAGTCCGGTACCGGTATAACGGATTTAATCTGGGAATCCGGCTTTTTGAAAACCGGTATCCGGTAAATCCGGTACCCAGTAATTGCCCTGGTGTCCCACCCCTATAAAAAAGGAATCATGAATCAGACTGCTTGAAAGCACCTACAACAAACTGTGGGGAAGGAAAATAATTAATTAAATAAATAAATAAATAAATAAATAAATAAATAGGAAAAAGAAAGGTGGTTAGGGATGCATTACCATGCTGATGGAAAGGCACTTTACACCCCCCCAAACAGGTAATCTACCTCCTCACCCTGCCTTGGAATCATGTAGTGTGACTTTGTAGGCCTGTGGGGACACTCACCTGATCATCCACTGCAAGGAAATCACAAATGAAATTCACAAATCTGCCAAACCAAACACACTTCCCACAGTCTTTTAAAAAATGATCTATGTCACAATCAGTTGCCTGAGAAGAAGAAAGAAGGAAAAAGTAAAAAGTAATTTTTTTTAAAAAGGGAGGGGGGGAATCACATCCCTGTGTTCAAGGATGCATATCCATGTGCTTGGAGAGGCACAGAGACATGCCTCCATACCGATAACCAACCACCACCCCACCCCTCCTTGTAGTGAGGTGATGTGTCTTTGCTGGCCTTTGGAGACACTTACCTGATCATTCACCACACGAAAATCATGAATGAAAATCACGAATCTGCTGAACTGAATGCACCCTCCATGAACTCCTGGGAAGAGGAAAGAAGGTAAAACGAAAACAAACAAACAGAAAAAAGCTTGTTAAGAAATGAAAAGGAAAAAAAAAACCTAAACACCTAGTGGATCAAAGATGCATGCCCGTGTGCTTGGAGAGACATAGGGTGATTTCAGACATTACGCGGTCCTGATTCACCATAGTGGATTCCCAGTGGGGGTGAACAGATCAACCACCCTCCGTGGTCAAAGAAAGCCCCGAACAGACATGATGGGACTGGGACCACGGCAGGGAATCGGACCACCAGACCACGGCCTGGGGCAACACAACAGACATTACACTGATCCCGGGCCGGGCCGTGGTCAAAGCACTCAGAAGGCGCCAGGGTGGCTCATCCTGGCTGCTGTCGTGTGCCCTTTAAATCTCCCTCCCTGGTCTGTGTTGTTGCTGGTTGCCTGGCAGCAACGCTGCATGCTTTGTCCCCGGCTGGGAATCATTTTCTTTGGTTCCGGTCGGTGGTTGCCATTCAGATATTACTTTTTTGTTGTTTCCCATTGGGAATCTCTTTGACCACGCTTTTGGAGACGGTCCGGGTCGGAGCTCCAGAAGCGTGGTTGATTTTGACCCCATGTGGGTATTGACTGTGGTGAACATCTGGCGGCCGCCAAACAGACATGCAGGGCGCTTTGGCCCGCCACGGAATTGACCGTGGTTCACTGTGGTTGAGCATGATCTCGTAATGTCTGAAATCACCCATAGACAACCCCCCACCGCCTTCCCCCTCCTTTGAGCAAGGTGGTGTGGCTTTTCTGGCAGTACCGATACCGAATGCACCTTCCACGAACTCCTGGGAAGAGAAGAATATCCAGCCACAGGGTTTTCTGGAAGGGGAGTGGGGAAGCATTACTGACTACCCAAATTGACAACATGACTATGAAACACGCCCATTATCCCCAACATTACCCACCCAAATCCCCACTACCCACCCAGCTTTATTGCACACCACACCCTGATTCTTCTACAGATGACACCCAAATCCCATGTTCCCAGCCAGCATTCCTGCCCACCCACCCAGCCCCTCTACAGAACAGCACACCACACCCGGAATACCCTATAGTTCCCACCCTAATCCCCTTTGCCCAACCAGAATTCCTGCTCACCCAAACACCCCGACAGTGCTGCAAGCCACACCCTGAATCCCCTACATTTCCCTCAAAAATTTCCTCTGTGCAGCCAGCATTCCTACTCACCAAAAACCCCAACAGTGCTACAAACCACACCCTTACTCACCAACATTTCCCTCCAAAATCCCCTGTACCCAGCCAGCATTCCTGCCTACCCAGCAGCACACCACACCCTGAATCCCTTACAGTTCCCACACTAATACTCTTTGCCCAACCAGAATTCCTGCTCACCCAAACCCCCCAACAGTGCTGCAAGCCACACCCTGAATCCCCTACATTTCCCTCAAAAATCCCCTGTACCCAGACAGCATCCCTGCCCACCAAAAGCAGTTTAGCTCACCCCATTCAGCTGCCTGAGCAAATCTTCTAACATGGGTTCTCAAGTTAGAGTGAGACCCCAAAGGCGCCTCATCAGCACAGTAAACTCCTCATAGGAATGCTCCACAGAGAAGACCAGTCCTAGTTTTAAAAGTGCCCGCAGACCTCCCAAATCCAAACATTGATTTGCCTCCTTTCGGGGAACCCCCCACCTCCGAGCACACCAGTAACTACTCACAACTTCACTGAAAGAAATGTTTCTACAAAGGAAGACAGTGCGCAGACACCTCCCCTCACTCCCAGCTCCTCACACC
Source organism: Sphenodon punctatus (assembly GCA_003113815.1). Classification (NCBI taxonomy): domain Eukaryota; kingdom Metazoa; phylum Chordata; class Lepidosauria; order Sphenodontia; family Sphenodontidae; genus Sphenodon; species Sphenodon punctatus. The sequence continues at coordinate 236,478 of QEPC01000306.1, forward strand.
ACACAGCACAAGCAGAAAATGACTGCATTTCCCTTTGCAGGCTTTTCTAAATGAGGATTAAAGCACTCTACAAATTCACATTGTGTTTACACGATTAAAACACTTTTTAATCGGCAAAGTTTTAAAACCAGTTTGATAAACCCCTGATGTCGGGAGTTTATCAAACCAGTTTTAGATCTCAAAAATTACACCTTAAATGTGCAATTAACATTTCCCTAATCTGGTTTAATAGTCTTGTCTAAAAATGAGCATAGTCTTTTTAAAATGATCTGTGCTGCAATCAGTTGTCTTCAGCACAAGTCGAGCACCACCTGCGCTCTAACTGCCTACCCTCCTGTTTCAGCTGCCTCAGCTCGTCCATAAATTAGGGGGACCTGTGCTCCACAGCGGTGGGAGTAGACACCTAGGGGCAACCGTGGCAGTGGCCATGGTCAAAATGTCATTCCACAACGTGACCAGGTCATCAACAGAGTAGCTGCTAAGCTCGGTAGGTAAATCCCCCAGACAATTCTGGAAACCGATCGGATCCATTCTTTTCGGGGGTGGACCAACCTAACCAGTCTACCATCCTGACAAAAGGGCATAGGAGGGCCTGGATCTGGGCTTTCAGAAGAACATGTGAGAGGGAATCAGTTTATACTTTTAAGTAGCAGTTCTTATATCAGAAGCTGTTTCAACTATCTCAAAATGACATCGTTTTCTAAAGGCTTCCTCCAGTATTCCAGGGTAGACTGAACATTACCTTTAATAATAATAATAAATAATAATAATAAGTATGTTGTACTTTCAGGGTTTGTCTATGCATTTTGGCAGATAGGGTGAAAAATAGATGGGTGGACTTTACCAAGGTTTTCAAAACCCTAACTCAAATTTACTAGTGCTCCCCTCTTGCTCCCCAATATTATGACTTAAGTGCCTAAACCAGAAGCTTTCATTTTTTCCCCTGTGATATTTATGAATCAAATATCAGTTGTGGCTCCATTCACAGATAGCATTGACTCCATTTTGGAGTCCTGACCCAGTGTTTGGGAACATTTGGTTTAACTCCACAGGATATCCAATGGGATTTGAGCATTAGTCACTTGGTTGGGTTAATTTGCTTTTGTTTTGTTTTTTGTTTTTTTACACTTTGATCTGTTGATGCCTGAATTTTATTGAAATGTCACCATTCCAATTTGACCACCTTGGGCAATTGCCAAGTTTGTCCATACCATAGGCTGGTCCTAGGTACATGGAAGAAAAGGTATTAAGGACTTTGGTGGCTCTTGGATCCTTTGGAAGTTTGTTCTACAGTCTTAGACTAGTCTCCAAGAAGGCTCTTTTTTTTTTTTTGTAACTCTTTCATTAGTAAGGGTTAAAAGGGTTCCCTTTAACTATGCTGGCAGTAAGTACCTTGAAGATAAGGAATAAAGTCTTACGCTAGTATTATTTCGTGGGCTGGGGAGCCAATGCAGTGAGCACTTGACAGGTTTGGGCACTTGTGGTAATTGATAACAATGGGCAGTGCTATATTTTGTATTAGTTTCAGTTTCCTGAGAGCTGGCTGCTTCATGTCCAGATAGGCTGCATTGCCACAGTCAGTTTAGGAACTGACAGCCAACTTATTTTCCACCAAAATGGAATTTAATTTCTGATTTAGCAGTAGAGGTTTAAATTTGCTACTTGTGAGTGTTTGGTGTCAGCAAGGCATCCAGAAACACTCCAAAACTATTAACTGACATGACCATTTTTGATTTTTATATTTACAACTTGCACACCCTATCTATGGTCTCCTCCTCAATGTAGTCATTTCTACATGAGATGTGACCACGCATGTCCACACATCCTCCACGTGTCCAGATGCCCATCTGAAGGTGACATAGGGGACACATACGTGCCTGTGACCCACGCACCACCCACACATGGAGCATTGGGGGAAAATCTGGGATGCTCCCTCTATGCGGGGGCAGGCCAAACCGTGTGTGTGTAGGGGCGCACACGCATCCCTGGCCTGTTTGATTCCTCCCACTCACTGGATGTGTGTGGGTGCTCCATGAATGCACATGGATCCAACCCCTAGCAGTGCCCATGTAAAAATAGCCAGCGTTTCACTGTGCCAGGAAGAATTACCTTTCTCTTACTCCAGTTCAACTTCATTTAGCTGTTCTTCATAGAAGAGCTTGTCTATACTGAATGTTGGCCTAGCTTGGCAACTGTCATATTGTTCAATTATGGGAAGAACAGATATCAACTTCATATGTTGGTATTTGAGCTTGGGATTGCTCAACATTCTATTTGTATCCATGGGTGATTTCAGACATTACACGGTTCCGATTTACCACAGTGGATTCCCGGCAGGGGTGAACTGAACAACCACCCCCCGTGATCAAAAAAAGCCCCAAACAGATGTGACAGGGCCAGGACCATGACAGGGAATCGGGCCGCCAGATCAGGGCCCAGGGCAGCGCAAAAGACGTTACGCCGATCCCGGGCCGGACCGTGGTCAAAGTACCTGGAAGGCGCTGGGGCGGCTCGTCCCGGCTGCTGCTGTGTGCCCTTTAAAACTCCCTCCCCAGCCTGTGTTGTTGCTGGTTGCCTGGCAGCGACGCTGCGTGCTTTGTCCCCGGTTGGGAATAATTTTCTTTTATTCTGGCCGGTGGTTGCCGGCCAGACGTTACTTTTTATTGGTTCCCATCGGGAATCTTTGACCACGCTTTCGGAGATGGTCCAGGGGGGGAGCTCCGGAAGCATGGTTGATTTTGACCCCATGTGGGTATTGACCATGGTGAACATCGGGCGCCCGCGAAACAGACATTCAAGATGCTTTGGCCCCACCGCGGGATTGACCGTGGTTCACTGTGGTTGACCGTGATCTCATAACGTCTGAAAATACCCCATGTAAAAGTGTAGAATAAGACTGAATGAAATAGAGTCCTTTTGGTGCTCGGTACTTCTGTTGGAAAATGTACTGTTTTCTTACTGCCCTTTTGAATGTCTCTTTACAGGAAAAAATCAAACTGTAACGATTTAATTATCATAGAATAATAAGATAAATCAGTTTGTATTAAGAACACCATGGCTATCAACAAGTAATAGGAACAAAGGTAAAATTACACAGAAGCTTGTTCCCCAAGAGGCAATACAACTAGAATCCCTACAAAATGTAAAAAATCAAAAGTGCATTGTCTTGGCCTCCAGCCATTTCCCTCAGGCAGGACAGCAGTATCTCATGATGAACAATGTCAAATGCTGCAGAGAGGTCCAACAATATAATAATGGATGTCTGCCCTAAATCTATCAAGAAATCATCCATCACAATCCTGGCTTAAAAGCATGGTTTAGAGACTGGCTTTGACTATATGAACCTGAAAGTCACCTTTGGCTAGCTTCTCTATGAGCTTGCTCAGAAATGGAAGGATTGACACTGGGTGGTAGTCAGCCAGGTTTTATGGTGTGTTACTTTAGAGTTGCACATATGAAAGGAGACAAAGGGTATCACCCCTTTGATTCCCCACCGGGGCCACCACGTAACGGGCCAACAGACGCGGTGGCCGATCCCAGCGGGGAATCCATGGGGGGCGAGTGGGGCTGCGCGGTGCAATGTGGGCCACACAGTCCCACCCCCCCATGCTACCCTTGCCGGCCACCCGCCCTCCAGGAGACGGGCGGGTGCCACGGCCAATGCATCTGAAGCGTCCACCTGCATTGACCACGGCCTGGAATCCCGCGGTGGATTCTGTGGCGTGGTCTGGGGACAGACGTTATGGTCTCCTTCATCACGGGGGGGGAATCACATTCACCACGCAAATGCGTTTGCATGGTGAATGTGATTCCCCCCGTGATTCACGAGGGGGGGAACTTCCGTTCCCCCTAACAGACATTCCGTGATCGCGATCACCATGTGGGGATTCACTGTGGTTGACCGTGATCACGTAACATCTGAAAATACCCAAAGTCGTTTAGGTGACATTTTCTGTTGGTCAGAGTATTCAACAGTGTATTACATTGCATTCTCAGGAATGTAACAAGTCAGAACTATGAGAGAGCATGCATATACTCTCGTTAACCATAGTTGGTCCAATTAACTATGGTTTATAGTTTAGTTCAGGATAAACCTTCTGAACTAATTTGTCTCCACCTCTTTGAATCTTTTTACTACAGAAATCATCTGAGGCACCATACTGAATGACGGTACTGCAAATGTTATTGGCTGGCTACAGATGTTAGGTTTCTCTTGTAACAGTCACACAAAGTTTGTGTGTGGGCAGAGTTCTAGTAGCAGAAGATGCCGAAGGACATTTGTTTCATTTGTTTAAGTGGTTCTGTGCTAGCTTTCTCAGAAAAGATTTTGGGAACACTGTCACACTGCTGTGTCACATCCATATAGAGATGCCACATGTACTGCTCTGTAATTTTCTAATGTCAACACCAGAGTCATTGACAAGATGTAATTCAATGTTTGTGCACAGTCTAAGTTGGAAAGGTGTGGCTGGATGTTCCTTGTCTAATTAATTGTGTCCATCCCAGCACTCTGGAAAGTGGTTTGGGAGTCACTATCCCTTGATTATTTTTTTTATATATAAGCCCTTTCAGTGTTCAAAGGGCTTAACAGTCCTTACCTCATTCACCTTCAAGCACCCATGTGACCATTATTATTTCCATTTTACAGATAAGAAACTGAGGCTGAGAGACCGTGACTTGCCCATTGCCATCCAAAGAGCTCATGGCTAAGAGGATTGCACCCTAGTCCACTAGGCTGATGTCAAAAGTATTTGAGGTATGCACCAGGGACCCATGACATTTTGTGTTTGCATTGTTCATTTTCATTATTTAAATCTTTTGTTTTTGTTTTTGCTTTTGTTTTCGAGTTTCATTGATTTAAAAGGAAACCACATTTTTGGCTGTAACCTTTTCGTTTTTCATTATATTTGGAAGAAACTGGGAATGATTGTACCTCCAATAGAAAGCATTAAGTGTACCAAATTTCTGAAAGGTTGGATAAAGGAATCCGACTTTATAGGCAGTTGAATTGTTTTATTTTGCAAAAATATGCAGATGCACTTGTGACTGTAAATCCTTTGTTTCCCATCTAATATGGATGACGATTGACATGTTTATACCCCTTCCCATATTTACTATCTCTGCCAACGTTCAGAAGGATTGGATATAGGGTCCTGGCGTTATAAGCAATTAACTTATAAATGTATGTCTGACTGTAACATATTTTTAGTCCAACCAGTGTACATACAATATATCAGGGCTATATCTCACACCTTCAGGATCATCTCTGATAAATATCAAAGAGATGTGATAAAGGGTCCAAGTTTTATAAGCCTTCACAGTATATGCAGAGAATGAGACTATGCCAGGGATTCTCTTATGTTTCACTATGGTATGAGATCCGTTTGTGATGCCAGTTGACCAGAAGAATCATCATCATCATATTTTTCTTTATATCCCGCTCTCTCCTGACCTCAGGTCAGCTCGAGGTGGCTCACAACAATAATGAAACAAAATTACTAGGTATATCCCACACAGGGGACCCAGAACACAATACTATATTAACAAATAACATTACTGGGTTATATCCTACACAGGGGACCCAGAACATGATAATACAGTATAACAGCTCAATCAACCCGTTAAATACCCATCCCAAACCCATCACAGTTCATCACACATAATTAAACATAGCATTCCCCTCAAAGGTTCATACTGGTCCTATCTCCATACCACTCCCTGCTCACAACAGGGAGTTGGCTCCGTACTATCCTTTCTTCCATCCCCTGCTGCCACCAGGGGACATCCTCCATCTCCACCCCTCTCTCACCGGGGGGAGAGTCCATCTTTACCATTACCAGTAAACAAACGATATTATTCAAACAAACCAATGACCCCTCTGCCCCAACCTCCTGGCCCAGCCGAAGGGGCACTGTCAAAGGGCGTGCTCTTTGGACCCATGTCCCCAGCACGCTCCTCTGGCACAGCCTCTGGCTGTCTCAGCTGATATAGGGAGGATCCTGGTAATTCCCCTCCCCAGACCCCGCCCCCACAAGAGTGGTGGGGGAGCAGTGTCCCGTGGCCCTTTACCAGCCTTCTGTGAGCACCCCCCCCCTTGTTTTCACTCTCCTACCATGGCCGGGGGGGGGGCGAGAGGGGAGAAGTGACCCAGTATGACTCATTAATTTGTCCTTTCTCTTCTCCAGTGCTCCTCTACCTGTGGGAAAGGTCTTCAGTCCCAGGTGGTATGCACAAAGTCACCGCTCATCATGGGAGCGAGTGCCCCGTCCTCACCAAGTTAGCCGCCTACAGACAGTGTCACCAGGAGGCCTAACCTGTTAGCTTCCTCTCTTGGTTTCTCTCCAAAGCTGCTCTCACGTACAAGTGTGCAGGGGACCAGTGGACGGTGTACTGCAGGGTGATCCGTGAAAAGAACCTCTGCCAGGACATGAGGTGGTATCAACGCTGTTGCCAGACATGCAGAGACTTCTATGCAAACAAGATGCAACAGAAGAGCTAATGAACCTGTGCTGTTCCTTAGGATGTTCTTGCTATCTGGACGAACCTCATAGACTCTAGGTCTGAGTACTGGAACTTATGAATTGCTACAATGTGGTGGATTCCAAAGCATACCCTAATAAGACTTGAAGCTAATTCTTCAGACGGGATGTACCAAAGCAATCCACCCATCCACCTTTTTTTAAAAAAAGAGAGAAAGTCATCTCAAGGAGCCAACTGTGTAGAATTTTATTGTGTTTTGACATCATTACATTTTTTCATTAATGCTTTTTACTTTAATATATTATTACTGGCCACTGGATGGCTTGCTACCAGTTTTTGTGTTTGTCTTTTTAAAGACAAGAGTTGCAAAAGGATTATATTGACTAAGGTTCTGTGTACCTCACCGGGGGCAGCCTCTGGCAAATAAATAACGCCGTAAAGGTATAGACGGTACTTAATGCGTCAACCTTTGGCTTCCACCTGATCTGAATTCCCAGCAGTCATTGTACTGCGGGGTGGGCAGTGAGGGCTGCACGTTAATGAAATGCTTAATTTAAAATGGGGCTTTGCTAGAAAAACTCATGAAAGCTGATATTACAGAGGGTGGATGGGGTTTTTTTTTTCTTTATTTTTTTTTCATTTTTGCAGAAAACAGCACAGCTGCTTTCCACATTCCATGTAATAGAATTTAAAAGGAAAAAAAAAAAACACAATCAGGAAATTTCTCTTTCCCATCTATTCCTGACAACGTCAACTCTCTCTGTCTCAGTTTTTACAGAAGTGTTTGCTTTCCTTTGACGGTGCCTTAAAAATCCAAAAGTTAATTTTAAGCAAAAACACACACAGAAAACGACCAACCAAAAAAACCACTTGCATGGAAAGGTGCTAACGGACAATAACTTTAATTTATAGTTTGATTTTGGTGGAATGGGGTTGTTTGTTTACCCTTCATTTTTCTTTTTGTGAGAATCTGCCGGGCAATTAGAGAGAAAGCTCCCTGTAAAGAACGCTCGGAGACGGAGGGCAGAGATATGAACAACGTTTGCAGGAGAGAGGATCTTGATCATTAAAGGGACGGGGAGGGCATGTTTCCTAACGTTCAGATTCTCAGCTTTGGGTATTCAAAAATATTCAAAGGCCAGAAAGGCAGCACATAGCAGTGATTCAGGGTGCAGCCCCAACCCCCCAAATACAATGGGAGTTTTACCCTTAACTTAAACGGAACCAGGATTTCTTCCTTAGCATTAGAGTGTCTGGTCTCCAGCAGTGTGCTCAAGTGGGACTTTTATCAGGACAGTGGAGGACTGTTATGTTGATTATATTCCACTGTGTGCATGTCTGAATGCAATAGCACATACTCCCTTGAATGGAGAACTATAATTAGTGGGAGCTCTGTGTTTACATTCAAGGCCGAGCTCACAAGTCCTCTAGATCAGTGTCTATTTCAGCGGTGGGCAAAGTTTCCTAAGCCCGAGAGCTGCATCTGTTTACCACAATGGGGCCAATGTAGCTCTAAAGCCAGAGTTTGCCCACAACTGGTCTATTTCCTGTCCTTGTAGACATTTGTGCAGCAGTTTGGTTAGAATCCTTGAAATCGTCAAAGCCTTTGGAGTGAACTACGGCTTTTTTACTCCCTTGAGAACCAACCGCCATACAATATTTGATCCTTTGGCCCAGACTCGAGCCACACCGTCGGACTCTGGGGAGATCTAGACCATGCCTGAGGTGCAGCTCTCCTGTTGTGATTTTTATTGCCTCAATGAGATGAGGGAGAAAGGTTCTTATTTAGAGCTGAAACAGGGAGCTGATTTGGCACCCCTGGGTAATAGCCACATTTCCCAGTACCGTTTCAGGTTTCCAAATCGGTACCCAAATGCCATGCAAACACATGAAAAACTGAAATTTTGGTTACTGGTTGTTGGTTTTTAAGTGCTCAAAAACTACCCTCCTCCCCCAACAAATCGTGAAATCCAGCATGAAATCAGTATTCAACTATACCAGTTTTTGGTATTTCAGATACCCAACCAAAAAACAGTTTGGGTATCAAAAAGTACCTGAAATGACCAAATTGGGTACCAGGATTTTGATGACCCATTTTTGCAGGTACTCTTTTCAGCTCTATTTACTCCCTAGGAAGTGGTGGGTTTTTTTGTTTGTTGCTGTTTTCTTAAAAGTTTGTTCCCTCAAATGAAGAGACTTGTGGTGTCTGGACCCAAGCTTGTTCCCTTGTGAGAAGCTGAGCTTTCAAATTCCAACTACAGGGAGTTAACTCTGTGTGTGCACCCATAGTTGTGTGGGCCAGGTACATATTGGTTTGTGTACATGGGCGCTAATGCCCACAGGTGCTAATCCATACCCACAAAAGCACATTTGCACACATTATCATCTCTCTGTAAGTACTTGAGCCTACCAGAGCTAATGTCTTGCAGACTAGATGTTTCCTTGGACTAGGTAAATTATTCTAGTTTGGTTATTGCCTTATTATTTGACTAAATCAGAATCAAAGACTTGTCTACGTGAAATTTTTCCTGGGTTCATTTTCAAGTAATTGGCCTAGATGTAGCGTCATGCAGAGAGGCCGTGTCAAATACCAACTCGGGGACTAATGGTGCTTGTGTGGGTGGAGAACTCTAAGAATCAAGCTTGTCAGCTGCCTTTTCTAAGAGCGGTATAACTTTTCTCAGCTGAGTTATGCTTCACTTAGAATGGGCATGTCAGAGCATCTCCTCCTACTTCTACCCTTACAGCCATAGTCAGGGGTAGCGTAATGGTTGCCAAAGTAGCCCAGAAGTCTAAAGCTCCAGCTCAACAGAGCACAAGCTTCAATGCCATTGATTTTTTCTCCCCAATGGAATCCAAGGAACTGAATTTATTTGAGTGGGAGTTTTTACACCTCCTCATAGTCCTGGATCAGCTAGATCAGGGGTGGGGAACCTTTTCTGTCCTGGGGGGCTCTACTGAATATTAGTACAAGCTCCAAGGGCCACATAGATGTTGGGGGCGCGGGGTGCTTAACAGGTGTATTTTTTTTAAAAAGGAGGGCCTAGATCATGGATCTGGGCCGTGGCTCTCTCCCCAAGCCTTATGTGCACACCCTCCTCTCTGCTCCATTATCCTGAACTCAGGTTTTCAGTGCTTGGGGTTAGAGATTGGATCCAAACTTGTCGAGGGCCGCATTTGGCCCCCAGGCCTTAGCTTCCCCACCCCTGAGCTAGATTAAGGATGCAGTCCGCCACCCAATGACGTCAGTGGCGGAAGATTGCGCGCTAAGGAAAGGTTCCTTGACTGCTGGAACAGACTGAAAACTTCCACCAACAGCAGTAGCGGGATTTCTGTCGAATGACTGATTACAGATAGCAACCTCACTGCTCTTCTGGATAAAGCACAAAGGTGAGATTGTGTCATCGGCTCCTAAGCAGAAATCTTCATTGAGTAAAAAGGATGGAAAAACATATCCCTGCTACATTTAGACAGCTTGATCTCCTAGAAACGTTAAACTCCTGCCCTTCCAGAACGGCCCCAGACCTCAACCAAACTCTTTGCTTCTGCCAAGCCCTCCTGCACTTCCGATTGGTATCATTTAACAGGAGCTTACAACTAAACCCCAATACGTTGCTATGAACTTACAGCTAAGCTCCGTCGTCTGCATCCCAGTGAAAAGAAAACAGTTTGTTTCAGTGTAGCTATGACAATATTTTATTGGTGAGGGGGGGAGGTTGTTCATAAGAGACTGATGTCCTTTGATTACAATGGTGGTATTTCCATATTGTAAACAATACCCGCCGTACTGTTACTAAAGTACTGTACACGTCTAGTTGCACAACGTGTTATTGAGTGTAGATTCTCACTATCTTATACTATGGTGCTACTTTTTGTGGTTGTTGGTGAAAAGACTCTTAACAGCTGATTATNAATCACCAGACTAACAGTTATATCTCAGGATTTCAAAACCTCAAATTTATCACATTTCTAGCTTCGCATTTCCAGCATTTTGAAAACACCTGAAATCACAGGACTAACCAGTTAAACCTCAGGGTTTCAAAAACAGAATTGAATAAAGGGGCATTAAATACTAATTCCCCCTCATCCTCTGCTGTGTGTGCGTTTGGGGAGGGGATTAGTATTTAACACTCCACATCATCAACTGAACAAAACCCATATAAAAATCAGAAAACCACATATAAACCAAACCATTCCCACAAGCCCCCAAATGCAGCAACAAAACAAACACTCCACATCATAAAGTGAGCAAAAACCACATTCCAACTCCCCCACCATGTCCCCATGTGCCCCAGTTCCCCTCACCATGTCCCTGTGTACCCCCACTCCCCTCACCATGTCCCTGTGTGCCACCACTCTCCCCTATGTCCCCCCACCCCTCCCCCATCACCCAGTCTCTCCCAGTCCAAAGTACCCCTCCCTCACCATCCCCATTCCATCCCCACCACCCCTCCCGGCACCCCCCGGGCCCTGCAATTTACTCACTGACATGCTGGCTCCCAGTCCTCAAGCAGCGCCACAGGATCGGCGTGCTGTTCAAACTTATTGGGCCTGGGCCTGGCCACCTGGGAGCTGCTGTGCAACTTAGGCTCCCCCTCCCTCTCAGTAGGGATGGGCGAACAGATCGCGGTTCGGGTTCGGCTGTTCGGTTCGGCCGTTCGATTCAGCTGCATTCGGTTCAGCCGTTCAGATAGTTATCCGGGTTTGGGTTCAGCCATTCGGTTCGGCCATTCGATTCGGGTTCTGCCGTTTGGAAAAAAATATCACGAGAGCACGAGTGTGGCAGAAACCAGAAATTCGAGTGCGTGCGGAGCTGTGTGGAGAGTGAGTGTGTGTTTGGCTGGGTGGCTGTTTGGTTTGTGTGTTTTGGCTGTGTTTGGGCGTGCTGTTGTTGTGGTTGGTGAGTGTTGGTGTGTGTTGTGGATGACTGCTGTGTGTTTGTTTTTGGGTGTGTGTGATAAAAAAATATAAAAATTTGTTTTATAAAAAAAAATGAAGAAAGCTGTGGTGTTTCTTCCCTGACTGGGGGCCAACTTGCCAGTCGAGGAGGAGGAACTAGAGGTTGCTGCCCCTTCTATACCTCTGGTGGTGGTACCCGGCTCCTCGGCTGAGGAGCAAGCAACGGGCTCAGGAGGTGCTGCCAGGTTTGTAAACTTTTTTTACTTTGAAGACAAGAAAGGCTCTATCTGTTGCCATCCCATTCCCTACGCACCCTCAAATAAGGGCAGGGTCTTTCCTCCAGCCAGGATCACATCTCCCATCACCATCCCTAGCACCCCAAGGAGGGCAGGATTTGCACGTGCCTGTCAGGGCCTTCCTAGTTGCAATCCCCAGCACGATAACGAGGGCAGGATTTGCACGTGCCAGCNCCGTCCACGACAAGGGCACCGCTGTCACCTCCACCACAACCGGACCCCCCGCCTCAAGGCCAGAGCCGAAGATCAGGTCGAGGGTATGTCCCCCCAATCTTTATGAAATTTGTCAAGAGTGGTAATCTTGTGGAGCAACATAAGGTTCCAAAGTTTCATGCAAATTAAAAAGAAGATAAAGAATGTATATGAAGCTTTCTTAAAATCACAGCATTCAATTATTATAAAATCTGTTCCCTTCATCCAATCATTTCGAAAGTTGGTACACATAGTACCCTCCATTGGAGGTACAACCTACCCAAATTTTATCAGACTATAATAAGAAACAAAAAAGGTATAGCCAGAAATATATTTTCCAGTTTTTTCCCATTATTTAAAAAACAATCATTCATTTTTTGGGGTTTTCATTATTATTTTCCATTTTCATTATTACAATAATGAAAAAGAAAACCACAAATTTCATTTTCATTATCATAATAACAAAAATGAATTGCACAACCCTAAAAAGTATCATGCTGCACTGAATACAGAACATCTCTTGTAGTGTTAATATTTGTAAGTAATGAGTTTAAACATAAAGGTATCTATATGGGTAAATCATTTAATCTACACCACTTGGATTCTTAGGAGAAGCAACCATATAAAGAATGTAGGTTTGAATCCATCCCAGAGACATACTGTTACATATGCTGACATTACACACTCGTTGCTTTGGCATCACCAGGCTGACTGATGTGTACTGTCATCTCAAGATGACAGGCTCCAACTCAGCGAAAAGGAAAGCTCTGAACATGGATCCCACAGCACCCCAGCAGCACATTAGTGCCCTGACTTCCTTGACAAGGAGCTGATTGACTGAAAGGGCAGACAGTGCAACAGCTACATTTTTGCCCAGCTAGCGAAAAAACAATCAAACCCCTACATGATGCAAAACTCCTGCTCGTTACCAGTATGAACCAGTTTGTTTTGTTTTCTTTCCTCTGCTAAGTGAAGCTCACTGTGACAGAATCTGAGACTACTTTCAGACATTCCCCCCACCCCTCCCCGTGCGCATATTTTGGCTGCAGGGGGGAATGTTCAGCCAGGATATGCACGGGAATCAACTGATCTGAAAGCCACCCTGTCCCCAGCATGGTTTTGCCTGCAGAGACGCACAGGGATGCAGAGCAGGAAATCGAGGTCTGCATCCCTGTGCGTCTCTGCCGGCAGAGCCATGTGGTGGGAGGACTTTCAGACCAGTCGATCCCCGCACATATCCTGGCTGTGCATTCTCCCCTGCAGCCAGAATATGTACGGGGGGAGGGGGCATGTCTGAAAGTGGCCTGAGTCATGCTGCAAGACCAAGGGGAGGGTTGGCTCATGCTGGGCCTTGGAATGTAATGTTGGTGGGAGGTTCAAACGAGGAGTTCAGTTGAAACCAGGAGGGGAGAGAGAAGGTGTGAGTTAGTGAGCTCTCTTGGGAAACTGGTTGTGGAGTGTGGTGCACACAGGGAAGGTAGAAGAAAGCTACCCAGGAAAAGGGAGAAACTGCCCAGAGGGTAGGGGTGTTGGGGAACTACAAGGCTGTGACCAAGGACAGCAGGGTTCCACCATAAAGCACCAGCCACTGTGAACTATGAGGTTTTTAGAGGAAAGATTGAAGATGTCATCCTTATGGCATGGACTGACACCCATGAAACCATAAACCGAGTGCTGGATATTGCCCCATCCGGGAGTGGAAAAACTGTGGGGACCAGAGCTCCCTGATCATCTGGTGAGCAATGATCAGACTGGACGCTGTTTTCTCTAATCCTCATTCCTATCTATGTACAGTTTATTAAACAGTTCATTTTCTTCCTTAATTTGAAATCCTCAGTGTGTTAGCCTCCTTTGCTTTGGGAGGGGCTTAGAGCCCCTGCAAGGCCATCCATTCTGGAATGTGTCGTCTACTTCCGCTGCCTGGACCTCCTCTCTGCCAACTCCTTCCTGGACCCTCTCCAATCCGGCTTCCGCCCCCTCCACTCTACTGAAACTACCCTGGTCAAGATCACCAATGATCTACTTGTCACTAAATCTAAGCGCCTCTACTCCGTTCTTGTCCTCCTTGACCTCTCTGCTGCCTTTGACACTGTTGACCACTTGCTTCTATTGGACTCGCTTTACTCCTTTAAAGTCTCACTCCCCGAGTCAAACTCCTCCTCCCTCCCCCTTTCACTTGGGGCCCCCCAAGACTCTGTCCTTGGCCCTCTCTTCTCTATTTACACCCTATCCCTTGGCAAACTTATTGCCTCCCACGGATTCCAATATCATCTCTACGCTGATGACACCCAACTCTATCTTTCTACCCCCTCTCTCTCCTCTTCTGTCCACTCACGCCTCGTCAACTGCCTCTCTGATATCTCCGCCTGGATGTCC
>QEPC01000306.1:297063-313493 GCA_003113815.1 Sphenodon punctatus
GCTGTTTCTTCTATAGCTCTGTTGGTATACTAGGGCACAGGAGAGTGACAGATTAGGGGTTCAAATTTGGACTGTGTGGTAAACCAAAGGTGTGAATTCTTGCACTGATAAGTTTACTTTGGGAAGAAACAGTACAGATTTTTCCTCCTGTGTGCTGGATTTTCTGTTTTCATACAGATTCTTTGCCTATAGGATCTTTGAACCTCCAACCTTTCCACTTCCTTTCCAAAGCTCTACTTGGAGACCTATCAGAGCAACTGTAACTAACTGCTCCTATCTACTTTGGTCATGAGGATGGGCCCTGCATATTGGCCATACAAAGAGTTTGCAGTTAGTGCCTTAAAAGGGCCCTTCTGATATGGCTCAGTTGTTCTGCTTTCAGACAGCTGTGTCAAGGGTACTAGGTTCCATGCCACCCTCTCCAAAAGCTGGCTTATAAATTTAGCACTGGCAGGCATTTTCACATAACCCCAAATAGATATACTTGTCAGATCCTATGCAAGTAGTTCCCATTACTCAACCCACAAATGGAAAATTAGGTAGTGCAGATTCAACAGGTGGACCAATTTTGGGGGGTACTCATTTCAGCTCTAATCCCAAGAATGATATCTGTCTAGTGAAAAAAAAAAAATAGAACCACAAGATCAGAAATAACAAGAGTGGTTGAGAAGATGTTATGGGTAAATCTGATCTTATGGTGGGATAGTTGAACCAGACACCAAGCTTTGTGGAGGCCTCTCAGGAAGTGTTGCCATGGGACCCCCAGAGGTGCCTCAGAAGGCCTGAAACTATTACCACTGCCACTCCAGAAGGGTCCTAGGAGACCTGCTGTCACTGCTGTTAGTGCTCCAGAGGAACCCTGGGGGAGATGAGGTTCCCCAAACCCATCCAAAATAGCAGAGGGTCTCCTGGGATCCCGACAGAGTGGCTGTGGCAGTGATGGTAGGTCTCCATGCCCCTGTGGAGTGGGGGTGGCAGTGGGGCTCCTTGGACCACGCTACCACCACTCCTGAGACTTTGGGCCAGGTACTTGTCTGTGGGCCCTACCACTCATTTCCCTCTATCCTGGGGACCCAGCCCCTTCCTTCCCAGGGCCATGCCCATCTCTTGCCACGAGGCTCACCAATTGTAAGACCAGCCTCAACACTCAATAATATGACAACAGAATAAGGTTATGAATTCGAAAACTGTGTTTATTGCCCATGGTTCTATAATCTAACATTGTGTCCTCTTCATTTTTTTCTGCAATACTATGAATTGTAGGAAGACATAAGTGATAACGATAACTGGTTTTTTTCAGCTTGAATCTTGTCACCTCCTCGGTACTCCATGACACTTCCAGAATAACTGTTAGCAAGTTGATAAACTTTGGGGGGAAACAAAAAAACAAAGAAGAAGCAGCATCAGCACTCCAGTATCTTTCCTTCTATACAAGTGAAACATGGGCTCCAGTCTTTCAAGTGCTGTGATGGAGCAAACCCTGTTTACTTCATTACAAGGTACAAGCCTTGTACACATCATTTAGATGCACTCATTTACCTTTTCAGTAGGTATAGCCTACCTGCTTTTTCTCATGGTTAAAATGTGTTCCGGTAGAATTATCTGTAAAGCAACAATTGTAATCTTTGAAAGCCCTCTTTTTCCTATTGTCTTTCATAGTGTCTGTTTTAATGATTTCTCTCTTTGTACTGCCTTTTGGCTGCTGGGGTGTAGATTAGTAAACTATTTTTAGTTATTTTGTTGGCATTTTGTTTCCTGTATATCTATGGAGATGATTGCTTAAACAAATTACTTTTTAAGGCTGTTTCTTTAAGTGTTTTTCTCTTTTTTTCCTGCTGTGATGACAAGTACCTTATTAAATTATTTAAAAAAAACAAAAACGGATGCTGTAAGTGGCCTTTTTCTTATTTGAATATGCTGTTTTTGGTATGTTACAAAGTTCACTAGTTCCTTTTTGTTAGATTCCTTTATGAGATATGCAAGTGAGGAAAATGTGGGCTTGATGGTGCTGCTCTTAGGTGGGTTCACAACTGGTTGAATAGTCATGCCCAGAGAGTAATTATCAACTGTTTATTGTCAGAGTGGGAACAGATAACAAGTGGGACTCTTTAAGTCTCTGTCCTGGGTCCGGTGTTGGCTAACATTTTTGTTAATGATTGGGACAAAGTGATGGAGAATCTTGTTATCAAATTTGCTGATGATACAAAGCTGGGAGAGACTGCAAATAATTTAGAGGATTGTGGTCAAAAAGATAATCAGAATATTTTGAATTATTTGGAAAGGTCTAGAGAATGAAGCAAAAAATATCATAATGTCACTATGGTGCAGCCATTGTTTGAATACTGCATACAGTTCTGGTTGCTCCATCTCAAAAATATATAGTAGAACTAGAAAAGGTGCAGAGAAGGCAACAAAAATTATCAAAGGTATGGAACGACTTCTGTATGAGGAGATGCTCAATTATAGGATACAGCTTTCCATCTTGGAAAAGAGATGACTGAGAGGGTGTATGATAGAAATTTACAACATCATGAATGGTATGGAACAAGTAAATTGCATGCATCTGCCATGGCAATCACAGCACCTCACATAGAACTAATTAACACACCTTTTAATCCTCAAAACAACCCTGTGATCCTCTCACATTTATTGACCATCTCAGTTTATTTATTTACCCTCTCATATAATATCAGAACTAGGGGACACTGAATATAACTGGCAGCATATTGAAAACAAACAAAAAGACGTATTTTTTTACTCAGTGTATCGTTAACTTGTAGAATTTGTTGCCAGATGATGTTGAAGGCTAATAGAATAGCTGCGTTTAAACAGGAGTGGATAAGTTCTTGGAAGATAGATCCATTAATGGCTATTAGCTAAGTAGGTTGGGGGATATAACCTCTGACTGTTGTGAGCTGGGAGTAAAGAGCAGGAAACAGATTACTCTGTTACGACCTGCTGTGTACTTCTGTGAAGCTACCAAACTGACCACCGTCAAAGACAGAATGCTAGGCTCAGTAGGATCAGAATTTGAAATGTTCTTGATAATTTGGAATATTAGGCTGAAAAAAGTAAGATGAAATTCAGTAGCGACAAATATAAAGTATAACACATATCAGAGACAAATTAAAAACACAAATACAAAACTGAGGATGACTGACTGGGCAGAAGTACTTCTGAAAAAGATCTGGGGGTTATTGTAGATGTCAGATTTAGCCCTCATCCTCCGTGTTGAAAAATACATCATTACATGAGTCTTGGGGTAGATTTCTACCCCAGTACTTTGTCACTTACATTTATTGAATGTGAAAACTAATATGAAATGTGATGAGGTAGATTTCAACCCCACATGGTATAAATCTATCCCATGATAAAACACGTTGGGGTAGATTTCTACCCAGGACTTTTTTGTGTTTGTTCCCTCCCTCTCTCTCTCTCTCACTCACTCACTCACTCACTCACTCACTCACTCACTCACACACAGTTAATGGTAACCAATTTTTGTTTGGGGATATTGTGTACTTGTGTGGAGGTGACAATGACCTAAAAAGGCAAAGTTGGAGAGGGAGTGGAAACTAACTTGAGATGTAGATCCAAGGTAGGAAAATACCCCAAGAGAGAATATGAGGTCTTCATCTACAGCCCTTTTCACATGGGCTGTGGTAGGTGGGGGGATGGGTGGGCAGCATGGTGAGTGGGTGGAGCATGGGGGTGCGTTCCCATGGACAGCCACCCACCTCCACCCATCTCCACACATGGAGCATTGGGCATTGCTGCCTGTTGCTCCATGCATGGGTGATGGGTAGAGCTGGGTGGAGCACAGGAACGCGCACAACCCCCCCTGCTCACGGTATTCCCCCTCCCCCCCGCACCTGTTGACTCAGGCCCTTTTGACACGTGTGTGGGTGGGGTGCCCATGTGAATGCCTTAGCAGGTGCGGTGGGGGGGGCAGGGTCACCCTTAGGGACACCGATAGCAGTTGCTGAAAAGGTTGAAGTGGGTGAATGCTAGTTGGGGTTATATTAACAAAAGTATTGTCTGTAAGAGAAGAGATGTGTTTGTTCCTCTCCACTTAGCCCCGGTCAGGTCTCTTCCAGAGTACTGCATTTAGTTTTTAGGTATTTCACTTTAGGAAGAATAATGACAAGCTCAAGTGAGTTCATAGGAAAATAATCAAAATGTTAGAGGATGCGGGGATAGACTTATGAGGAGAGATTGAAGGAACTGGATATGTTTACCCTAGAAAAAAGATTAAGGAGAGACACGGTTACAGGCTTCAAATATGTCAAAGACTGCTATAAGCAAAATGGTACTGTTGTTTTCTTTGGTCACTGAGGATAAGACTAAAGTAATGGGCTTAAATTAAAGGAGACAAGGGGTGTTTTTAAATGAGTACAGTTTACAGGGGCGTGTGTGTCTATGTGTACTCCATGGCTGCTGTGTGACACAGCTGTGGAGCAGCCACACATGTGGAGTGAGTGGGAAGGGATTCTAATGGGCAACTCCCAACGTGGCCACCGTGACCATGCAGGTGGTCTCTATGCACTCCTTTCTCCATTAACCGGCCCTGCAAACAATTCATATGGGCAGCTGTTCCCCTCTCCCCCGCCTGACAACAGCCCTACCCCAAGCCATACTCAACTGCTCACTCTCTGAAGCCGCAGCAGCCAGTAACCCCTTCCTGCCCATCACCTGGGAAGATGCTGTAACTGCTGACAGTCCCAGGCAACAGTGGAAGCATGTACTGGGTGAGACACATAGGAAGTTGCTTTCCGAGCTGCTGTCTCCTCCATGGCATTGGCTCTTCTCTGGTGCATTGCAAAGGGATTTTGTTGTGCTTTGAGCCAACATGGTGGTGTAGTTCATGCGTGTGTCCTTTAAGAGCTCCCGATAGGGCTAAGGACAGGACCAGGGAGGCAGTCAGGCTGTGAACGTGTCTGCTGGCATGGGTGGGTGCCCTGGGTTATTCTTTCCTCCTTTTATGATGTGTTATTTTGATGTTTTTAATTGTTGTAATAAGTAAGTAAGTAACATTTATTGTGGCATTAGATTTTTCCATAGCCATAAGAACATAAATAACAACTAAAGTAAAAAATCATCCAAACAGAAAATAACTTCTCACAAAAAATAAAACTTTGGGAACAAATATAAAGAAAATGATAGACTTGGAAGTTTTGCAGGCAAAATACACTATCCATACATCACCCCGCTTCCTGGAGCCCCATAGCTAAATAAGCAAAGAATACAGTTGCTCTCATCACCTGATCATCCCTTGTGGCTAATAGTAATTCAAATCTACTGACCTTTGAGAGAAATTTTTTCCCTTTCCATATCGGACACAGCCAAGCCTGCCTTATGCTTTCATAGAGGGGACAATTAAATAGGAAATGCTCCAAATCTTCTATTTCCATAAGCATACAGGGGCAGGTCCTGGTCTTGTATGGTTTCTTTCCATATTGCCCTCTAGTTACCGGAGAAGGGAATAACTGAAAGCGCAATTGTGTATAAGCTCTATGGGCTACTGAATCATTTAACTTGTCCAGATATTCCTCAAAATTATGCTGGAGCTTAAAATATTGAAGGTAAGGGGCCACCTTCCAATCAGCCAGCAATGCCAAATCCTCTTGTTTTGTTATATCGGCAGAGTGCATATCTATCATGGATCTTTGTTCAAGTGGAGTTTTCCCCCCAAAATAAGAGAAAGATAGACCCAAATTCTTCAAGTAAGATGAAATTTGGGTCACCCAAGGATAGCCACAGCCTCCTACATATTCCAATTCCTCTTTCAAACAAAGAGCGGTCAAAGAATCCTCTTTCTGGGCACATAACTTGGCCCAATATCTGAGAGCTGCCCACCTTCCTAAACAGGAAACAGCTAGCATGCCTGTCTCGGCTCTCACCACTGCAGCTGGAACGCCCTGGGAGACCCTCAGCACACTCCTCAAAAACTTATTTTGAACAACTCTCAGAGTCTGTCAACTATCCCCCAGGACAATCTCAGCACCAAAGGTTAACAGAGCCTGCACCTTAGCCTTGAAGACATCTAGAGCACTAGACATCCTGACCCCCACAGACCTCATATTCCTTAATATTTCTTTTGCTGCTATATTTGCCTTTGTTACAATTAGTTTTTGATGCTTCTCCCCATACCATTACTAGATAACACAACCACAAAGTATATATAGGAGTCCACCTGAAGAAGTTGATTACCCTTTATTAGCCATCTATATTTTGGGGATTTCTTCCCCAATACCATGATTTGAGATTTATGGTAGTTTATAGATAGCTCATTAACATCGCAGTACTCAGATAGTTTTTCTAGTTGGTTTTGCAACCCTTTCTTCGTCTGGGACATTAAAACAACATCATAGGCATACAACAGTGCAGCCAATGCTCTGTTCTTAACTTTTTGGGTGTGAGAGTCGGGGGTCGTAAGTTTCTCAATGAGATTACTTAGGTAGATGTTAAAAAGTAAAGGAGCCAGAACACATCCCGATTTGGACAGTCCCTTTTCCAGTCCCAGTCTAATTCTTGCTTGATTTTCAGTATGTACGCCAATAAGTAAGGCCAACAGGTCTTTACCAATGCCCATATGTTGCAGTTTACACCATAGCTTAACTCTTGATACAGAGTCGAATGCCTTTTGAAAGTCAATAAAGGCAAAAAAGATCCTTCCTGATCTTATTTTAGTATACTTGGCTATGAAGTGCACAGTAATAAAGCAGTTATCTACCATGGAGCAATGTTTCTTGAAACCAAATTGCTCCTGAGGAATCAACCTGTTTCCGTATGCCCATTTTTCTAAATGTCTAAGGAAAGTTTTGCTATAGATCTTTCCTAGTACCGGGAGCAAGCTAATGGCTTGGTAACACCCCGGATCCCTAGCATTACCCTTCTTGAAGATTTCCACAATAATAGAAAAACCCCATTTGCGTGGCACCTTTTTAGTGATGTTAATTTGAGTAAAGTAATTAACCGGGAGTGGGGTCTATCAACCAGGATACGCCTGGAGGACCTCCGCAACTATAAAATCAAAGCCTGGGGCTTTATTCCACCTAAGGGATTCAATTATCTCCACTACCTCATCTTCTTTTACCAAGGGGTCAAAAGAATAAACATCTGACTCTTGTAATAAGCTGCAGAGCAAACTTAACTTGGGAGCATCTTCACTATTTGTACAGCCAAATGTTGTCTCAAAAAAGGTCATCCAAGATTCCTCCCTAATTAACCCCACTGATTTGCCAGCTCTCGGATAATGGTTGTAAGCTACCCTGAGCTGCCTGTGGCAGGAGGGGTGGGGTAACAATTTTTTAAAAATAAAATAAAAATACAGGCGGGAAATGCATGGGTGCCTGTCTCCTGGACTTTTTTGGCTTCCCTCGCATGTTGAAGTCTGAACTTTTCAGCAGTGTTCCATGCATGTCCATGAGTCATGGGAGCGCGCACTCCCCCGCAACACCTTCACATGGGTGTTCAGATGAGTGTTTGATGGGTGCCCATACATGGTAGCATCTTGTTTAAAAACACCCAAGATTTAGGTTAATCAATAATAATTTCCTAAGTACCGAGTCAGTTGGGCAGTGGAATAATTTACCAAGGGAGGCCAGAGAGTCCACATCACTGGAAGCATTTAAAAATAGGCTAGACAGACATCTCTTGGGGTAGTGAAAGTACAGCAAATCCTGCGTAATGATAAGGGGCTGACTCTTTCCAGCCCTGGGGTTCTATGATGTGTCTGAAGAATAATTCCTTGAGAATGCTTTGAATTTTGGACCTAGAAGGAAATGGATGCTGTGTCCAGCTGCTTAATAATGGAGGATAATCTGTTATGAACCTGACCATTCCTGTTCTGTAACATAGAACTATGTCTGATCCTCAAAGTGCTACTCAAAACCCTACTGATGTCAAAGGAGCACAGCACTTTAAGAATCACAGCCTAAGCATTTCCCCCCAACTATTAGTTAGAATTACTGGCTAAGACGTGTGTGAGTAGAACTGTTCTCTCTAACACACACACAATCTCAGTTAAAAGGAATGTTTGTGAGCATAGACCTAGAAAAAAGGAAGCAACAAAGAAACCAGACTTCTCCTCTGTCGCTGTAGATGGAATCTTGCTCTTTTGGGAGATGAACCATCATATTTACCTGGAAAATCTTGATTGAGGTTGAGAACTGGGGACT
The DNA here is from genome assembly GCA_003113815.1 of Sphenodon punctatus. Classification (NCBI taxonomy): domain Eukaryota; kingdom Metazoa; phylum Chordata; class Lepidosauria; order Sphenodontia; family Sphenodontidae; genus Sphenodon; species Sphenodon punctatus. The sequence continues at coordinate 305,244 of QEPC01000306.1, forward strand.
GCATGCTATAGGGAATACTTGCTTTACCACTCAGAGAAAATACATACCACATGTAAGATGATATATCCAGACTGCAAGTTGTGGGGGAAGCCATGAAAGTACATGGGGGACAGGCACCCACACGTTCCCTGCCTGTATGAACCAGTGCACCAACCTGAGGGGCGTTCATGTTGTTTTCATTATTATAATAACGATAATGAAAATTGTAATTTTCATTATTGTAATAACAAAAACAAAAACTAATAATAATGAAAATAGAAATGAAAATGACATTTTGTTTTTGAAATAAAAGGAAAACACTGAACAATGTATTCCTGGCTATAACTTTTTTTGATGCTTATTCAATTCTGATGAAACATGGGGAGATTGTACCCACAATGGGGGGTACTATGTATACCAGTGACTGAAATATTCCAGTAAAGGGAACTGATGTTAGAAGCAATTGAACGTTGTGATTTTAAGAAAAGCTCAATACACATTCATGGCTACAACTTTTTTTATCTTCCATTCAATTTGCATGAACCCTATGAATCTTGTGTCCCTCCACAATCTTAACACTCCTGCCAATTTTCAGAAATATTGGATAATGGGTCCTGATGGTATAAGACTTGAAAATACATTTCCAGCTGTAACATTTTTATATTCCATTCTGTTTACAGGACATTTCCTGTTTACAGGAATGTATCACATACCTTCCCTGTCATCCCTGCCAAACTAGAGGACAATTTGATAAAGGGACCCAATTTTTTTAAGCAATTGAATTTGTCCCATTGAAAACCATTCTTCAGATAAATAGCAGCACATGCAGTGCCAGTCAGAGGCAGGCACCTGGCATGGCAGAGGGGAGAGAGGCTGTAGGAGGGAGAATGTGGAGCAACACAAAAGACTGACAAACACATCCACTGGCCAATTACTGCATGCTTCTAGCTTTACTGGACCAATTGGTAGTGGCTTCGAGGCGGGCATAGGGGACGGCCCTCAGGCGGGCATAGAAGAGACATAACTGGGACTTTGGGGATAGCATCCCAGCAATCAGGAAACATCATTTACACATCCAGGCTGGCCAATTATCATCACAATCACATCCTGCAGCACTGTGACAGAGGACATAAAATAATCTCTATTGGCTCTTTCCTAAACAGATGTTTTTGACTTCCCAGTAATAAGTGAGGGAGAGATGTTGGGATGGTCAAAGCACAGAATGAGGATATTTGGTTCACATTTCTTCTGGCCAATTGGCATCACAACCCGATCTTATACCACAGTGACATTTAAGAGAATCCCTGGCATAGTCTCCTTCTCTGCATATGCTGTGCAGGCATATAAAATTGGGACTCTTTATCACATCCTTCTGAAATTGGACAGACATTATCATGAATGTGTGATATAGACTCCTGCCAAATTTCATGTACACTGATTGGACTACAAAGATGTTTCAGTCAGATATGCATTTATAAGTTAATTACTTATACCACCAGGACTCTTTATCTAATCTTTCTGAAAGTTGGCAGAGATAGTAAATTTGGGAAGGGATAAAAATCTGACAAGTTTCATCTACATTAAATGTGAGGCAAAGAAGTCAAACCTAAGANGTGTTCCATGCATGTCCATGAGTCATGGGAGCGCGCACTCCCCCGCAACACCTTCACATGGGTGTTCAGATGAGTGTTTGATGGGTGCCCATACATGGTAGCATCTTGTTTAAAAACACCCAAGATTTAGGTTAATCAATAATAATTTCCTAAGTACCGAGTCAGTTGGGCAGTGGAATAATTTACCAAGGGAGGCCAGAGAGTCCACATCACTGGAAGCATTTAAAAATAGGCTAGACAGACATCTCTTGGGGTAGTGAAAGTACAGCAAATCCTGCGTAATGATAAGGGGCTGACTCTTTCCAGCCCTGGGGTTCTATGATGTGTCTGAAGAATAATTCCTTGAGAATGCTTTGAATTTTGGACCTAGAAGGAAATGGATGCTGTGTCCAGCTGCTTAATAATGGAGGATAATCTGTTATGAACCTGACCATTCCTGTTCTGTAACATAGAACTATGTCTGATCCTCAAAGTGCTACTCAAAACCCTACTGATGTCAAAGGAGCACAGCACTTTAAGAATCACAGCCTAAGCATTTCCCCCCAACTATTAGTTAGAATTACTGGCTAAGACGTGTGTGAGTAGAACTGTTCTCTCTAACACACACACAATCTCAGTTAAAAGGAATGTTTGTGAGCATAGACCTAGAAAAAAGGAAGCAACAAAGAAACCAGACTTCTCCTCTGTCGCTGTAGATGGAATCTTGCTCTTTTGGGAGATGAACCATCATATTTACCTGGAAAATCTTGATTGAGGTTGAGAACTGGGGACTGCATGCTATAGGGAATACTTGCTTTACCACTCAGAGAAAATACATACCACATGTAAGATGATATATCCAGACTGCAAGTTGTGGGGGAAGCCATGAAAGTACATGGGGGACAGGCACCCACACGTTCCCTGCCTGTATGAACCAGTGCACCAACCTGAGGGGCGTTCATGTTGTTTTCATTATTATAATAACGATAATGAAAATTGTAATTTTCATTATTGTAATAACAAAAACAAAAACTAATAATAATGAAAATAGAAATGAAAATGACATTTTGTTTTTGAAATAAAAGGAAAACACTGAACAATGTATTCCTGGCTATAACTTTTTTTGATGCTTATTCAATTCTGATGAAACATGGGGAGATTGTACCCACAATGGGGGGTACTATGTATACCAGTGACTGAAATATTCCAGTAAAGGGAACTGATGTTAGAAGCAATTGAACGTTGTGATTTTAAGAAAAGCTCAATACACATTCATGGCTACAACTTTTTTTATCTTCCATTCAATTTGCATGAACCCTATGAATCTTGTGTCCCTCCACAATCTTAACACTCCTGCCAATTTTCAGAAATATTGGATAATGGGTCCTGATGGTATAAGACTTGAAAATACATTTCCAGCTGTAACATTTTTATATTCCATTCTGTTTACAGGACATTTCCTGTTTACAGGAATGTATCACATACCTTCCCTGTCATCCCTGCCAAACTAGAGGACAATTTGATAAAGGGACCCAATTTTTTTAAGCAATTGAATTTGTCCCATTGAAAACCATTCTTCAGATAAATAGCAGCACATGCAGTGCCAGTCAGAGGCAGGCACCTGGCATGGCAGAGGGGAGAGAGGCTGTAGGAGGGAGAATGTGGAGCAACACAAAAGACTGACAAACACATCCACTGGCCAATTACTGCATGCTTCTAGCTTTACTGGACCAATTGGTAGTGGCTTCGAGGCGGGCATAGGGGACGGCCCTCAGGCGGGCATAGAAGAGACATAACTGGGACTTTGGGGATAGCATCCCAGCAATCAGGAAACATCATTTACACATCCAGGCTGGCCAATTATCATCACAATCACATCCTGCAGCACTGTGACAGAGGACATAAAATAATCTCTATTGGCTCTTTCCTAAACAGATGTTTTTGACTTCCCAGTAATAAGTGAGGGAGAGATGTTGGGATGGTCAAAGCACAGAATGAGGATATTTGGTTCACATTTCTTCTGGCCAATTGGCATCACAACCCGATCTTATACCACAGTGACATTTAAGAGAATCCCTGGCATAGTCTCCTTCTCTGCATATGCTGTGCAGGCATATAAAATTGGGACTCTTTATCACATCCTTCTGAAATTGGACAGACATTATCATGAATGTGTGATATAGACTCCTGCCAAATTTCATGTACACTGATTGGACTACAAAGATGTTTCAGTCAGATATGCATTTATAAGTTAATTACTTATACCACCAGGACTCTTTATCTAATCTTTCTGAAAGTTGGCAGAGATAGTAAATTTGGGAAGGGATAAAAATCTGACAAGTTTCATCTACATTAAATGTGAGGCAAAGAAGTCAAACCTAAGAATGTATATGAAGATTTTTGCAAAATAATAAAATTAAACTGCTTATAAAAATGGATTCCTTTAGCCAATCTTTTTGGAATTTAGAACATGTAATTCCTTCCATTGGAGGTATAATTACACCAAGTATCACTCAAATATAGCAAAAAACAAAAACGTTATATCCAAAAATATATTTTCCATTGAAACCAATGAAAAACAAAAACGAAAGCAAAAACAAAAAGATAATATGATATTTATGAAAATGAAAATGACAGATATAAATAATGAAAACTAAAACCAAAAACTACATGGGACCCTGGTGCACACCTCTAATGCCAGCAGATAGGTTCCCAGCCTGGCTGCCTCCCATGTCCTGCTCTTAGCCCTACCAGCAGCTCTTCAGGGACACGCACATGAACTACATCACCACATTGATTCAAAGTACAATAAAATCCATTTGCAATGCACCAGAGAAGAACCAACACCATGGAGGAGACAGCAGCTTCCTGTGTGTCTCACCCACTATGTGCTTCCATTACTGGCTGGGACAGCCATCAGTTGCAGCATCTCCCCAGGTGATGGGCAGGAAGGGGTTACTGTCTGTTGCAACTAAAGAGGGTGAGTATTTGAGCATGGCTTGAGGTAGGGCTGTTGCCAGGCAGGGGAGAGGGGTACGGCTGTCCATATGGGTTGTTTGCAGGGTTGGTATCATTTTTAGAGGTGTTGGTGGTGTTGTTAGTAGCAGAGGCTGGGGGTGTTCAGGGTTTGTTTTTGAGGTGGGAGTAAGGGTTTTTTAACTGGAGGGTTTTTTGGATGAGGTGTACTCCTAGTGATAGGGGGGCAGTGGGATTGGGTTAGGGAGGGGGGGCGTCCCCCTCAGTGAAAGAGAGGGGCATGACCCCTTTGGGAGGGAGGGGTATCTTCCTGTGAGAGAGGAGGATGGGGAGGTTGTTGTTGGTGGTCTCCCTCAGGGGCTGGTGGGCTAGCCACCAGGGAGGTTTGGGGGAGTGGACTGTGTGTGTGTCCCCCATTGGGGTCGTGACAGGTTGGAGGAATTATGGTTCTTCTGGGAGGCATGTTAGATTTGTGAGATGGAACAGGTGTTTGATACCTGTCCTGTTCAATGGGCGCCAGACAGATGGTGTGGTGATCATTAACCAGAGGGCCCCTGGCCTTGGCTTGATGCTGGTTAACGTGAGGTCGGTTGCTAATAAGTCAACTATGGTCTGGGAGTTGATCCTAGATCAGGCAGCTGACTTCATGTGTATTATGGAGACCTGGCTGGACACTGCATCGAGGCCTATATTGGCTGACCTTGCTCCAATCGAGTACTCCATCCAGCATCATCTGCAGTAGGAGGGATGAGGGAGTAGTCATTATTTTTAAGGAGACATGATCTGTGAGGAGATTTCCTGTGCAACATATCATGGGAATTGTGGACCTCACCTGTTGATGGATTTGACCAGAGACACAGTGGGGTTCCTGCTGATATACCATACACCTACCTGTATAGTAGATTCCCTCTCTACTCTGATCAAGCTGGTGTAGGGAGTGGTCTTGAGGTTCCACAATAGGGTAGTCTTGGGGACTTTAATATTCAAGTTGATGCCAGTCTTGGAGGGGTGGAGCATGACTTCATGGCTGCCATGGCTGCCATGGCAACCATGGGCCTGGTTCAGATAGATGTCAGCCCTACCCATGTTGGGGACACACCCTGGACATGATATTTTGCACAGGCCTTGAGGCTGGGGATATGTTAGGGGGGAGGTTTCAGCAGTGCCCTTGTCATGGACGGAACCTGTTCTTGGCTGCAGTCCCAAGCGGGATCCGCATGAGTTCCGCGCAAGTCCAGTACCAGATCCACGTGGCACAATGCAATCCCTATGGAGAGGCATGCAGTTTGCATGCACATGCACGGAATGCATACAGTGTGCGCAGGGCCTGGAATCTCCCCACTATCTCTTCCAGGCCAGTCTTCTGGTGCACGCTAGTGCAGAACCAGTACAGTTGGTTCTGTTGGTATATGCAACATCCACAAGTCAATGCCTGCTGTATTAAGAACAGTAATTGACTACAGAGCCACCAGATGGCGCTGCTAAGTTTATGTGTGCATGGAAGGGAGATGGGGTTTTGCAGTTGAATTCCTTTTTATAACCACTCCTTCCCTTCTCTCTCATTGTTTCAGTCTCCATTTTGTCTTACTACTAGCTAGATGTAAATAAGGATCTGTGCCTGAGAAAGCTTAAATAAAGTTCTGTTTTTAAACCTTCAGCTGCATTTGTCCTTACTGATGTCAAATTAGTTATTACTCTTTAACAGGTTATGGGCCCAGACCTCTTGAGAACAGCCCAGAACAACTCTAAAGTCTGGAAGTGAGCTGAAAGGAAAAGAGGCCCAAAGGAAACTCCCAGAGGAGGCCTACTAACAGTAAGTGAGCAGAAGAACCAGAATCCCAATCTGAGGGGAGGAAAGCAAGCATGGCCAGCAGCTCTGAATTAAAACTTTCAGTCTGCAAGCTGAGTAACACAAACTACCAGTTGTGGAAATTCAAAATAGAAATGCTCCGACCTATCCAAAGATGACCAGTGCGGGGTGATCACTACAGACAGACCTGCAGCAAACCCTGAGGTGTGGGACAGAAAGAACAGACAGGCAAAGGCAACCATAAGCCTGCTAGTAGAAGATGACCAGTTAATCCACATAAGGGGNGCTCTTAGCCCTACCAGCAGCTCTTCAGGGACACGCACATGAACTACATCACCACATTGATTCAAAGTACAATAAAATCCATTTGCAATGCACCAGAGAAGAACCAACACCATGGAGGAGACAGCAGCTTCCTGTGTGTCTCACCCACTATGTGCTTCCATTACTGGCTGGGACAGCCATCAGTTGCAGCATCTCCCCAGGTGATGGGCAGGAAGGGGTTACTGTCTGTTGCAACTAAAGAGGGTGAGTATTTGAGCATGGCTTGAGGTAGGGCTGTTGCCAGGCAGGGGAGAGGGGTACGGCTGTCCATATGGGTTGTTTGCAGGGTTGGTATCATTTTTAGAGGTGTTGGTGGTGTTGTTAGTAGCAGAGGCTGGGGGTGTTCAGGGTTTGTTTTTGAGGTGGGAGTAAGGGTTTTTTAACTGGAGGGTTTTTTGGATGAGGTGTACTCCTAGTGATAGGGGGGCAGTGGGATTGGGTTAGGGAGGGGGGGCGTCCCCCTCAGTGAAAGAGAGGGGCATGACCCCTTTGGGAGGGAGGGGTATCTTCCTGTGAGAGAGGAGGATGGGGAGGTTGTTGTTGGTGGTCTCCCTCAGGGGCTGGTGGGCTAGCCACCAGGGAGGTTTGGGGGAGTGGACTGTGTGTGTGTCCCCCATTGGGGTCGTGACAGGTTGGAGGAATTATGGTTCTTCTGGGAGGCATGTTAGATTTGTGAGATGGAACAGGTGTTTGATACCTGTCCTGTTCAATGGGCGCCAGACAGATGGTGTGGTGATCATTAACCAGAGGGCCCCTGGCCTTGGCTTGATGCTGGTTAACGTGAGGTCGGTTGCTAATAAGTCAACTATGGTCTGGGAGTTGATCCTAGATCAGGCAGCTGACTTCATGTGTATTATGGAGACCTGGCTGGACACTGCATCGAGGCCTATATTGGCTGACCTTGCTCCAATCGAGTACTCCATCCAGCATCATCTGCAGTAGGAGGGATGAGGGAGTAGTCATTATTTTTAAGGAGACATGATCTGTGAGGAGATTTCCTGTGCAACATATCATGGGAATTGTGGACCTCACCTGTTGATGGATTTGACCAGAGACACAGTGGGGTTCCTGCTGATATACCATACACCTACCTGTATAGTAGATTCCCTCTCTACTCTGATCAAGCTGGTGTAGGGAGTGGTCTTGAGGTTCCACAATAGGGTAGTCTTGGGGACTTTAATATTCAAGTTGATGCCAGTCTTGGAGGGGTGGAGCATGACTTCATGGCTGCCATGGCTGCCATGGCAACCATGGGCCTGGTTCAGATAGATGTCAGCCCTACCCATGTTGGGGACACACCCTGGACATGATATTTTGCACAGGCCTTGAGGCTGGGGATATGTTAGGGGGGAGGTTTCAGCAGTGCCCTTGTCATGGACGGAACCTGTTCTTGGCTGCAGTCCCAAGCGGGATCCGCATGAGTTCCGCGCAAGTCCAGTACCAGATCCACGTGGCACAATGCAATCCCTATGGAGAGGCATGCAGTTTGCATGCACATGCACGGAATGCATACAGTGTGCGCAGGGCCTGGAATCTCCACACTATCTCTTCCAGGCCAGTCTTCTGGTG
>QEPC01000306.1:317811-336735 GCA_003113815.1 Sphenodon punctatus
TCTGAAAATACCCTATGTGTTTACCACTACTCATTGTTGCTTTTCTCCTACACCAATATACATAATTTAAAGCTCCTTAAAAGGAGCTTTAAAGGCTCTTTTACATCAATATACATTGGTGTACACCAATATACACCAGTATATGTCCTAAGCTCCTTTAAAGCTCTGTCTGGCTTCTATTCTTTCTCTCTGTCTAATCCCACCCATCAGTTTTCTTGTCTTATCCACTCCCACCCATTCCTGCCTCCTTATATACCTGCCTCCTTTTATGTACATTTTCATCAACAGCAGTTGATCTAGTCAAATATATAATTCAAACCACCTTGTCTCCATCTCTGTCACTTGGGACCAATGTGGCAACCATGCACTATTTATTTATTTATTTATTTTATTTTATTTATTTTAAGAATGTATTACCCCCTCCCCCTCCTGCTAACGGCAGCTTGGGACAGCTTCCAAAATTTAGTAAAAACATACACAACAGCAGTATATATTATAATATGTATAATATAAAATATTATACATGTTATAAAATATACAAGCAGAACAGTCCAGGCAAAAAAAACCAACCTGCACACCCTTCAGTCTGCTCCCTTTCCAAATGCCTGCTGAAATAGCCAGGTCTTACATCTTTTTTGAAAGGAGAGAAGATCTGGGGACAGATGAACAACTGCCAGTTGAGAGTTCCAAAGCCTCAGTGCAGCCACCGAGAACAGCGTACACGGGGGACTTCGAGGATGGCACTCCCAGACGACCATAGGGGTTGATCTAGGATTCAGGGCAACCTGTCCCAATCAGGAGATGGGCTGCTGCATTTTGCACTAGCTGCAGTCTCCGAACAGTCACCAAGGGTAGCCCCACATAGAGTGTGTTACTATAGTCCAATCTTGAGGGGATGAAGGCCTGGATGGCAGTGGCCAGGTTAGAGCTTGAGATGTACAGCCATAACTGCCATAATAGATGTAAATGACAAAATGTGCTCCTTGCCACAGCCACCACCTGGACATCCAGGCGGAGATGCGAATCCAGGAGCATGCCCAGATTCTGAACCTGGGGAACCAGAGGAAGGTGAACCATGTCAATGTCAGGAATTTCCCTCACCCGCACTCCCCCACCCACCAACATCACTTCCGTCTTCTCAGCATTCAGCTTCAGACAGCTCACCCTCATCCACAGCCACCAAACACTGCATAAGTACTGAGACTGCTGGACCTGAGTCAGCTGAAAATGAGAGATAGAGTTGGGTGTCATTAGCATATTGATGACACTGAACACCAAATCCCCTCACAGTCTTGGCCAATGGTTGCATGTACACATTGAACAGGAATGGGGACAGAATGGAACCTTGTGGGACCCGACACGTGAGGTGCTGGTGAGATGAAGAGAAGTCCCCCAGGACCACATGCTGAGTTCTACCTGCCATGGATGAGCGGAACCATTCAAGAACTGGATGAGGGTGAGCTGTCTGAAGCTGAATTCCAACAAGACGGATGTGATGCTGGTGGGTGGGGTTGAAGGAGTGGTAGCCCTTATCATAGATGGGTTTCACCCTCCTTTGGTTACTCAGGTCCATAGTCTGGGGGTGCTCCTTGATCTGAAGCTCCATCTGGATCGCCAGGTGGTGGCCGTGGTGAGGAGTGCCTTTCTCCAGTTGCATCTGGTGTGACAGCTTCAGCCATATGTCTCAGACTCTGCCTGGCCACCATCATCTATGCCTTCATCACCTCTAGACTGCACTGTTGCAACACACTCTACATGGTACTACCCTTGGTGATGGTTCGGAGACTGCAGGTGGTGCAGAATGCGGTGGCCCATCTCCTTACAGGGACGGGTCATCGCGAGCACATTACACCAGTGAGCCAATCTCCGTACTGGCTGCCTTCTGTCTTCCAGGCCCGATTCAAGGTGTCGGTTTTGACCTATAAAGCCCTATATGGCCTGGACCCTTCCTACTTGTGGGACTGCCTCATACCTTGGGACTTGGTGCGGCCCTTGCAGTTGACCTAAGGCACCCAACTCAAGGTTCCCAGGGTGTTCCGAGAGGCGATGATGGGAAAGGCATTCTTGGTGGTCACACCTAGGCTGTGGAATTCCCTCCCGATAGAGGCCCATCTAGCCCCAGACCTCCCCTCTTTCTGAAGACAGTGTAAAACCTGGCTGTTATGGCAGACCTTTGGTGAGGGAGACAGGTACGGGTGGGAGGGAAGTTGGGGGGAGGGTTCTTATTTCTGTGCTTTTTACTGAGTTTTTATGTAATTTAATGTTATGTTTGATATATTTTTATATTTTGGATTGTGAGCTGCCCTGAGCTGCTGTGTGAGCAAGAGAGTGCAGGATATAAGATTATCAAATAAATAAATGAATGAATAAATAAATAAAATAAGAACAGTCTCACCCACCCCACAAATGAGTCACCAGCATCTTGTGGTCAACTGTGTCAAAAGCCACTGATGAATCTAGCAGGATCAACAGGGTCAAACGCCCTGATCCAATTCATGCTGAAGGTTGTCGACCAAGGCCACAAGCACTGTCTCAGTGCAATAGCCCAGATGAAAGTCTCAGTGTCAGTCTCCGTGCCATAGTCCAGATGTAATATCTCTGGATTTTACATTAGAAAGCAAATGAAACAGTGTCCCTTTTACTGGTATCTTTTAATTAAATAAAGACATAATGTATTTAATTTAAGCACACCTCATAACTTTTCATATTGTATTCCTACATTTTTACATTTATGATTGTCTCCAATAATTTACCTTTGAAAGAAAATGTTTCTCTCACCATTAGAAAATGTTTCTAATCATACTTTATCCTTCAGTGATTTAGAGTGTTAACCTGTGGCCTCAACATGTTTCAAATGACAGTTTACAGTCATGACGTCGTAGATAGAAGATGTTGACTTCTCTGAAGAACTTGGAGAATGGAGAGTACCAGCATTGTTCTCTGGCTGTTTAGCACCATTTGTGCTGGTACAAGTCCCACTAACTTCAATGAGATTTGTGTGCCAAGCAATAAGGGATAGTGCTGGTCCTAGCTAGGCAGAGGATTGTGCCCTAAAGTTGCATTTGCAGTCATGGTTGTCATACGTTGCTTGAGTCAGACTTGTGTAAATTTGTGCATGGGTAGGTTTATATCAGATCCAGGCCCGGCAGTCTCTGTGCTTAACGGGTGCCTTGAAGCTGTGGGGGACTGAATGAGGGCAAACCAACTGAAGCTGAATCCTGACAAAATGGAGGTGATGTTGGTGGGTAAGGCAGCGGGGGTAACAGCCCCCATCATTGATGGGGTTTTCCCTCTGCTGGTTCCCCAGCTACGGAGTCTGGGGGTGCTCCTTGGTTCGCAACTTCGCTTGGATGCTCAGGTGGAGGCTCTGGCAAGGAGTGCCTTCCGCCAATTACATCTGGTGCGTCAGCTTCAGCTGTATGTTTCAGACTCTGACCTAGCCACTGTCATCCACGCCTTCATCACCTCTAGGCTTGAATACTGTAACATGCTCTACGTGGGGCTACCTTTGGTGATGTTACAGATATTGCAGCTGGTGGAGAATGCTGCGGCCCATCTCCTGGTGGGATTGGGCCGCCGGGAACATATTACACCAGTTCTTCAGTCTCTACACTGGCTGCCTGTAGTCTTCTGAGCCTGATTCAAGGGGTTGGTGCTCACCTATAAAGCCCTAAATGGCCTCGGCCCAACCTATTTGCAGGACCGCCTCACCCCCCGGGTTCTGGATCAGTCACTGCGTTCATTGGGAGGCACTCTTCTGGAGGTCCCCGAGTCTGCTGGGTGGCCACGATCGAGAGTGCCTTCTCGGTGGCTGCCCCATGGCTGTGGAACTCCCTGCTGGTGGAGGCCCATTTTGCCCCTATCTCTCCTCTTTTCGATGCTGTTGCAAGATGTGGCTGTTTCACCTGACTTTTGAGGGGGAGAATGGGTAGGGTGAGGGGAATGGGCTAGGGTGGTGGATAATTGGGGATTTTTTATACCTCCCTTTGTTGTATATTTTAAAAGTTGTTTTTAATGTTTTTAATGTTTGATATTGTACGCCATTCAGAGCTGCCTGTGGCAGGATGGGTGGGTTAAAAATGCTTGAAAATAAATAAAATAAAATTTAAAAATATAATTGTAAACAGTGGAACCATTTTTAGTTAACTTGGGAGTTGCTGCCAAGTTAAATCCTGGGATGCATGAGAAACTAATGGAAAGCCAAAGCTCAGCAACAACATTGGGTATTTTTAGACAGACAGGGAGCAGGCACGTTGGTGACCCACACCAGAGCTGCATGCACCTACAGGCTTCCCTGCTTTCAGACAGCCAGCCTGGTGTACAGGTGAACCCAGTGCATAGGCAGCAAATATGCCTTCCCCCTGCCCTGGGAAAGTCCCAGCTTGCGAACACACAGATAGTCAAACCAACTCCGTACTCCAGTGCTGCAGCTTTCTCTAGTAACTATGGTAATGGGACACAGTAGCAGCAGTCAATCTGTCCATTTAGTCCACCGGCATCTATGATCTGCGTGGGACAGTGTTTATGCAGGGTTCAGTGTTTGGCCAGCTCCTTCAGTGAGGTATGCTCTGCAATCTTCTGGACCACCGCCTGCAGGGCTGCCTTGAAGTAGCCACAGCCTGCTCTGTTTTACAAATTTGATGGTCGCTCTTCAAATGGAGAAGTCAACCTGGGGGTGAAGTGGGCTGGCGCAGGCAAAGGTGGCCTGCTGTCAGTCTGTTTACAGACGTTGTGGTTGTACAAGACCAGAACCATGAACTCTGTGTCGACTTTAATTCCTCCAAGGTGATTGAGGTTTGTTTTCTCACTTATCTTCCAACATAAAAACATGTTTTACAGAGTGATGTGAACATGTGAGGTTTACCAGGCAGAGCTTTGATTGTGGCACTAGTATTATTCACTTCCAAACAGTCCTTATGGTGCCAGAAGAACTGGGCCTTTGTTCAATAATCTGATGCAAGCAGGGTGATTCCTCTGTCTATACTGGTTCCCTCTATTTTCATGGAGATTCCATGTAAAATGTAAGGTCTTCCCATTGCAGATCAGAATCAATTATTCACCAAAATCTTGTTTTGGGCTTTCAGGTTTTACTGTTATATAAATAATAGGAAAAGCTCATGGAATGTAAAAAGAAAGGGGGCATTCCCCATTTTTATGATTCGTTTCCCATGACTTTTTTCTCATTTTTGTCAACAGTATCTTATGACTTCTTTCAAATGACATGGTCAAAGAGATGCTCATTACAATTTCAAATGCAGACCTCTTCAGTAATTAGCACTAATAGCAGCGGAAACTGAAAAACACAAGCAACATCAATTGCTTATTGTGCAAACGTCCTCCCCCCCCCCCCAAGCTTGCACCAGTCTGAAAGTTCAGTTCAAGCTACTCATTACCACCCAAATGGTTTTTAATATGATATATTGAATTATAATGAATATGAGTAAATATAACAAAATATTATGCCAAAATTGTTTATTTTATAGGGCTTGTTCCCATAGAAACAAGGTGGCAAAAAGATTAAATTTATTCATGCATAAGTATGTGGTGTGCCGGGTATATTTAATTTTCCTGCAACTCCATTTCACAAACGCATTGGGAAAAATCAACCAACAAGTAAACACAGGGTATTTCCTTTATTCCTTGCAGGGGAGTTTTAGTCCTACTTTTTGTAGAAAAGAGTAAATCTGTTTGTACGCCAGTGAGAGCCGCAGATGTTTTCTGGTATTGATCTTCTGCAATAATGATTTCTAAGCATTGAAGACGTGCATATGGGGATGTTGTGTGAGGGCTGTGTGAGGACCAGGGAATGGGAGAAAAAACAAACCCCCACAAACATGGAAGAAACAGGAGGCTAAAGAGCTCCATCAAGACTGCCAGCCGCCAGGAAAGCTTTCATCTTCTGCAAGTACTGTAGGCCTGTGTTTTCTAAACTTCATGATTTATTTAGTGTTTTAATTAAAGAATAGAAGTTATTGGAACAGCATCCGACCAGTACCTAGCATCTGCCAACCGTGACTAATGATTTTTACCACTTTATCCATGCACATTCCGTTAAAGGGAGTTAACCATGACGCAAGATGCTGCTGAAGAAAACCAGTCAGGGAAAACAAACCTTGCCTGCAGCTATCACTAATAAGAGACATGATGTGGTGGGAAAAAACAAACCACACTATGTGCATACAAGTATTGTGGCTTCAGGGCTCAATCTGAAGTCCTCAGGAGTAAGGAAGGATCATTACATACTGACAAGTGCATGAAGCATTTTGGCCTCCGGTTGTTGCCTTGACAGCTTTTTCCAAATTAACCCCCCCCCCTTTTTTTTTTCTTTTTTAAAAGAGCAAATATTTTAATGTTTCCACCACTTGAAAGTCCTTGATTAATAATTTTTAGATCAGCAATGCCATTTGGATTCTCTGCTTTATATCTTTTTAACAAAAATATGCTGATAATTGGTTCAATAGGAAAGTGCCTTTTTGCTGTGTTGGAAAAAACATATTGTGCGAAAATGGGGGCAGAATTAGTCCAGGACCAGAGTTATTTTACTAACCAGGAACACTAATAGTAGATCCAATGGTCATAGAATTCCTTTTGTAAGTCTGAGATGGAGAACTTGTGGGTCAAATCCAAGCTGTTGGTGTCTTTTTATTTGGCCCCTGTCCAGTTTCTAGATTTGACTGATGAATCTAGCTCCTGACCTCAAGCACTGAAAGAACAAGCTCAGCAAAAGGGAGCAAAGCTGAGGCCACGCCCTCAAGGATAGGGAATGGATTTACGGCATAAAACCATGAACTACGACCTTCAGTTCCTTTCTTCATCCTGAGCCACACCCCTTAAGGAGGACCCGTGTTCATTGTGTGCTCTCTCTGTGCACCTCTGACCCAAGTTCTTTGTGGTCCATGGAGTTTGTAGTAATTTTCAAAGTAACCTGCAGGAGGGAAAAGATTCTTGGTCCTTGCTGCATTTAAGGGTGCTATGTAAGTAAAATTAAGAATAATTTTATTTATATAGCACCCTCTGCCTTGCATAGCACTCAGAGAGCTTTACAGAATTTAAAACAATATAAAAGTATAAAACAATTTAAAACAATCCCCAAAATTTTAAAAACAGTAATAAACTACTTTAAGATAGGGGAAGGAAAAAGGGAGGACAGAGTACACTTAAGGGAATCAGCAGTGGATCCCAAAAGCACCTAAAAAATAAATATGTTTTTAGGTGCTTTTTGAAGCTAAGGAGGGAGGAACTGAGACTAACATCCAGAAGGAGCGAGTTCCACACTGAGGGGCCCACTACAGCAAAAGCCTGATCACCCACTGACTTAAGGCATGACTAATGGCACAATAGCCCTCCTGAGTACAGGCTGTGAGTGTTGTGGGACAATCAGCTGCATCCTGTGAATGTCAGCAGGGATGGTACTACCATAAAGGCAGCACAGGCAGCTGCACTGGGGAACAAATCAAAGGGAGGCAGCTCTCCTGCCCCTGCCTCTCTTGCCTCTGCCCCTCCTGCCCCCTATTCAGCTGCAGGTGGCTGCTGGCTATAGAGGCTGTAGAGAGGTCTTCAGGAAGCAGGAAAATGCTGCCCCCAGAGGTGTTGGCTGGCAGGGGTAGGGCACTACTTGAGACTTGGTGTTGCAGCAGCTGAACCCCAGTTCCAGTGAAAGCAGCTTGACCTTCTCCGAGGCACTGAAGTCTGACATCTCTGAGCTACTGTCCATCAGGCTTGGGGTGGAGTTTTGCCGAGGCTACTGGGAGAGGCTCCTCTCCAGTTGCTGCCCAACAACACCCCTGCCCTTGGCCCTGGCTCGACCCAGAGCATCCTTCCCCGAGCCTCCCAGAGGCTGTAGTGCTTTTCCCTTTTTCTGGGGCCACCTATCTTTAATATCGCCCAGCCGCCACGAGTGCCTGCCCCCCACGCCATGCTTCCTGGAGAGTGAGGCAGGTGAGCAGGGGTGGCAGTAGTAGCTCTTGTCCAGAAACCAGCTGGGCACATCCTTGGGTCTGGATGGAGATGGTGCCTGTTGCAGCTTCTTTTTCTTGGTCTGGATAGGCAGCTGTGGCCCCCTGAGGCCAAGAGCTGGCTTGGCTCTGACTCCGCTGCTGCAGCTGCTGCCACTGCACTTAACTCTGTGGCTGAAACGAGGGTTGAGCTATTGACTGGGGCAGTAAAAAATCCTTGTGCCAGGCCTAGGTTGCGCTTTTTGACGGAGGGAGGCAAGCAGCATCATTGCCGCTGCCACCGCTCCATCCCCGCGATACTCTCTGGGATGTGTCTGCTGTTTAGACATGTCCCAGAGAGTATCTGAGCATGCGCATCCTTCTGCGCATGCGCACACTTCCGGCAAGACCGGAAGTGCGATGTAAAGCCAGCACACTGGCGATCCACATTGAAGGGGGCAGTATCGCTGGGCCGGTTTCACGCGGAGGAGACCTGGCGTTAGAGCGCGTCGGGGATTCAAACCGATGGCAACAATGGCGGCTGATAAAGGACTCAGCCGCCATTTCCGTCTCGTCAAAAAGCGCCCTAGGTGTCAGCATTCAACAGATGGATACAGGTGAGTGTCCCATGACACACATGGGACTATTTCTTTCTGGCCCCCTTCCCCCTCCTGGCTATGACTACTTCCACAAATATCCAGGCAGCAGGAAGGAGGCTTGATGTGCCAACTGCCAATCTAGCTGGGATCCTTTCAAGGCAGGAAGGAGCCCAGCAGGGCTCACAGATGGCATGCCAAGCCTCTGCGTGCTGGCTGTAGTTCTGCTGGGGAAGGAGACAAATGAGGATAGAAGCCAGCATGCAGAGGCACTGAAACGTCTGTGTACTAGCTTCAGTCCACATTCCTCTTCTTCCCTGGCAGGAAGGAGATGCCCAGCGTGTAGAGCCTGGCTGTGACCACCCTAATAGATGGCCAACGTGCCATCTGCCTTAGCCTGCATGGCATACTCCTCAGAATTGAGGAAGGTGCTGTTGGGGGACAGGGGTTCACAGTCCGTGTCTACCTAACAGATGGCCCAATAGACACCCATTCCTGGGTTTGCAATCGTGCCGTTTATTAACAACCAAAATATCACATTCCAAATCTGGATGGCTTCTTGTAGCTTTAGAGATGACTTACTATATAAGCAAAATTTTATAGGAAATATAAGATCCTCTGTAAAGAAGTCCCTCTGGGATGTGGTTTAAGCAGCAATAAATGTTAGCTTTTGGCTTGAAAGAAAAAGTGAATTTCACTATTGGCTGAAATAATTATACACAAGAATATAATGAAATATAGACGTTGGAGATTAAAAAGATCAATTGAGTCATCTCACTCATCCCCTGACAGTGTAGGGCTATTTGCTGTTGTTCATCCCAATACAGTAATGCCACTAGTATTGCTACATTGAATATTGATCCTCCTGTAATGATGTGCTATAAAAGGGCTGAATCCAGTACTTCAACTATCACTTCTTCAGAGAGAAGTGGATTGAAAGGCAGGCAACATTTGTGACAACCTAGGTGTGAGACACCAGTGTGGGGGTTGGAGTGGGGGTGAGCATTCTCTGTAACAATACCCTGGCTCCTTTTGATTGGAAAACGTGTAGAAATAACAGCAAACCTGTTGCTTCAGAGTTTCCCAAGGCCTAAGGAAGCTTGTTAGCCTAATAGGTCTGGGACTGGCTTTGCTGTGACCATTGTGCTGCTTGTAGGTACCACACTTCTGTTTTGTGTAGAAGACCACATGCAGAAAAAATAGTAACTTCATTTTATGCCTCAGTGCCATGTTATACAGCTGAGGGAAAATATTATGTCTGTAGATTTCAGAGAGCCTATGTGAAGAAATACTGATGAAGCACAAAGAAAAAACTTGCAGTGTTTTTCCATCCCCCACCCTGTTCCTTCCCAGCAGTGGAGAAGGTTTTGATCACTGAACATGACTTTATAAAATAAAAGCCTTGCTTTCTTTTCGAAAAGAACCGGGATCTCCTTGGGGAACCAGGACTGTCTCCCTAGTAAGTTTGTGTTTTATATGCCAGTTCCAAGCACAGTGTAACAATTTTTTTATTGTTCTGGAACAAAACATACCTATATAATGAGCATTTCTAGCAGTTAATTACAGTCCCCTCACACCAGGTGCCTTTTGTTGCTTTGAGTATGCTCTTGATTTTGATTTATTATTTGTTTGGCAGACTTCAACTGTTCTTTATAATGTTGCAGGCACATACGGACTCCTTTAGAATCAAAATGAAAGTCTCTAAATACTGCTTTGGCTGTCTATCACTGTCTGCGCCTTAAACCTCACTAAATATTATAATTAAGCTGATTTTTCATGTCCTGCATCATCTCAGTGTGTTACCTTTAAAACATACAGGTATTATGTCATTGATTTGCTGAGAACCTTTGGATTTCAGAAACATCCTCTGTGGAGATACTTGATAGAGTGGTGCATACAGCCGCATTCTAAAAACTCAACTGATCTTGTATGAGATCCTAAAAGCCTTAAAATATTCCATATTGATTTGCAGAAAAGCTGCAGGACTTATGTTGCTTCACACAACACTGCTGACAACTTTCATAGACAGTCGATGAAAACGTCATTTGGACTGAGCTCAGAAAGAGCTCTATCTACTCTCTCTTACCCGTCTTGCAATTTGTTAATGCTTCACTTGGATAACTGACCTCAGGCACACAGAGTCTAAGTGGCTTTATGAGCCACTGAAGTGAAAGAGACTCAGAGGTGGAAGTACAGTTGTGGGTCCATGCCAAAGATTTTTCAATTTTTTTTACTTAAAGTGGGACACGTACATAGCCACTTAAATTATACTGGTCTAACTGTCTATTGAACAGTCACAGTTACCCACACTGAGGGTGTTAGCAAACAAGATGTTAGCCCACACCAGCTGACTGTCTACCTGCCCATTATTTGGTGTTTGCCCCCACTAGCCACATTCACCCACTGGACCTGCAGCCCCCAATCATGACAAGGTCTCAGAGGAGAATGTGGAGGCCACCATTGGGGCAAATGCGGGCTAATGTGTGTCCACGTCTGCATCTCATCAATTAGGTTGTGCAGTGCCTCTTTACATACAGGTTCACCAGCACCATAGAATCATGGGCAGAAATCAGAGCGCATCTGAGGAGCGCCCACTTCCTTCCCCTCTCTCTGCTCTTGCTCTCACTGGTGCCGCAAGTGGGGGCTGTCTGAAAGTGCATGAAATATATGCAGGGGACTGCCTATTTATTAGGCTCTACATGCTAAACATGTGAGTGGGGGCTGCACAGATCGAACCCAGACTACAGAAGCTATCATCTCATTTGTTAATACCCTGGGTTAAATGGGAACTGCCATAGTGGCAGTTTTCATCTGAAAATAAAAGTAATGTTTTTGTTTAGGTGCTTGAATCTTGTTCTTAACATTAGGGAACTAATTTTAAACTTGTGGATCTCATTGTACATTTTTATTTATTATTCATTTTACTTGCTTAAATTTATATCCCACCTACTTTCAGGGCTCAGGGTGGGTTACAACAAACAACAACATATAAAGTAGATATGCATCAATGAAATCATTTTAAAATCTACTGCTGTCAACCATGCCAATCCCTATCCCTGCCTGCCAAATGCTTGACCAAATCAAAATGTTTTACATTGCCTCCAGAAAATGTCCAGAGGAAGGGAATTCCTGAATTGTGGAGCAGCCACCAAGAACACCTCTGTGTGTATCTTTGTCGTACAGACTTGACACAGTGATGGTACATACAAGAGGGTGCTCCTGGGTGACGCAGCCATGGCAGGGGACATATCTCCTCAGAATGATGTCATGGTCAGAGAAGTGAAATGTGTGCAATTGTCATCTTATTCAGTCTTTGGACTCAAGATTTGAAGTGAGAGCTAGTGTGATGTAAGTGGATAAGGTACTGCTGGACTTGAACCTGGGAGACTAGGTGTGATTTCAGAAGTGACGTGGTGAATGTTCACCACAGTCAACCTCGGTCAAATGCGGGTGGTGGTGAAAGCGCCGTGCATGTCTGTTTGCTCACATCCAGATGTTCACCACAGTCAAACGCGGCCTGGGGTGAAGCTAACCATGCTTCGTGAGGTCAGGGTGGGAGAAGGTCCAGAAGTGTGGTGAATGGTCACCATGGCAGGGGTGAATGAAAAATAACTTCTGAATGGAAACCCGCAGCCACGGTGGAAGGAATTGACCTCAGTCGCGGTGCATTCTGGGGTTCAAACCACGGTCCACATCTCCACTGCATGTCTGTTGTGTTCCCCCAGCCCATGTTCTCTCTGATTGCCCCTGGGTGGTGGTCACGATCCTGGCACTTCTGTTGGGGCCACACGTGTCACCACAGCCCGCGGTGAATCCGTTCACCGGGTGGGATTCACTGTGGTGAATTGGAGCACGTCACTTCTGAAATCACCCTAGGATTTCAATCTCACCCTAGCCAATGAACTCACTGGTTGGCCTTGGGCAAGTCTCAGCCTTAGTTCCCCATCTGTAAAATGGGAATATGGGTGTTAAGATATATGACTGCAGTCTGCTTTGGCCCACAGGCCACCATCACGTTTGTTTAAGGGACATCTAGATGTTTGGCCTGGAGTTTCCCTGGGCATTGTGGTGGCTATTCTGGGCTGTGACTCCAGACACCTCTGCAGTCACAGCCTAGGCTAGCCACCATTACACCTGGGGAACAGCCTGACCAACTGGTTTACAGCAGGCTATCATGGGTTGTAGCCTGCTGTACCCGGCCTGGTCTGGTGTGACCCCCATGATGGGTGGCCTTGATGGCCGTCATTGGCCACAGGGCCTGGTTGAATGAACATTTGTTCTGTAGCCAGACCCAATCTTGATCGGGAAGCAAGCGCTTTCCCGGTCGGGATCAGTTCATGATGATGGCCCACCACCAACGTGTATATTAACACCCTATGTATGTGTGTGTCTTTCCCTCATCCTTTTCCATCTTAGATTGTAAGCCTACTGGGCAGAGACCTTGTCTCTGAAAAATCTGACTGTAAAGCACTGCGTATGCCTAGTAGTGCTATAGAAATGGTAAGTAGTAGAGATTGAATTCCAACTTTTTCAGTACTGAAGTATGTTGGGAATAGAGGAGCAAAGGAGAAGGGCAGTATAGTTTATACCTTCTCTCTTTGCTCTGCTGACATCAGTAAGTTTTACAATCCTGTTAGTCTTGCAAAGACAATGAAACTATGAAGAGTGACCTAGATTCTCTTCTCAGTTATTAACTGAGGCCGCTTTCTGACCTCCCTCCCCCCGCGCATATTCTGGCTGCGAGAGGGAATCCGCAGCCAGGATATGTGCGAGGTGCCACTGGTCTGAAAGCACCCCCCTCCCCACGCGTGGTTTTGCTGGCAAACACCCACAGAGATACAGAGCAGGAAATCCTGTTCTGTATCTCTGTGGGTGTTTGCCGGCAAAGCTGTGTGTGTGTGTGGGGGGGGGGGGGGGGCGGCTTTCAGACCGGACTCACCCTGCATATATCCTGGTTGCACAGTTCCTCCTGCAGCCAGAATATACGTGGGTGGGGCGGGGGAGGGGGTGGGTCTGAAAGCGACCTTAGTTGTGTTGCAGAATTTTTATAGCAGGTTATAATGGATGAGACAAAAAGAACAGACTTTCAGATTCTTGGCTAAGTTTTATGGTTGGCAGTTATAAAATAAATAAATAAATAAATAAATAATGTTTGTGACATGAGCAAACTGTAATCATTATGCATAGACGTGATACCATATAGAGAACCATCTAAAAATACATTTCAGTATTTTAATGTACTGCAAATGTATGTCAGTTACAATGGGTAGTATAGCAGAGTGAGCTGTATGAATGACAAGGTTGTGAGTGATCTTGGCAGGATCAGGAACATAGTCAGAAGAGAAGCAATGAAGCAGAAGGACAAAACACAGAATGCATTACCAGGAAACAGGCCAGGAGTCCAAAGTTGTTAGACAATATATGACGACAAGTCAAAGGGACAATCCAAAAGCAGAATCAAGATGTAGGCCAGAGGGTGAAAGCTTAACCATATAAACATGCATAGATTCCAGAACATAGAGTCAAGAAAGAAGCAAGGAGATCAGAGCCAAGAAGTCAATCCAAAGGATCTAGGACAAAGGGTTGGGCAACAGACGGGCAAAGGGCTGAGAACAAGGAACGAGAACAACCACCTCTTGTACTTTTGACCCCAGGAATGTCAGGATTAATACCACAAGAAGTGGCCATCCTATCAAGTGCCAGAACACAGGTGGGTGGGCAGAGGCAAGCAAAGGGACAGGCAGGAAGGAAACCCAGAAAGAAGGACAAAGAGTGAGGAAATGAGCAGGTCATGGAAAGTGTTCCACCCAACTTCCTGTTCCTGTTGGACTGCCCTTTATACCAAGGGTGGCCAGTCAGATGACCAAGAGGCAGGTATGCACTGATGTGAAGAGACCATTCTAGCATCCCACCTGAACAACAGCCATGGCAGTAATCAGAGTACCTTTGTGGCAGAATGAAATGGTCTGTTGCCTGAATATCCAGTAGATGCTAGTCTGATAGGGATATGGAAACAGGATAGTTTGGATGTTCGGCCATTCAGACTAAAAACTTAGTTCAGGTTCATGAGATCGGTCTGGCAGAGTTCGGACCCCCCAAACGTTTGGCGGAGTTCAGCGCTGCTGGGAGACTTGGGGCACTCCAGGGACCCCCAGGGGGGGCCTGTGGTGGCATTGGAGACACAACAGCAGCAGCAGCAGAGACCAGGAAGGCTTGGTGCTTGGCACCCCGGGTTGCCCGGGCAGACAGGCCTGTGGCGTGAGGGCTGGCAGTCAGAGATCCAGTGGTGGCAGCTGCAGCAGCAGAGGTCGGGAAGGCTTGGGGCTTGGTAGCTGGCACCCCTACTTGGCTGGGAGTTGCAGGCTTCCAGGCATTGGTGGGGCAGTTGCAGTTGCAGACAATGAAGTGGAACGACAGCACTTCCTGCCTGGAACGTAGGCTCCAGAACCCTGAGGGTGAGTCCTAGGGCTGGAGTGGCTGGCTGCTTCTTGATGTGGTGGAATAATAGCTCCCTTTGAATGGAATGATGGCCCAGAACCCTGACAGTGGGTCCTGGGACTAGAGTGGCAGCTTCTAGATGAAGTGGAATGACGGCCCCAGAACCCTGATGGTGGGTTCTGGGACTAGAGTGGCAGCTTCTAGATGAAGTGGAATGATGACTCCCCGGGAGCGGAATGATGGCCCAGAACCCTGATGGTGGGTCCTGGGAGTACAGTGGCAACTTCTGGATGAAGTGAAACAACAGCTCTCTCTGCCTGTAATGTAGGCCCCAGAACCCTGATGGTGGGTCCTGGGACTGGAATGGTTCTCTGCTTCTTGATGCAGTGGAATGACAGCTCCCCATGAGTGGAATGATTGCCCCAGAACCCTGACGGGGGTCCAGGAACTAGAATGGCAGCTTCTGGATGATGTGGAATTATAGCCCTCCCTGCCTGGAACGTAGGCCCCAGAACCTTGATGGTGGGTCCTGGGGCTGGAGTGACTGGCTGCTTCTTGATGCGGTGGAATGACAGCTCCCTGTGAGTGGAATGACACCCCCAGAACCCTGACAGTGGGTCCTGGGACTAGAGTGGCAGCTTCTAGATGATGTGGAATGGCAGCACCTCATGATCAGAATGACAGCCACAGAACCCTAACGGTGGGTCCTGGGACTGGAGTGGCAGCTTCTAGATTTATCTATTTATTTATTGTATTTATATGTCACCCCCCCCCCCATGCCTACGGCATCTTGGGGTGGCTTCCAGAACAATATAAAACAATTTAAAACAATTTATCACACATAAAAATCTACAAAATCAACAGTAAAACAGCTTTAACTCCCCCCCAAGTTTAACCCACCCTCCCCTCCCCACCTCCGAAGGCCTGGGAGAACAGCCATATCTTACAGGCCAAACGGAAGGCCAACAGACTCGGGGCCAGACGTGCTTCCTCTGGGAGGGAGTTCCACAACTGTGGCCCGGCCACCGAGAACGCCTTCTCCATTGTAACCCCCTGCCTTACACGGGGAACCTCCAAGAGGGTGCCCTCAGTGGACCGGAGGGGCCGTCCTGAGTCGTGGAGGGTGAGGTGGTCCCTGAAGTATCCAGGTCCAAGATCGTATAGGGCCTTATAGTTCAACATCAAAACCTTGAATCTGGCTCGGCATGTTATAGGCAGCCAGTGCAGTGCACGGAGCACTGGTGTTATGTGCTCTCGTCGACCCGTTCCTGTTAGGAGATGGGCCACCACATTCTGCACTAGCTGCAACCTCTGGGCCAGCATAAAGGAAAACCCCACGTAGAGCGTGTTACAATAGTCCAGCCTCGAGGTGATGAAGGCATGGATCAAAGTGGCCAGGTCAGGTCTGGAGATGCCCGGGCATAGCCTCCGCACCAGATACAGCTGGCGGTATGCTGCCTTCAGCACCATATCCACCTGTTGATATAGACGGAGACCCGCTTCCAGTAACACCCCTAGACTCTGAACCTGTTGGGCCATGGAGGGTCGCACCCCCTCCACAAGGGCGGGCAACACCTCCCCCGCTCGGCCTACCACAATCACCTCAATTTTATCGGGATTTAGCTTCAATCTGCTCTGCCATAACCAACTCGCCATGACCTCCAAACACTGGGATAGCATGGAGACGGCAGGGCCTGGGTTGGCTGAAAAATAGAGGTAGAGCTGGGTGTCATCCACCTATTGGTGGCAACACACACCAAACCTTCTCACAATCTCCCCCAAGGGCTGCATATATATATTAAACAATAAAGGAGACAGAATTGAACCTTGTGGAATGCCACAGTCCAGGGCCCGGGGGCTAGATGTTTCTGCTCCCAAGACAACCTGCTGTGTCCTTTCTCAGAGGAATGACTGTAACCAACCAAGGGTGGTCCCATCCAGACACCCCAGGTCACGCAACCATCTCAGAAGCAGCCCATGGTTCACTGTATCAAACACAGCCGAGAGATCTAGCAGGACCGGTAGTGTCAAACATCCTACGTCCATCTCCCGGTGGAGATCATCCACCAAGGCGACCAGTGTTGTCTCCGTATCATGGCCAGGGCGAAACTCTGATTGAAATGGGTCAAAAAACCCGATGCTGTCTAGATGAGCTTGGAGCTGCAAGGCCACCGCCTGTTCAATAACCTTCCTTAAAAAGGGAAGATTAGAGATGGGTCGATAACTGGAGAGTGCATCCACATTCAAGGATGGCTTCTTCAACAGGGGGCACACTATGGCCTCCTTGAGACCGGAGGGCAAACTCCCCTGCCAAGGGGATGCGTTGACAACCCCCGCCAGCACTGGCCTCAATATCTCCCTGGAGGCTTTCTCCAATCAGGACGGGCAAGGATCTAATTCACAACTGGTGGCCCTAACCGACCCCAGGATCCCCGCAGTATCGGATGGCATCACTTCCTGAAACTCATCCCCAAAAGATGGACCAGACAGTGCCTCCATCACCTCACGCTCAATTCCTACTGTCTCTAATCCAGTGTCAAAGTTGCTCTGGATCCGAGCGACTTTGTCTGCAAAGTAGATGGCAAACTCCTCACAGTGGGCCTGGGACAAGTCCCCGTCCAGGCGGAGGGAGGCCGTACCTGGAACAGCTCCGCTGAACATGACTTTGCAGACACTATGAGGGTGGCAAAGAATTCTTTCTTTGCCATCCTCACACCCTCAATGTAGGACTGCAAATGGGCCATGTGGAGAACTTGATTGGATTCAGAGGGAGTCTGACGCCAGCGTCGCTCATGTCGCCTGCCTTCCTGCAGCCAAGGAGCCCTGCGAAGTCAAAACGGGGCAGGGGACGTCTCGGAGATACCCTGTCAATAACCTTCCCAAGCAAGATGTTCCAAGTCCAGACGAGTTCATCCACAGAATGGCTGGCAGGGTCCAGGGTTAACTCCCCCAGGGCCTCCTGGAACCATTGAGGTTCCATCAGCCTCCAAGGGTGGACCATCATAACTGGTGCCTTCCCCTTCTGGGGGTGATGCACTAAGAGACCGGTCATAAAGAGGTAATTATCTGTCCATGACAAGGGCATAGTTGTTACGTCCCCCACTACCACATCACCTGTCTCAAGGCCAGAACAGAACACCAGGTTGAGGGTGTGCCCCCCCCCACATGAGTCGAGCAGCTGATAACCTGGGACAAATCCATGGTTACCATGGTGGCCATGAATTCTTGCTCCGCCCTCACAAGGCCGGTGTCGGTATGGGCATTGAAGTCCCCCAGGACCAAGGTCCTAGAGGAACCCCACGCCACCACCAAGACCAGCTCCGCTAGAGTGGAGAGGGATGCTGCTGGGCAGAAAGGGGCCCGATACACCAGCAGCACCCCCAAATTGCCCCCGACCAAATCAAACACCACATGGAGGGCCTCGATCCAAGGGATATCTGGAACTGGATACCTCCTAACTGACCACGTCTCTTTAAAAATAATAGCTACGCCACCTCCCTGTCCCTTGGTGCGGGGCTGATGCTGCATGGCATACATGGCTGGAATGAGACCTGCCAAAATTGGCCCCGCCTCCTAGTCCAGCCAGGTCTCCATTATACATGTGAGGTCCGCCGCCCTGTCCAGGATCAAATCCCAGATTATTGGTGCCTTATTAACTATGGACCTTGCATTCAACAGCATCAGCCCTCCACTGTAGAACCCTGGTACCAACTCCCCTGGACCCTCAGGTGCCAGGCAGGCTCTCTAAAGCTCCACAAGGACCCTAGAGCCCCTGGGCACCCGAGCCCTCTGCCCCCATTGATCATACCGTCCACGACCCATGACATTCCCAATAGCCACCCCCTCCCCCATCCAAACTGCCCTGACCCTCTCCCGTCGGCTGCTCCCCCAGAACCCCCAGAGGCATGCCTCCCCCTCTCACTGGAAGGCTTTCCCCCCCAGCAACCCCCATTTTC
>QEPC01000306.1:353714-371988 GCA_003113815.1 Sphenodon punctatus
CACCTTGATTACTGAAACCTCCTCCTTGCTGGCCTCCCTCGCTCTCACCTGTCCCCCCTTATCGCAGTCCAAAACTCCACTGCCAAGGTCATTCACTCTGCTCGTCGCTTTGACCATGTGCAGCCTCTCCTCTTCTCTCTCCACTGTTCCCCGTTCCTGAACGTATTCTGTTTAAACTCCTGGTTTTCATGTTCAAATAGCTCCACACCAAGCTCCACCTTACCTCTTGGACCTACTCTCCCTACGCACTCCTGCATGCGCTCTCCGCTCTTCCTCTGTCACCTCCCTCACTCTCCCTCATTTCTCCTGCTCACCTAATGGCCTTCGACCCTTCTCCTTCGCTGCCCCCCATGCCTGGAATTCCCTCCCTGCCCACATCCGCCTTGCCCCCTCCCTCCACTCCTTCAAATCCCTCCTCAAGACCCACCTTTTCCTCGCTGCCTTTCCCAATGCCTGCTAGACGTTCCCATATACCTATTGTCTGCCCTCCTCTGCAGACTGCTGCAACCTGATTGTAACCAAGCCAAGCACACGTTCCTGAGTCTTCGCATCTGCTTGAATGTTTGTCGGTCTTCTCCCCTGTCTCTCCCACTGTTCCCTCTCCCTGTCTCCCCCTCCTTGTCTTTTAGATTGTAAGCCACAGGCAGGGACAGTGTCTATTTCTATGTTCTGTACAGCACCAGGTCCCATGACTGGCTCTATACAAATGTTTATAATAATAATAATAATAATAATAATAAATAATTAATAACAACATATATCAGCATTAATCAGAAAAAAAGCATAACACCATATGTAAATGCATGGGGTCTCCAATCAACAGTTTGTTAATTTCTGTGCTTACTCTTTTGACTGTACAGAATGAGGACATGATATGGTTTGCTTGAGTTACTAAGATAGTTCCAAAATGAACCACTGGAGAATTATGGGAAGGTAACTGTTAATCCCTGTTAATAAGAAACAGTCTTTCCAATTTTAATTCCAATAAATTTGCACCAACCTCTGGCAAAAGACAACTGGGAATCTCATGTGGGCTCTAGGATTCTGTTGCATTGTTTTTTTGCATTAATTACCGATTTCACACTTGAATACTTTCCTTTCAGTAACGGCACTCATACCTGACGAGAATACAACAATTCAGACTCTGTTTTTACAATTCTAAATTTGCTCATGTATACTGTGGATTATGCTGAATATGTCTAACCTCATGCTGCATGGCATTATAATGGTATGTCTTTTGTTCTGAATCTCATCATACTCACAAATTAAAGCCCCAGAGAGCTGAACTGCTGATATGCACCCCATTGATATAAATGTGACTTGTACTGAGGCACTGCCCAGGAGACCAGAGCCTTAACTTGTACAGGTAGCAGAGACAAAATAGCGTGGTGATATCTTTTGATTGGACCTACTCAAGTCAGTGGAGGTTCACAAGCTTTTGGACCTCACAGAGTCCTTCATCAGGCAGGTCAGGAGTCAGAATTGTAGACTTAATTTTTATACACTCAGTATGTTGGCATTTTTTATTTTTTATTTTTTAAATGTTTACAGGTGTTAAGGGCTTTTATAAAGCAACTAACAATTAGTAGCCCATAATTACTACTTACATTTTTTTGTAAGAGCAGGGCACATCGCTTCTTATTTGTTCTTTGTCCATTTCTTGTTTGAAAGTAGGCAGTTCTTGAATCAAACTTTAGATGTCTTTTTCTGCAGCTCAATGCCTCTTCTGTTGATGTGTTCTTGACTCTTTATTTTTATTGCTTCCAGTTTCATGATGGTTTGTGATAATTAGGTGCTGCTTTGCAGAAGTTGTTTTTAATACCACAGCTCCCAGTGGTTTGTTGTCTGTTTCTATAATAATCAAGTTCTCTCTCTATGTAAAGCATTCCTGAAATCATTCATACCCAGAAATAATTGTCAGGATTTCTCTCTGACTCTGAATCCTTACATAGCTTGGGACTTGCCTATCAGAAAGAGCATTCTTCCCACATTTGATACCATCACAGTTTTAACATGGAGGCAGTAAAGCTACAGCCCCTTTAACAAAGGGAATTTGATTAAGGTATTCTCTCTAAGGAGTTGGTGAAGAAGGGCAATGGGTAGCAGTAGGTGAGTCACTGCTATATTTGGTATGAAATAGCTCAAATCTGATGACTTTCAGATCATGATATACTAGGGTTACCATATATGCAATTTTTAGAGGGCACTTATGAGATATATAGGTTACAGGACTGCATTGGTTTCAATGCAGTCCTGAAACCTGTATATCTCATAAGTGTCCTCTAAAAATTGCATATATGTCAACCTTATGTTACACAGATCATATCCTTTCCCTGGCACTGGAGGGAGGAGGACACACCAAGATCTGTGTTTACCAGTGTGTGGTATGAACTAGAGCTGAATGTTATTTTCATTGAAAGCAGTCAATTCCTTGCTTTCCTGATGATTCAGGAACACTACCCATTCACTTAGGTTTCCATTTGGTACTTTCAGAAGTTCCAGCAGTGAAGACTAAGATGACAAAAGTGATGAAAAAAATGTGGTAAATGTGCTGTAAAAGTGCAGAAAAGTCCTCAGAAGTGCTGTAAGTATCGGAAATTTTCTGATGGAAATGCCAAAAGGGGGAATGGATAAAAAGACTGCCTAACATGTGGAATAGCACAAATGTTCAGCAAGGTTTCCAAAAGGCCAAAAATTCATGGTGATTTGAGAACAGCTATTTTCACGCAGGCTCTAGTATGGACTATAGCATGTGATTCACATTAGGAAGCTAGCTTTTTCTTACAAACAGAGTTATTTTTCAAAATATGGCTGCTCCTAAACTCATTCTTCTCAACTTTTTTATCTACCCTCCAGCTATCTTAGCCATCTCATGGGCCTCCAGGCTGCTTCCAGCAGATCTTCAACCATTTTCATCTCTCCTTCTAAGAGAACAAGGACCCTCTGAGACTCCTATCCCTTGTGTGCTCACCTTCTTACTGAACTCTGTGTTTATACCCTTGGCATGCTCAGCTAACTTTCCCCTCAATTCCAGTTGAGCCTGTTCAGCTTCAGATTCTATGTATGTATCTCTGATTCCTTAAGGACAAGGAGAACTATCATCTTGCACAAGATTTACACTGACTGTCGCCATACATCGTCTCTGCACATGTTCAGAGAGCAAACGTGGCTGGGACTGGAGAGGCCAACATGAGGTGCGCACACGGAAGCTGACTGACGCAGCTACGCCACACACATATCTGTGCAGGAGGCTGCAGTAGTGGACTGCAGTGGCATCTCGGGGAGGGGGGGGGATTTTTGCCACCTCTCCGTATCTGCCGCTCTAGACAACTGCCTAGGTTGCCTGCCCCCAAGTCTGGCCCTGTTTGTACATCCAAGTATAAGTGCTTTTCTAAAGCTTGTTGTATGTGGTATGACTCATTAAGGTGAGAAAAGGTGGGAGAAGTTTACTAGAAGAGATATCTAGAGCCGTGTGTGCCCCACAGAACTAGTTTTAAAAAATATCAGGGTCATTGGGAAAGGGCTTGAATTAGTTTGTTTTGAGGCTGCTTTTAGACAAGCAGCCAGGGAAGCACATTATTCAATGCGCCGGTAGGAAAAGCCGTGCAGTGTGAATTTACACGCACTGGAAGTGGCCACCCGCCATAGGAATTGGTGGTGTGTGTGGCCTCTCACAGTCTCTTTGAAGACGCATTCTGAAAACCTCGATATCAGGGTTTCCAGAATGCATTTTTAAAGAGGCTGTGGGAGGCCGTGTGTGCCGCTGAAACCTATGGCGGGTGGCCACTTCTGGAGCATGGAAATGTACCCTGCATGGCTTTTCCTACCAGCACATTAGAACACGCTTCCCTGACCACTCATCTAAAAGTGGCCTGAGTTATTAGATTACTAATGTCAAAACTCAGGAAAAAAAGTGAGTTTGGGCACTAACCACAATGTGTTTTTATTTTCTATACTAGAGAGGGACACAGATACAGTCTGTTCACGTGCACTCTATGTCACTGGGTGTTAATAAACATGACTTTGCCTGATATGGCTGGCCTGGGAAAGAGCCTTACCTATGTATCTGTTAGCGGGCTGCCAAATGTGGACTCACTACAGTCCCCCACCAGGTAGGTGGCTGACCAGGAATAATGGACCTGCTACAGCCTCCAACTGGGTAGATGGCTTCCCAGGAATCGTTGTCCCGGAAGGAACTTGGCCTACTGTCCAATGGCCTAAGGGCTGCCCAGGCAGGTCATAGTGGACAAGGATGTTTGTTCACACTGCCATCGTGTCCCCGCCATGGGGGCCACCGTGGTTGCCCTTCATGGTGCGGGTGGGGTGCTGGTCACAGATGGGAGAGGAGCTGGCTGGCCTTATTACTCTTTTGCCCCCCCCCCAGCCCAGTCAATCGGCGGGAACGTTTGTCCAGTTTGGGGGTGCCCCCCAGTGCACTGACTTAACATTTATTAACAACCTCTGATCCTCAAAGTGCTGTGTCATTGTAGGCCCCAGTTTCTTAAATGAGACTTCTGCAAGTTCAGTTTGAGGAGTGGCTTGTAAGGGTGCAATCCTGAACCCATTGAAATCAATGGGAGTTTGCCCTTGACTTCAAAGGGTTCATAATTGCTGCCCAAGTGTGTTAATTTAAGGTGTGCATTTTTACCAAAACCTCTCTTGGCTGAATACCAGGCAAATATTGCATATCAATGTAGTATATAATCATCTTCCTGAAAGCTGCAATGAATTCAGTAAAATAACAGCATAAGAGAGTAGTGTCATTGTGGATCTTGTAGGCAATCTGGTAATGTATGTGTTAAATAATCTTCCTGAATGCCTGAAAATAAAACCTAATGAGTATCGGTTCATGCTTGAACATAAATGATTACAATAATGCCATATTACTACAGACACTTAACTTACACTTATTTAAGATTTACTTTTTCATGGCCAGCAGGGATACATCCCTCCTGGGTTGTGACCAGATGTTTTAGCATGCAGGCTGTAATTTCAGCTTTTATAGCAAGTCTTTGCCTCAGTGGTAATGGATCTGACTCTTTGCAACAGAAATGCTACTGTTTGGTGGTCAGCTCCTGCTAGTGAGGAAAAGCCAGTCTGTGGCACAGGTAAATGAATCATGTGGAGCCAGCTATATAACTAATGAAATCAGCCACTTACCTTCTCACCCACAGAAAGCCTACACTCTCTTACCAAATGATCTTATAGTCGCACTGTTTCTGCAGCTTGTTGGGAATCTGAATCATTCTAGCAAAATTACTTCTTATAAGAGGGTGTATCAGAGTGGGAGTGCCTAGTATTTTTGCTGGGAGGCTGGACAACTGGGGCACAATCTTCATCTGCTCAGTGTGTAAAGGGGGTGACACACACATAGGTTACCTGCCCAAGTGCTGTACTAGGCTGAAATGCATGACAAAAATCCTTGTTCACAGTAAGAAGCATCATTGGGGGCTCAAGAATAGGGATGGATGAACAGAACGGAGTTTGGAAATTTGGTTCGGTTCAGTTTGGTTTGAAATTCGAGTTCGGAAATTCGGTTCGGTTCCGTTTGAAATTCGAGTTTGGTTCGGAAGTTCGGTTCGGTCGAATGAACAGACTAAGTTCAGTTAAATTCCAAACTTCCAAACCAAGTTCGGCCATTCAAAACCAGGTTTTTTGGTGTGTGTTGCCACTAGGGATGGGCGAACAGAACGGAGTTCGGAAATTCGGTTCGGTTTGAAATTTGAGTTCAGTTCGGTAGTTTGGTTGGGTCTGAGTTCGGTCCAAACTCCGAACTTCCAAACTGCGTTTGCCCATCCCTACACAAGAAGTGATTGTATATGGAGTCTTGCTGGACTCCATAACCTGCCCTGGTGAATGTGGGGCCACTGTGGGACCCCTGGAAGTAGAGAAAAGAGTGGGGCCTGGAGCTGTCACCCCAAGTCACCCTGTGATAAAGCTGACCCTGTGCCTGTTAGAGGTGCATTACACTCCCATAGAATAGACATCAGCCCATGTACTTCACAATGGTGTTGCCTGCTGTGTCTGAGGATGTGGCTCTCAGTTAAGTCTAGTACGCAGCTTAACATGTGTGTAACCTTCTTGTGCACTTGGAGAAACAAGGATTGAACCAAAGAATTCTCCTTGCAGCTCTATCATTATCTTCCAAGATGACCATATGTCAATCACTCTGGGTCCAATCCTGCAAAGAGGCTAAGCAACTATATCACCCCAAGAGAACTGATATTTCACAGAAACAATGGGTGATTTCTGATGTTACGTTTTCAGCATTCACCACAGTCAACCTCAGTCAAACACGGGTGGTGGTGAAAGAACCATACACATCTGTTTGCTCACATCCAGATGTTCACCACAGTCAAACACAGCCCGGGGTGAACCTAACCACGCTTCGTGAGGTCGGGGCGGGAGGAGGTCCAGAAGTGTGGTGAATGTTCACCATGGCAGGGGTGAAAGAAACGTAACGTCTGAAGGGAAACCCCCAGCCGCGGTGAAAGGAAATGACCACAGGCCGTGGTGACGGCACGCAGCGTCACTGCCAGGCCACCAACAACAAGCGGCTCATGGAGGGAGATTTACAGGGCAGACAGCAGTAGGGGAACGTGGTGGAGAAGGCGATGGAGAGGAGGGAGGCGGAAAACTTGCAGAGGATGGAGTGAGAGGGCAAGGAGGAGGTGCAGCAGCAGCAGCAGGGGGAACCCCGGAAGAAGGTAGGGGGTGCATCTGGGAGTGGGTGGGCAGGGACAGGTAGATGGGGGGCATGGGAGGGGGGAAGGAGGGAGGGACCGCAGCCACCAGGAGCCTAATCAGCAGCCCCCATTGTACCCACAAATAGACCAGCAGAGGGCACGTGCCCTGGAGGAACCCAAGGCCGGAGGGAGCCAGGGACAGGCAGAGAGGGTCACGGAGGAGGAGGCAGCAGAGGGGCCAGCACCCAGGCGCCAGTACCACAGGGAAGTCAGTGGAGGCTACAAGAGACCCACAACCTAATTGCTATCTGGGCGAAACCTGAGATGCAGGGCAAACTGGCGATTAACGTCCGGAACGAGCAGGTGTTCACCCAGATAGCCATGGAGATGAGGGAGGCTGGATACGACCACATGCCCACACAGTTCCGGACAAAAATAAAAGCACTGAAAATGGGGTTCAAGGACACTATGAACAACAACCGGTGCTCTGGGTGGGCGACACGGGCCTCCCCCTACCTGGATGTGCTGAGCCGGGTGCTCCATCGCAAGGGATTCATTGTCATCCGACGCCTGGTAGGAGAGGACTCCCAGGAGGAGCGACCTGCAGATAAGCACCCACCCCCCCTGCAGCCGGAGAGTCCCAGGCACGGCCAGGCATGGAAGTCCTGGAGGAGCTGCCAGGGACCTCGGGTACGTGCACCCGGCACACCCCCAGCCCAACTGCTGGTGAGGGCATGCATGCCCCAGAAGACTCAGAGGAGGGGGAGGGGCACCCTGCACCTCATGGCATACCACCCCGAGGACCGGGCTGACACCAGCCCCAGTGACCAACCGGCCTTGGAGGGAACAGACACGGAGGGAGCAGGTAGGGACAATGCAGGGCACACGCAGGGACCACAAGGGGAGGGGGGACACAGAGAGTGGAAGGGGATGGCAGCAACCCCCCATTCCCTGGTCCCAGATGCTGGGAAGGGGCACGGGCAGAGGGAGCTGCACAGGGGTCAGCGGTGCCCATCCCGGGGTGAAGGAGCAACCTGAACATGGGGACAGGAAGGGGGGGCAGGAAAATGGCACTCCACATGCTTAACCGACCCCTCTATCACCCTATAAAGCCACACCAGGCACGGGAGGGCTGCAGCCAGGGGCCGCAGGTAACGCCGGCCAAGAGGATGCGGGAGCACCAAGCGTGGGTGCGCAGGCACCAGGAGAACCAAGTGCAGACGCTGGGCATGATAGGTCCTCCTGGCATGCGACAGACAGAGGAGATGATGGATGCAGTCCACCGTCTGGAGGAGGGGACCAAGAGGACGCTGCAACAGGTGGTGGGGAGGAACCAGGCGCTGCTGGCAGAGATGTGAAAGGACTGGTGACTGATGAAGCGGGACATGGACCACCAGTTGGAGGCACTCCAGGTCCACTCGGACCAGCAGGACCGCCAGTTCGAGGAGCTGGACCGCAAACTGGACCGCTCACTGGAGCAGGGCACATCCCTACTCCTGCAGGCTGTGGCCTTGAGTGCCTTCATACTGGCAGCAGCCCCACCAGGAACCATGCCAGTGCCTGGACCCATGCCCCCTCCACCATCACCCGGATGTACCACAGGCCCTGTCGGCACTGCAACCCCCACTGCCCCAACAGCACCTGGGACTGTGGATAAGGGGACCTGTGCCTCCACAGCTCAGACACCAGCAGCCAGGCCGCTGGGCCCCGATACGGCTGTAGGTGGTACGGGGGGGCAGACAGGGGGCCCCCAGGAGCGGCGGTCGGTGGGCAGGGACAGGGTCCCTGGCCCTTCTGGCTGACAGCACCTCCTCCACCTTGGACGAGGGGGGTTCAGTAGCCTCAGCCATCCCTGTTGGCAGGGGACATGGACGGCCTAGGGGCAGCAGGGGATGGGGAGGGGCAGGATCAGGGCAGCATAGGGGATGGGGTGGGGGCATCCGGGACCAATGAGGGGATGGAAGGGGGGAAAGGCATGGGGCACATGGGTGTACCAGGGTCTGGGATGGGGATGAGGGAGCACAATAAATGGTATTAGCACACCTAACTGTGCTTGAGTGCTTCCTTTCCTACAGGTGCATACCCCCCTGGCCTCACGGACGTCCCACACCAGTCACAACGTGGTTGTGCGCCCCACCCGAAGGTACTGGCTGTGATCTGACATTAGGGGTACTCTGAGCAGGCCCCTGGGGCTCAGGCCGCTGCCCCTCCCTGTGCCTGTGCATGTAGTCATTGCTATCTCCACAGGCAGGTGTGTATGCGTGGGGCTGTCCGGCCTTCCATGCCGGCAGCTGTGCGATGCCCACTCCCTTCACATCCCTCCACAGCGGCCCCATTGTTCCCATCCTGACATTATTTGTTGACCTTGGCAGCCCCTGTCTGCCTGTCTGGCCCTGAATCCCATGCTGCCCCCACGGCCGCTGCGGCTCAGACCCTCCATGGTAGCTACATCCCAGCCCGAGGTCCCGCTCGGAGGCTCCGGGGACTCTGACTGTGCCTGGACCACCCACGAGAGCATGGCCCTGTCGACCTGTGGCGTTTGCCCATCGTTCAGCACAGCCTGCGCTCCTTGCCCACACGGCTGGATGCCTATTGGTGCCTGAGCTTTGGTATGCTGCACTTTGGCTATGTTGTGACCGCTGGCGACTGCCGCGTGCACTGTGAGGAGCTGGGCCTCTCCCCCTTCCCTGAGGGGCACTTACCGGACATGCTGGGGGGCCTAGCGCAATGGAGCCCTGCCGAGATGGCCTCCTCTCAGTGTGTGTGTGCCTTCCCGGGATATGTAACCTGCCTGTGTGAGGGTGATCCTTCCGTGTCTGTGTCCTACTTCATCGGCATGCAGGGTGCCCGTGTGTATCCAGATCCCACGGGGCTGCCTACTACCACCTGCTGGAGCTGTTCCACTCCCACCTGCCCTGGCCCCCTGCAGCCGATTATGGCTTGTCCCCTCCCTCCGGGCCGGAGCTGGTGGTCCTGTCAGAGGTGTGCATCTGCTCTGATGTGCAACTCGGGATGAGCTGTGCGGATCCCTTCGAGTCCTTCTATCTGATCTGCTTCCACATGGATGGGTGTGGCTTCTGCCGGGGACTGTGGCAGTGGCCCCGCTATGTGCACCCTCTGTCAGTACCAGCCTCTCCACCCAATGGGAAACCCTGCGGGTGGGTGTTGGGAGCTCCGGGCCCATCTGTCATCCGGTTGCCTCCTTGGCACCTCTGTTCCATTAGTGACCTTGATGCTCGCGCCACCGCCTGCTGCCTCTTCCAGACTGCTGGACCCCCTGGGACCCACTGCCACTTGCCTGCCTGACGTCCCCTCGCCTGGGAACCACCGCCGCCGCCCCAGACCCCTCCATGTGGCCTCCGAGGTGGGCCATTGTGGTGATTCCCTGCCTCCCGGACTGGGCCCCATGCTGCTGCCCCTTCTCCCACGCCCTGGCCCCATGCGCTCCCGCTTTGTATGGCTCTTCACTGGGCCGGTGCCTCTTCTGTCCTCAATAAACACCTATTGCACTTCACTGTGCCTTGTGTTGCCTCCTGTCTCCTTGGACTGCTGGGTCCCTCTTCCTCTTGCTCGCTGGGCTCCTGCCCCCTCCCTCTCCTGGTGGGCTAGCCGTGCCGGCCCCTCACCCCCCCACCTCCCGTGCATCCAACTGGCCGTGGGGTTCCCTGTCCCCCCCTGGTGTGTGCCTCCCTCTGTCCCCTTGCCTGGCTCCCCTTTGTTGTGTGGGTGTGGTGCTTCGTGTGTGTGTGTGCGGTTCTGGTTTTGAAGTGCGCGTGCCTTCCATGCGGCCGCTGTTTGCAAGCGCTGCTCGCGCTGCTGCTCCCTCCACCCCTCCCTTCGTGTTTCCCTTCCCTGGGCATGGCCCTCTGCTGTCTTTGACTTAGTTTGCCCTCAGGCGGCCATGTTTGCGTCTGCCTTGTGGGGCTCCCACCGCGGTTCTGGCCACCGCGTCACGTCTGTTGGGTTCCCCCAGTCTGGGTTTGCTCTGGTTGGCCTCGGGTGGTGGAGCTACCCCTGTCACATCTGTTGGGGCCACGCAGCTCACCATGACCCGTGGTGACGCTCTTGACACTGGGGTGGGATTCACTGTGGTGAATCTCACCACGTCACGTCTGAAATCACTCATTGTACTTAACTCTGTGCCCAAGGTAATACATATGTATTAACTCTGGGCTGTTCACAGGAGGGGTGGGGTATAAATTTATAAAATAAAATAAATAAATATGTAAAAGTGTGACAAGAAGAGTTGCTTGAGAGAGCTGTTGTGATGCGTAATAAATGCTTTCAATGCCCTTTTTACCAAGAATGAAAGACATTACACAGTGCTGAGCACTACATTTTAGCTTCAAGTTTAATGCAAAAAAAAAAAGAATAAACTGTTTTTTAAAAAGGTCAAATTATAGTTAAATGACAAGAGTGTGGTAATGCTTAAAGTGATATATACACTTATATGTTAATTAATGGGCAATATGGATGGAAGAATGATTCAAAGACATTTGAAAGCCTTTGATGGCCTTAGTTAATAAGCACTTGGAAACAGGAAACTCACAGTTCAGAACGCAAAGAATAAAACTCAATGCAGTGTTCTTCATTTATTTATTTATTTATTAAAAATGCAAGTGTTAACACAGGCTAGTCTTAAAGTTCAACCTTTTCTTTATTTCAGAGGTTTGGAACTTCAAGTTCTGGTTCCTGACACCTGAAGATATGTCCCATTAAATGAGAGCTGGGTGATGAATGCATGTTGTCTTCATTCAAGAGGTGGAACTCTTCAGGGAATAAACTTCAGGAGTGTGTGGCATCTGTAAAAAAACAAAAAACAGGCATCCCTCTTTGTTGTCAGCTGAGAGATCAGCAGAGAGCTTTCTGTGCCCATTGATTTCGAGGATAATTTGAAGTCCAAGAACAAAGGCAAGATGACCATAGATTAGCTTATGATCCCCGCTCATTCTACCCCCTCCCACTGCCAGCTGAGTTAATATACTTCGGACTGGCTTTCATCTCCTCAGCTATTGAGTCCTGCTCGCTGTCAACCAGGGATCTTCATTGTTTGTTACTAACAACGAGCTCTTGTTTCTGTGCACTGTGTGTATGGAAACACCTATTTTTGATATGAAGTTTATCGAAGGAGGGGAGCAATAATGAAAATGAAAGTGCGGCTGCTTCTCTACACAGTAATTAGCTGGCGCTCTCTTTGCCAGTGCTATTGGATGCAATTGTTTGGTCCAATTAGAGCATCCAAGAGAAAGAAACACAATGCCTTTAGATAGCATTATGAGAATGGAACTGTCATTTTTCTTTTGCAAGGTTTTTAACTAATGATGTGCTGGTGCAATACTTATCCCTTTCTTTTTTCTTTTTTGGCATGTGAGCTCATGCGCACACGCGCACACGTGCGCGTGCACACACACACACACAGATGAGTGTATGGGAGGGGGAAAGGATGGCTGTAAGCTGCAGCATAGAACAGATCAGATCCATTCTGTGGTGAAGCTTCTGCTACTGCTGCTGAGGGACAGAACTTTAGGGAACTAGTGGGGTATCTCCCAAGCTGGGTCCCCACACCCAAATTTCTGAGTAGCAGCAGCAGAAGGTCCTAGTGAGGAGTAGACCCTGGCAAGGAAGCATCTCCAAAGAAGCAGAACTACCCTGGAGCTGTCTCTGTGTTGCAGTCAGCTTCCTGCTGTCTGCTTTCTGTGCTCCTGCCGCAGAGGAGGATAATGATAGTTCTTCTGAAGAGACTGAAGCTGACCCAAGAGGTTAATGACCCAAGAGTGGCATGGAACAAGTTAATAGTGGCATAAAACAAGGCATGTCATCCATGCCTTCATCACCTCGAGGCTGAATTACTGCAACACACTGTACGTGGGGCTGCCTGAGAAGCTGGTCCGGAGGCTGCAGCTGGTGCAGAATGCTGCGGCCCGTCTCCTTACGGGGGTGGGTCGCAGGGAGCAGATGACACCAGTGCTCCAGGCTCTGCATTGGCTGCCTATAAAGCACCGGGCCAGGTTCAAGGTGCTGGTTTTAACCTTTAAAGCCCTTCATGACCTGGGCCCTGCTTATCTGCAGGACTGCCTCACTCCCCATGTGCCCGTGTGACCCTTGAGATCATCCGTGGGAGCCTTTTTGGAGGTTCCCCGGTCGAGGCAGGTGGCCACCGATGTTAGATCTTTTTTGGTGGCCGCCCCTGTGCTGTGGAATTAATTCCTGGAGGAGGCTCGGTTGGCTCCCAGTCTCCTGCTGTTTTGGCGTGTATGTAAGACCTGACTGTTCCGTCAGGCTTTTGGTGAGGGGTGGGGTGGGGTTTCCCCCCACATATTGTATTTTTTAATTGTTTTAACATTTTTGTATTATTTTTATTGAAAGCTGTTCGCTGCCCCAGGCTGCCCTGAGGGCAGGAGGGGCGGGATATAAATTTTAAATAAATAAATAAATAAAAATAAAATAAATAGGGAGTTATTTGTCCTCATGTAAGGGACACTGGGAAAGGGGTGATTGGGATGTGGGGACTTAGGGATGGCGAGATTCCGGGTCAGAGCTGGGACTAGAGAGGGGAAAACAGGAGACAAGACTGAGAGCAGAGAGTAGTGAAGAGACAGGACTAGAATCGAGAGCAGGAACCAGAGCAAAGATTTAGGTACATGGAACAGACCAAGGATAAGAGCAGGGGGCTGGAGATAAGAGCAAAATACATGGACTGAGGGTAGAAACAAAACAAGGAGGAAACAGTTTGTGTGTTGTTCCACCCAGCATCCTTTCCCTACCAGCAGGCCTTTTATGCTTCCTGAGAGCCCACCAGGAAGCTGGGAGGTGAGCCAAGGGCAAGACAGACAGGAGATGGGCAGGGTCAGGACAAAGTTAGGAGGAGATATGGGGGGAGTCACTGGCCCAGAAGCAGCTGACAGCCTGACCACTGCTCCAGATCCCCTGAGAGTGGCGGTTCAAGAGTGGTCTGACACCTCCCAAATAATACTAACACTAGGGGACAGTCCATGAAACTAACTGGCAACAGATTCAAAACAAAGATCCCCCCCCCCCACTCAGTGCACTATTAAGTTGTGGAATTTGTTGCCAGAGGATGTGGTCAAGGCCCGTAGCATAGCTGAGTTTAAAAAATAATTGGATATGTTCTTGGTCCATTAATGACTATCTTCCAAGTAGGTTGTGGCATATAACCTCTGATTGCTGGGAGCTGGGAGTGAACAGCAGGGAATGGATCACTCCATTGTGATTTCTTGGCCACTATGATCTGTCTCCAAAGTGACTGAGAATGGCCACTGTCCAAGACAAGGATGCTGGGCTCGATGGACCATTGGTCTGACCCAGTATGGCATTTCTTATGTTCATATGGACTGTGACCTGACCACTAAACATCTATGAGGTTAATTCCTGATAAAAGTCAAAGACTGTGAAGATTCTGCAGATCAGGGAAAGTCTCATGAGGTGACCCTGTTGAACAGAAGGAGAGTATAAATGTCAAATGAATGGCATTAATACTCTCATTCTGTTGACTTTACCCTCTCCCTAAGTATTTACATTGAGTTTAATATATTTCTTTGTCTGACTGCTAGAGAAACTAAGAGTGGATTACTCCAGCCATTAAAGTTATTGGGTGCTGAACCATTGGCCCTTTTCACACAGACATGTATAATATCTAACACTGATAAAATGGGTGTTACATTTTATTATACATGTTTCAGGGCACCCATAGAGCACACCTGCAGCCCTGCAACATGTATAATAAAATGTAACATCCATTTTATCCGTGTTAGAGTGTCTGTGTGAAAAGGGCCATTGACTTGAATGATCAGTTGGAGCCCTTCAATAGAGGATTATGCCTTGGGTCACAGAGCAGGGCAGCTACCTGGGGGAAATGCTTGTCTCCACACAGATGGTCTATACCATCTGCTGGGCTCTATAGGAATCAACAATGGATGAACAATTTATTAAAATATTTATTAACCAATTAGTCACCCTTTACAAATAAAAGACCTAAGGTCAGCTAGGGAAGATGGGTGATGTTGCAAGGTGATTGTGTGGTAGGGGTGGATGAGATCATTTGTATCTGTATTTGTGCTAGTTTCATTTAACATGTGCAAAGTCCAAACTGACCAAGACAAAACTAAACTGCTAGGACATTTATAAAAACAAGGCTGTCTCAGTACCGTATGAGTGTCACAATCTTTAATCTAAAATCCTCATAAAAACTCTATGTAATAGGAACGTCTACCTCTGTTTTACAACATACCAAGAACTATGGTGCATAGTAGTTCAAATGGTTTGCTAAAAGTCATCAAAGAAGTCTGTGGTTGATCTGGAAAAGGAATCCAAGTCCAATTTCCTACACAATAGACCATCCTTCCTTCGGTTGCTTGCTTAGGGTTATGAAAGCTACATAAATAAACTTGCAAGCTTTGAACATCTCTAGGTGGTCTTTAAAATCTGAGACTTAGGGTATAAACAGACATGACGCTAACCACCCTTTAACCAACCTTGGTGGTTATTTATGCATGTTGCCGGGCTGTATTGGTGCTCTATGAAGCCCTGAAACATGCATAAATGACCACCAAGGGTGGTTAAAGGGTGGTTAACATCATGTCTGTTTTCACCCTTAGTTACCCCTATCATTGAATCTCATGGATCACAGAAGCTGACAAAATGTCTTAACAAGCATCTCTTTGTTTCTGGTTGAAAGTAACTTTCCTTTGTCTTAGTTTCAGTCAGAGCTTTATTTGGAAGAAGTAAACCAATCATTCCCTTATGAAGCCATCCTTGGATGTGGACGCACTCACCAGCTACCGACCTGTCTCTAATCTCCCCTTTTTAGGGAAGATTATTGAACAGGTGGTGGCACTGCAGCTCCAGGCACATCTGGACAGCATCGGTTTCCTTGACCCTTTCCAGTCTGGGTTTTGCCCCAGCTGTGGTAAAGGGACAGCATTGGTGGCCTTGGTGGACGATCTCCACTGGGAGATGGATGCAGGACGTTAAATGTCTCGGGTCATGCTAGAATTCTCAGCTGCTTTTGACACAGTGGACCATGGGCTGCTGTTGAGATGGCTGTGAGTCCTGGGGGGTCTGGACGGGACTGTCCTTGGTTGATTCCGCTCATTCCTCTCGGGGAGAAGCCAGTGGGTTGTGCTGGGAACATCTATTCCCAGGGCCCTGGATTGTGGCATTCCGCAAGGTTCCATTCTGTCTCCATTATTGTTTAATGTGTATATGCAGCCCTCGGGGGAGAGTGTGAGTGGGTTCGGGGTGCATTGTCACCAATATGTTGATGATACTGAGCTGTACCTCTCATTTTCAACCAACCCAGGTCCTGCCATCTCTGTACTTTCCTAATGTTTGGAGGCTGTGGTGGATTGGATGCGGCAGAGCAGACTGAAGCTTAATCCCGATAAGACGGAGGTGATGATGGTGGGTAGGGCGACGGAGGTATTGGCACCCCTCGTAGATGGGGTCCATCTTTTGGTAGCCCGTCAGGTTCGGAGTCTGGGATGTTATTGGATTCAGGCCTTTGCCTGGATTGACAGGTGGAGGCGGTGGCTAAAGCCGCTTTCCACCAGTTGTATCCAGTGCGGAGGCTGCGCCCATACATCTCCAGGCCCGAACTCGCCACACTCATTCATGCCTTCATCACCTCGAGACTAAACTACTGCAATGTGCTTTACGTGGGGCTTCCCTTGATGCTGGTTCTGAGGCTGCAGCTAGTGCAGAATGCAGTGGCTCATCTCCTTACAGGGACAGGACGATGGGATCATATTACTGCCGTGCTCCGTGCTTTGCACTGACTGCAGATAGCATACTGAGCCAGATTCAAGGTGTTGGTTCTGGCCTATAAAGCCCTACACGGTCTGGGCCCCTCATTTCTTAGGGACCGCCTCGCCCTCCGCATCTCAGAGCGACCCCTTCAATCTGCCAGGGGTGCCTTTCTGGAGGTCCTCTGTGTAAAACGGGGGGCACCATGAAGAGGGTGTTCTCGGTGGCCATGCTGTGACCTTGGAACTCCCTCCTGGAGGAAGCCCACCTGGCCCCAAGTTTGCTGGCTTTCCACCGAGCTTGCAAAACCTGGCTGTTCACCCAGGGCTTCGAAGGTGAGGGTGGGGTAGCTGGGGGGAGATGTTTTAAATTTTACTTAAGTTCTTTTTATGTTTTTTATTGAATTTTAATATTGTATA
Source organism: Sphenodon punctatus (assembly GCA_003113815.1). Classification (NCBI taxonomy): domain Eukaryota; kingdom Metazoa; phylum Chordata; class Lepidosauria; order Sphenodontia; family Sphenodontidae; genus Sphenodon; species Sphenodon punctatus. Next base: position 370,582 of record QEPC01000306.1, read on the forward strand.
TTTTATTTTTTTGTAAGTCATCCCGAGATGCCGTAGGCATGAGGGGGCAACTAAAAAATGTAAATACATAAATAAATATATATATATAAATGATGTCCTCCATCATTTTGAATATTTTATGAAAGTCTCTTCTATTCCTTTCTAAACTAAAGTAAGTCCTTTTGAATTAAGCAATGCCATGCCCATTACAATAGACCTCTCATCATTCTTATTGTCTTTTCTACATCTATTCGAATTTCTTTATGGATGGAATTTCCTTAAATTAAGGTGACCAGGATTAGACATAAGACCTAGGATAAATGTATTTCTTGTTCAATTGAGTATCACTGAGCTGTTATAATATTGCATAACATTTTTAAAGCACCCAAGCATTCCATGCGGCCCTATGTAGTTAAAGGACTGACACCTTCACTAAGCAATCCAACTAATCAAATGTCAGTCACACCTACCACTGTGTTGCAGTCCCAAATGACTAGTTCTAATAAGCCGTTGCTAAACTGAGCAGATAACATTCCTGTTCCTATTAGGTAAAATAATTCTGTATTTTTAAAAAATATATATTTAATTTCCATATCCGTCTTCCCACCCCAGCCTCAAGCACTAGATTCATAGTTCATTTCAGAAGTAGTAATACTAGAACAACTTGAGTTTGCTTCTTCATAAATTGTATCTCATTTGGAGCCCCTAAGTTCCTAAAAATCACTATCCCATGCTGATATTGTACATGTATGTACTGAATTCCAGCTTGGAGCTATTCCTGTTTTATCTGTGTCTTGCGTATCTACTGTATTCAGTTGGAAATATTTACACCACTGGATTATGAATCTCTCCTCTGTTTCCGCTTTGCTTTTGAAAGCAAAATTTTGATTTCCAGTGCTGTCTATGTGATTGTCTTGAAGTTGTAGGCTCTCTTTAAATTGAGGTCTCTGGGAGCACTGGATTTCTCTGATCACAACCAGGGCCGGGCCCAGGCATGTGCCACATGTGCAGCCACACATGGCCCCGCCTCCAGCTGGGGCCCCGCACTTGCCTGGCTGGGCAGCAGGCTGCAGCCAGTTTCTCCCCCAGAAAGTGATTCTTCCTCCCCTCCCTGGCTCCAGACCCCATCCCTCACCTGCCTCTGCCCTCTAGTAGTGCTGCAGTGGCAGTGGGGACACTGGATCAGCTGGGAGATAAAGCTGTTTACAAACAGCTCCTCCCCACATGCTGATCAGAAGGTTGCTACCTTGTAAAGAAGGTTCTTCGAGATGGCTCCCAACATTCTCACTACTGGGTTGTGCGCGCTCACCCTGTTCAAATAATAGACCACATGATGGTCTTGAGCTCCTCTGGTATAAAAAGAACCCTCCCCCTCTGAATGACAGTTCCTTTCAACCCTTTCTAGAAATATAAGAAAAGAATTCCATG
>QEPC01000306.1:372777-404196 GCA_003113815.1 Sphenodon punctatus
AACTGATTATGGGGGCACAACTGAACTGGTTATATGTCTCTTTTCATGGCATAATGCGCTTAATAAGCTAGCTGCATTTTGGGTGTCTTGTGTGTGTGATAGCAGCACCTCTGGACTGGTCACACCGCATGCGTGCACAAGACACAGGCGGCACTGGCAGGAAGAAGCAACAGGCCCTGGAGGCCAGACTGGCTAAACTCACCCTCTGTCCCCTCCTCCAGTAAGACAGTGGATGCAGTCAGTCTCTCTGTGCCTGCCTCACTGCCCACCCGGCTGCCCCTGCAGTGGAACCACTCCTGGGGAGTGGTGGTAGACACTCGGCTGGGGAGGGGGGGAAGCATTAGGAGTCCATGCTTCTCCATGGTTGCTCGGAGAGGTGGAGAATGGGAATCCTTCCTGTCCAGAGGGAGTAAGTTTTATGTAAATGTATACATTTGCATAATTAGATGGTGCCTAATTATGCAAATTAGGCCCCGCACCAAGACTTCACACATGGCCTCACAAACCTTGGGGCTGGCCCTGATCACAACTTCTGTTCAACTCATTTTCCATACAAAATTACTTGCAGCAGATAACATGTATAAGCCTGAAACAAGCAATTGCAGTGAATGCTGTTTCCGTCAGAAACAGGTCATTCACCTTCACTCACGTAATGAGGAAACTTACAGGTTTATTGCTATTTTTTGCTAGTTCCCATTTGGGACTCACAGTTGTTTTGGTACTTCTGGTAGTTCTTTGGTAGCATGCAGAAATGACAGTTCTGCACAATTTGTGTGCTGCCTTAACACAAAATGAACTGAACTGCTTACACTGGGTGTTTTCAGATGAGATGCTACCCCGCATGACCACCCAGGAGTCATGCATCTGACTGCCTGTCTGAAGGTGGAGTGGCCCGATGTATGCTCCGTTGAGCCACAGGGCACCCACTCATGTCCATGCATGGAGCCGTGCTGGTAAATCTGACTGCTCTGTGCGGGGCCAACCAAATGTATGGTATCCTGTTTGCACATTTATTTGCATGTCTCCTTCCACAAGCTATGCCCTGGATGATTTTCCTTGGTGCAACATGCCCTTTTTGGAGGGTCAAATTGCATTGGCCAAGACCCAGGCCTTGAAGCCTGGCACTTAGGGTTGCTGGAGCGTCTGGGCCTGCAGTACCACTGCTTTGCCTTGCTTCAGGTCCAGCCACTCCCCCAAAGAAGCCTCCCTGCCTTATCCTTAATCACACCGCCTCCTGTCCATCTCCAGCCCCTGTCATGCCTACCAACTCCCTGGTTGACTATCACCCATCATTTAAGACTTGCTAGTAGCACCAGGAAGCTGGATGGAGCTTCACTCTCTCATTCCTGGTCCCTCTGTTTATCTCTCTTGCCTCGTTCCCCAAATCCTCAATCTTATCTCTGAACCTGAACCCAAAAGTAATACTTTTATTCGTATTTCTGAGTTTTTGTGGACTGGCTCCGAGCATTCGGCCTCGGTACTCAGTAAAATAAAACTTAGTACCAAGTACCCTTATATAGGAGCACGAAAATCCCTGTATGTTGCTGATTCAAGGATTTTCTGAGTACTGGAATGATTCCTCAGTTACTCGATAAAACTGAGTCGAAAACTGAGATACTTGGTAAAAAACCAAGTAATTTTGAATACCAAGTTTAAGCATTACCCAAAAAAACCGTGTGTGTCCATGACCTAGATGCCCCTCACCCTGCAACCCTTACAGCAGTGTACTTCACCAGCATGGAGTGCAATACATTCTGGGCATATGGCCACATTGCGTTCTTGGATAAGAGAGATAATATTGCTTCCATTTGTGGTTGTCATCACAATGGGTGTCTTTACATGGACGGCCCACAGCTCGGCTCTGCTTCACACCTGAGTGGGTCGACCCATCCATGTAAAGGTAGGCCACAAGATGTGGAGGTGGAGCAGAGCAGATCAGGCACCACCTACATCCCAAAGGCCGCCACTGGAGTGGGCCATCTAAACCTGGGGCACTAGAGGCAGAGCAGCTAATCAGGGGTTGCCCCAGGCAATGCCATAGAGCTGCAGGCAGCAGCCTGGAGAAATGGCGGATCAGCCCACAGCTCTATGGTGCGGGGGAGGGGGATGCTGCATGGGTAGAGTGCAGGCTCTGTTTAAAACCGACTCAGGCGTGGTTGCAGACATGATATACCCCTGAACTTGCTCCAGGGTTGAGCACCCCTGTATCTGTGTAAAAACACCAAATATGCTAAAGTCATTTCTCCTGCCCTGCTTTCTTCCTTCACATCCAAGCTTTCCCTTCCCCTTCCTTCCCAGCTCCTTCTTCTCCCTTTCAAGTCCCATCACCAACAATGAAGAAATGTTAATTGAACTTTTGATTAAGAGATATAAATAATGTGTATGGGTATATGACAACACAATAGGGCAAAATAGAAATCAAATGTTCAAAATATTTTTAGTGAAGTACACAGTGTTGGAATAGGTTAGATCTGAGTGAACCCTAATGGCTTAAAGGACCAAGTTAACATGCTACAGCAACTGTAGGAATTGAAAAAGGGGTTTGTAGGTACAGACTGAACTGGGTCTTCTTGAAATTCTTACCATTTTTAACAATCTCCTGCCTTAATTATCTTAGCATTTTCTTTTTTTCTTTTTTTCTTTTAAATGAGATCCATAAAAGTTACCAAAAAGAGAAAAACTGCAAACCCTAGAGGGCATTCTTAACTCCTGTGAAAAGTACAAATGATTTCAGGCCAACAACATGATAAGCACAACCACTGACCTCTTGGCTGTTATATATTCAGCTACATCAGTAGAGCATAATGCTACCAAATACCATTTTAAAATAGGTTGACATTATGCAATAATGTGTCCATAGTACTATGGGTTCTGTGCTAATTTAATAATCTTGTTATGAAAAGCATTCTGTTTGTCTGGAATGCTAAAAAAAGCATATGTGTACATTAAACCTTTTATCTCAAACCAAATGTTGTTATTAAATGATTCTGAGCAACATAAAATAGCAATCAAACTTAAATTCTGAATCTTCATCAAACAAATTATTAAGGTTTGCTGAAACCTTCCTTGGTAAATGCTAATATATTAATCATGTTCTGCACTCAGCGTTCCTTGCTCCTTATTGTTTTCTTTCTCTCTTCTCCTGTTGTCATCATGAAGTATTTGTTTCCCTCACCCATACATTGATTAAAACAGGCCATATAGGATACCAGGGTTCCAGAGACACCTCAGCTATGCAGTTCTCTCAGGGTTTTTTCAGATGTGATGTTGGGCACAGATGAATCTGCATTAACATGGATTAACCCATGCCCAACATCACATTTAAAAGGGGCCGCCAGATGTTAGCTTGGGCCATAGCATGGGCCATGGTGGCACTTAGACTAGGCTGTTCCTTGGGACCATCCTGTTTGATGGATGGCCCACTCACACTTACCCCAGTCCAGATCCGTGGTGCTTCTGGGCAGCCATGGTGGCCTCATAGGGAGGGTGGTGGGGTGCTCTGAGCAGCACAGGGGTGGGGCTTTGCAGACACGCATCCGCGCCTTGCACTGCCCTCTTTCTGCCTACTCCCCGGCCCAGCCACCATCATGTTTGTTCAGCGGCTGGGCCAAATCCTGCTCGGAGTGAGGGCTCTCACTCCAGGCAGGAATAAAGCATGCCAACACTCAGTGCCATCACATGTAAAAACACCCTCAGAGCCCATAGGTCTGTCCTCCAAGAACTCTACCAAGGCCTTTTTTTTTAAAGTAGTGCCATACTGGGTCAGACCAAGGATCCATCAAGCCCAGCATCCTGTCTCTGACAGTGGCCAATCTTTTTCTTGGGAGAAGTACCCAACCGGTCACAATGGGCAATCTATTCCCTATTGTTCCATCCCTCAAACAGTAAGAGGTTAAGTTTCCAAAAACTACTTGGCTAATAGCCATTAATGAACCTATCCTCCAAGAATTTATTCAATCCCTTTATAAAACTAGCTACGTTACCGGCCGTGACCACTTTCTCAGGCAGTAAGTTCCACAAGTTAATTGTGCACTGAGTGAAAAAAAAAATACTCTCTCTTATTTGTTATAAATCTGCTACCAGTTAATTTCATGGAGTGTCCCCTTGTTTTAGTACTCTTAGAGAGGGTAAATAACCACTCCCTATTTAGGTGATCTACACCAATCATGATTTTTTAAACTTCTATCATATCCCCTCTCAGTTGTCTCGTCTCCAAACTGAAGAGCCTTAACCTATCAAGCCTTTCCTCATACGGGAGATATTCCATACCCTTGATCATTTTTGTTGTCCTTCTCTGTACCTTTTCTAGTTCTACTATGTCTTTTTTGAGATGGGGTGATCAGAACTGCACACAATGCTCCAGGTGCAGCCGTACCATAGATCTATATAGAGGCATTATGATATTTTCAGTTTTATTCTCTATCCCTTTCAGAATAATTCCTAACATTCTGTTTGCTTTTTTGACCACCGTCACACACTGGGCTGTAGTTTTCTGTCTACAATGCCTCCAAGATCCTTTTCCTGACTCCTAATTTAGAAGCCAGAATTGTATACATATAGTTTGGGTTATTTTTCCCTATGTGCATCACTTTGTACTTGTCCACATTAAATTTCATCAACAATTTGGATGCCCAGTCACCCAGTCTTGCAAGATCCTCCTGCAATTCCTCACAGTCCACTTGAATTAACTACCTTGAATAACTTTGTGTCATCTGCAAATTTGATCACCTCACATCTAGGATCTTTTGGGCTATTGACTGAAATGGGGTGTTTTAAAATGTGAACGCATGCACCACTGCCATGGGCTTATCCTGGTGGTGGTGGGTGCTGTCACTCCAATTGGAATTCGACTTGGCTGCTGAACTAACGTGATGACGACTGGGGAGGAGGAAGGGAGATGCATGGATGTGCATCTGCCCGGTCCCAACTCTGTGCTGCATGAAGCAGCCTGCCTGCAGCTTATGGGCAGCAATGGTTGGCTGCCATGGCACCCGTAACTGCTGGGACTCTGGACTGGATCTAAGTAAATCAGGTTTCCGCTCAGGTGATCGTATCCCGACCATGGTGACAGCTAGCCCAGGCTGTGATTTAGGGATTTTCCCAAGTCATAGCCCAGGCTAGCCTCCATCACAGTCGAAATCCAGCCCAGGCAAACATCTTGTGGCCTAAATGTGGCCACTTTCTAACATGACGGTGGTCACGCTAAAGCCAACCACCCGTCCCATTTGAAAGCACCTGTAGTCTCATGCCACTCCAGCTGTCCACTGGTTAACTGGGCATTTTGTACTACAATAACAATTAAGGTATCCATTCTCTTCCAAGACTCTTTATGGGAAATGTTTCTAAAATCTGCATAGCCACAGCAAATCTGTTTAAAACATGTTTAAGAACAGTAACCGCAAACAGTATTTTAACAAAACTTGCTTTTCTAACTGTCTGGAAATATGTACTTCTCTATAGAGTTATGCCAGTGCTTAGACAAGATAAAAACGGTCTTTACTAGGGCTGAAATGAGAACTCGCATTCTTGTCAAAATTCTGGTTCTCAGTTTATCCTGGGATGAATTGATTGATTTGCTTAGTTCTCAGCAAGGGAATAAACAAATAAATCCTTGCAGCTGCGTAAATGGCCACTGGGCCATTTTGCGCATAAGCAAATGACCATTGCCCTTAACCGAAATGGTGGTGATGTTATTGCCGCCATATTGATTAAGGGCGGTGGCCATTTGTGAATGCACAGTCATTTTATTTTTTGTTTGTTCTTTGTTTCTCACCAAAACTCATACTGGGATAGAGATCTAGTTGAGTTTGTTTTACTCATGAGAAACAAAGTGGGCTGCTCATTCAGCCCTAGTCTTTACCTGTTTGATTTGCAACTATAAAAAGCAGAACCTGTAAAACTTCCTTGCATGACAGAGTCCCCTTTCAGAGGATCATATCTTTTGATATGCGTGGACGCAAGTAGTTGGTTGTCTTTTGCTGGAGTCAGTTCGTAGGTACACAATTTGCAGGTCCATGGAGAATTGTCTCAATGCTTATGAGGAGTAATTTCCATAGCCTTTTGATATGGATGCACAGAGCATTGTGTTTACCCACCAAAGTTTGTTTATACGAAGGAAATGGAAGGAAATGCATTTCCAGATTTAAAAAGGCACAAAAAATGTGATTTCTCCATACAAAGATGTGTACTCATGCTTCTAAAATATGCCATTTTAAATATAGCGTCGCTGACTGAATTTCACCTCCTGCAAGTGGGTACATAAACAATAGGTGGAATTTGCATCAATTCATCATACCAGCCAATACCTTTTAAAACAGAAAAGTGAAGAACGTCCATAGTGCTGTGTCCCTTCAGACCATTGGCATGGCAATCTGTGTTTTCTAGCACTCTCATGAATATTCGTAGGAATTGCAATACCAAATTCACTAAATTCAGCGTATTTGTCACCATTCATACAAAGTGAATAGGAAGTGAACTTCACTTTCTGCTTCATTTATCAACCTGAACATTTTGTTTTGATAATTTGTCATTTTGGTTATTTCACTATTTTATTTTGTTTATTTCAGTTACATGCTTATTCATTATTCAGTAGTTTGTTTTTTTACTTTGGTAGTACTTTTTAGTGCTAAAAAATATTGCCAAATTTAACAAAGTACTGAATAATGAATAAATGAAATAACCAATTTACTGAAATAACACAAATGGCTGAAATGAAACAATGAAGAAGCCAAAATAACTGATGTAAATGAATAAATGAATTTGTCTTTGGCCCTTTTCACACAGACACTCTAACACTGATAAAATGGATGTTATATTTTATTATACATGTTGCAGGGCACCCACAGAGCACACCTGCAGCCCTGCAACATGTATACTGAAATGTAACACCCATTTTATCAGTGTTAGAGTGTCTGTGTGAAAAGGTCATACATGGCAAAGGTTATTTGGTCCTGTGGACAAATATGCAGATTTTAATCACAAATATGCAATTACATATTCATTTCAGACCTACATATTGTTTATGCATTATGAATTTTATCCTTCCCTTCCATTTGGGAGAAGGCTATGGGTACAGTCCTTGGGGAGGATGGAGTTGAGAATGATATTCACACCTGTGCTAAGTGTTAGTGCCAGTTCTAGCTGCCCAAATGATCTCACTGCCCATATGTCTCAAGCTCAGGTTTGTCTGCTGTAAATATTTATTTACAATATACATAGTTGGCCTGAAACTCAGTACTTGGTTTGACTCAGGACCATGGTATTTGACTCGGTTTTACCGAGTACTGAAAAACCAAGTAATGGTCACAGTACTCACTAACTCCTCAATCAAGCAGTGCTTACCTGATCGTGCACTGCTGAGTCATGGTACACTGTCTTCCTATGAGGTCCCCCCAGTAAGTGGCATCTCATGGCTTGCAAGCAGTTCCTATGCTGGGAGGAGATTGGGCCACCATCTTTGCTCTGGGAGCATGCTTGAAAATGTAGTTCAGCATGCTCCGAGAGAACCAGCAGCAGTTGCTAGTCTAATGTTCTCTGGGAAATGTAGTCCAGCATGCTCACAAAGAGCCAGTGGCAGCAGCAGCTCCACTCCACAGAAACACAGCAGCTCTCTTTGTTAGACTCCACGGGCTGCATCCCTCCTTATGATGAGATTGCTGCCCCCTTCCTACCTGCCACACCCCCGACTAGAAATTTTCCTGACGCCCCCCTTCCTGCCCATTGCCCCCTAGAAATGTTCATGTTACCTCCCTTCCTGTCTGCTATGCCCCCACAAGACATTTTCATTCTGTCCTCCCCACCTACTGCCCGATGCACCCCCTTGTTTGGTCACATGAGGACACATAAGGGGACTCAGTAAAATACTTGGTAGAATAAACCGAAATGTGCATTCTGGTTCTAGGAGAAGGAGTAGAATACCAAGTATTTTACCAAGTATTGCCAAGTATTATTCATTAATATTTCTGAATAACTCCTGGAAATTTGTGCTCAATCCACAACTACTTGGAAATATTCATGAATAATTACTGCCTACTCGTTTAATCTCTAATACATAACCACCTATTACTAGCAGTGTTTCAGTTCCCCCAAAGGTAAATATCATTGGAGTGCTAGCACATGGAAGGCATGGGTGTGTGAGGCATTGAGCCATGTAGACCTTCTCTGAGAGCAATTACACACAAGGGTACTTCAAATACACGCTTCTCTCGCTATGTGTGAATACTCCCACTTTTGCTGCTACTGCTGGAGATGGAATCAGTAATGGGCTAAAGCTATCCTAGTATTGGTATTCGGTACAATAACTGAGCATGTCATTCAGGCAGTGTAAACCAAAATGTGCAGTCTGGTTCTAGGAGAAGGAGCCTTCCTCTGAACTCTGTTCTCTCCAATCAGGGGGCAGTCAATCAGTCGTGTATTACTGGTTAATCCAATATCAAGGAACAGTGAGTCTCAGGCTCCTTAATAAGAACAGAAGTAAATATTCTCCAGAACTGGATGAAATATAGAACAGTAAACTAATCTTTTAAATTCCTGAAGGAATGCCAACAAGTACACTTCAGTTTTCGTGATGTTAACTCTAACAATCCAATTGTACTCTGACATCCTTCTCAGTGAAACCTTAACAAGAGTACAGAAGCAGGCATGACATCCTAAATGATACCTTGGACTGGTAAAACAAGTCTTGTTTCTATCATTACTCCTCTGAACCAGGTTTGCACCACAAGCTATGTCTTTTGAAAGCATGCATTTTGTTTGATAGAATGATATTTAGAAAACTTATCCAAGTTGAGTAATAAGAATGCTTTAGTTTGGTGTTCAAAGAGATGCTTGCTTTGCGTTTATAAGAGAATGATGGTCGGGTGCTCCTCTGTGCCTTCCAGAGGGGAAGTGAATGAAAAGTTAACAGGAAAAGTTTAAGGAACACATAGGATATAAAAAAATGGAGCTGTGTCCTTTAAAATTGGTTTTGAGCCCTCTAGTGGAGATCTCTATTGTTCGTATTTTAGAAGCTGCCAGAAACCAGTCAGAATATCAATGGACATTTTTACATGCACCACATTTTCCCAAGATTTCAAAGTCTGGGTATGGTGAACTTGCGCACAGGGAATTTAGACGCTCCCTCCCCCTCCTGGAAGTCATCCGGGAGCCATTGTAAACAGCAGTGCCCAGCAACTTCTGCATGTTTTGTGACCTGGACTTGTAAGTCCTCTGCTACCGGGGACTTACAAGTCTGGGTCATGATACCTGCATAAGTTGCTGGGCGCCGCTGTTTACAACGTCATCTGGACAACATCCAGGAGGGGCATGCAAGTTCACTGAACCTGGACTTTGAAGGCTGAGGAAAATCTGGTTCTGACTGGTTTCTTGCAGCTTCCAAAACTTCTGAAACTTAGCCCCCACACCTGGCTGTCAGCCTTCTCTCCTGTATATACCCCACAGCACCTGAGTACCTCATCCACATGAGTGAAACAAACACTGCCCACCACCCCTGACTGCCCACCACCCTTTTCCATGGATACACATGGCCCATCTCTCAGGTTTGTGTCTTCATATCAGGGGTGTATATGGGGAGACAAACATGAGAGATGGTCAATGTGTATTATATGTCATTATTGTTGTTATTATTATAGTTAATGTTACTGATACATTTTCCCCAACCCCTGCCAACTCCCCAGCCTTGTCCATGTATATACATCACCCATTTCTCAGTCCTCTCCCTTATAAACACTCCCCCACAGACGCTTCCTGGTTGCCACCAGTCTTGTCTCCCTGTACACATCCTCCATCCATCAACCTTTTCCCCCATATGTAGCCCCACCTCCAGTGCTCAGCTTTCCCATTTAGAGTTGAAATGAAACATCTCTGCAATTGCTATTTCTGATGGAAACGGCTCTTTCACTTTCATTTGCACAAGGAGGAAATCTACCAGCATTTTCAACATTTTCTGTGATTTTCCGCTGTTTTCCATCACTTTGGTAACTTCTGGTAATTTCCAGTATTACCGGAATTTTTTTTGTAATTTCCAGTAATATCAGTAATACTCGAAATTATTGGATAATTCAGGAAATCATGGGTGCAGATACCGATGGGACCGGAAGAGTGGAAGCAGGAAATACCAAAAAGGGGCCAAAAGTGTTCCCAAAAGGTTGCTATTTCCCAGCGGAACAAGAGCACCTTCTCTCGCTTCAGCCTTAGTCCCGTTCTCTCTAAACCAAATGAAAGCATATAGGGAAAGCAGGGAAGCTGTCCCTAGCTTCAGCGTTTCCCCCAAACTCCAGAGGAAGACGATTGGGGCTGAAGGACCAAGGCAAAGTGTGGATGCACGGAGCCTAAGTTGTAAGTTAGCACAATATGTGAGACTGTACAGTGTCTTTACTGCTTACATGGCACAGAAGGTAAGGCAGGAGTCTTAAGTTACAATTTCCATGCTTTGTTGGAGCACGAGTGAATTTGTAAGAGCCTTAACTTCTCTCTTAAACTGAAGGAGTTTTGATCCCTGGTGTTATTGAGTATTGCACCAGTGTGATCAGACCTGGAATATTAAATGCAGTTTTATGCTAACAGGCTAAGAAGGATGTAGGAAAAACTAGCAACAAATGAGAAGAAAAGCAGCAAGAATGGTTAAAGGATAAGACACATGAGGGGAGACTAAGGAAGTGAGGTTTATATAGCATAGAAAAAAAGAGAGAATTCCAGAGGGACATGAGCAGAGTATATAAATACCTTCCAGGTAACAATATAAATGAAGGGAATTATCCATACTTTCACAGGATGGTTGAGTAAGAAGAAATGGCTTGCTGCTATAGGAAGAAAACCTTATGGTAGCAGCCACTGGGCAGTTGAATAGACCCTCCCAACGGAGGTCCATTGCTACAGCTGTTCAAGCCCGGATAGGTAAGGTATTAGAAGGAATGCTTACTGCCTGTGATTGTGAAATGATATATACTCACAGTTCAATAAAACCCAACAGTTGGGATTTAATAAGACAGTTATTGTGTATTAAATACTATTTGATTACTAACACACAGCAAATGAAAATTAATAGCCATGAGATGGATATATATCATACCTTCCCCTTTAATTTTGAGCCTCAGGAGATCATCTTTTAAGAATCCATTATTCATTCATATAGAATGTGTCTTAATGAATATAAATTAAATGAATATTTGAGGACCACCACTTAAAGCCCAGCTAATAATTTATTGTAATTATTTAAAATGAAGCTCATTTAGGATGCAGCGCTTTTAGTCACTATCCCTGAGGATAGTAATAATGATGGGACAAGGGTACAAATGCATTGTGCCAGAAATGTTTTCTTCCTGGTAAGGTTTCGGGACTTTGTCTTTCAAGCTTCACAGAATGTGCTTGTGATTAAGCGAAGGATTCAATAAGACAAAGAGTAGTGACTGCCAGAGGCAGGATTATTCTGAAACTGATGGCACTGAGCACTACAGGAGTCTGCTAAAAGAAAACGACTCCTTCATTGTGGAGGTAGCTATTCATCTGGACAAGTTAACGTTGGGTGGAGCCTGTGTATGGAAAAAGAGAGTTTTGTGCCATCAAATTCTGCTTGCAGGTTGGCTTTAGTAGGATACAGTTCTCAATAACAGGTTTTCTTTGACAGGGGAGGGGTTTACTGATCATTCTTAAGAGTGCCCAGGGGGCTCTAATTTGCCCTGAACCACTTCTATTAGGGGCCTCTCTGGTGCTCTCTTATTCTCTTGTATATCTCTCTGGTTGTCTGACTCCAACCACATGCTGCTTAGTGCAAAGGGCTGATGCAAATTTGTTTCAGAAATGTGTGAGGTTTTTTTTTGTATCAGTTAATGACTCTGATGTCACTTCAATGACCCAGCTTAAATACCTTTATAATGGCACGGAGCCATTATTTCAAACTACTGTATACAAATTGTCCTACATAAATTATCTCCAGTTCCACCCAATGACTTAGGGCATTTTTAGATGCACCACTTTCCCACCCGGACTTCAAAGTCCAGGTTCTGCAAACTGATGGGGGGTGGGTGGGGGGTGGGGGTATTTAGAGTCCCACTCCCACACTGGAAGTCACCCCGGTACCATTGTAAACTAGAGGTGTGCACCAGGAGCCCATGTCATTTTTGTTTCTGTTTTTTTTGTTATTTAAATCTGTCATTTTCATATTTATAAATATTGATTTCTTTGTTTTTGTTTTTTCTTTAGCTTTCATTTTCCATTGATTTCAATGGAAAACACTTTTTCAGCTGTAACATTTTTGTTTTTAATTATATTTGACTGAAACCTGGTATGGTTATACCTCACATAGAAGTCGTTATGTTTACCAAACTCCAAAATTATTGGATAAAGGAATCTAATTTTAAAAGCAGTTGAATTATATTATTTTGCAAACATCTTCATATACATTCTTAGCTGTACCTTCTTTGCCTCACATTTAATGTAGATGAAACTTGGTAGGTTTATACTCCTTCCAATATTTACTGTCTCTGCCAACTTTCATAAGGATTGAATAAAGGGTCCTGGTGGTATAAGCAATTAACTTATAAATGTATGTCTGACTGTAACATATTTATAGTCCAACCAGTGTACATGAAATTTGGAAGGGCTCTGTATCACAAATTCACTATCATCTATGCCAAATATCAGAAAGATGTCATAAAGGGTCCCAATGCATAGCATATGCAGAAAAGGTGCCTATGCCAGGGATTCTCTTATGTGTCATTGTGATATAAGATTGGTTTGTGATGCCAATTTGCCAGAAGAAATGTCAACCAGATATCCTCATTCTTTGCTGTGACCATCCCAGCATCTCTCCCTCCGTCATTACTGGGAAATCAGAAGCATCTGTTTAGGAAAGAGCCAATAGAGATTCTCTTATGTCCTATGTCACAGTGCTGCAGGATCTGATTGTGATGATAATTGGCCAGCCTGAATGTGTAAACTATGTCGTCTGATTGATGGAATGCTATCTCAAAAGTCCCAGTTATTTCTCTTCTATGCCCACCTGAGGGCCGTCCCCTATGCCCGTCTCGAAGCCACTACCAATTGGTCCTATAAAGCTAGAAGCATGCAGTAATTGGCCAGTGAATGTGTTTGTCAGTCTTTTGGGTTGCTCCCCATCCTCCCTCCTACAGCCTCCATCTCTCTGCCATGCCAGGTGCCTGCCTCTGACTGGCACTGCTTGTGCTGCTATTTATCTGAATTATGGTCTTCAAGGGGACAACTTCAATTGCTTATACAATTGGGTACCTTTATCAAATTTCCCTGTAGTTTGGCAGAGATGACTGGAAAGGTATGTGATACATTTCTACCAAATGTCTTATAAACAGGATGGAATATACAAATGTTACAGCTGGAAATGTATTTTCAAGGTAATGTCTTATGACATCAGGACCCTTTGTCCAATATTTCTGTAAAAAGACAGAGGTGTAAAGCTTGTGGAGGGATATAATATTCACATGCATCATGCAAATTGGATGGAAGATAAAGAAGTTGTAGCCAGGAATGTGTATGGAGCTTTTCTTAAATTCACAGCATTTTATTGCTTCTAAAATAGGTTTCCTTTATCAAAATTTGGTAGACATAGTGCCCTTCATTGGGGGTACATGTTCCCCAAGTTTCAACAGAAATGAATAAGAAACACAAACAATATAGCCAAAAATATGTTTTTCTGTTTCCCCCCTTTATTTCAAAATCAAAAAGTCATTTTTGTTTCTATTTTCATTATTATTATTTGTCATTCTCGTTATTGCAGTAATGACAATGAAAACAACATTTTTTGTTATTGTTATTGTAATAACAAAAATGACATGCACATCCTTATTGTAAACAGTGACACCTGACGACTCCTGGGTATCTTGAGACTTAGACTTGTAAAACCCCGATAGCAGAGGTTTTACAAGTCCTGGTCTCAAGACATGTGGGAGTTTCCCAGTGCCACTGTTTACAATGGCGCTTGAGAAGTGCCAGTGCATGAGTAAGCATCTAAAGCCCCTCTGCACAAGTTTTCCAAAACCGGACTTTGAAGTCCGGGGAAAAAAGGTGGTGTGTCTAAAAATGCTCTTATAGATTAAATCATTTTGCTGGTTATGTATTCCTGTAACTGGGTGAGATATCTGAAAGACTACTAGTGATGAGATTCAGTAGGTGAGGCTGAATGTTTTGTTATTAAACTCCCTCAGGCACTGCCTACAGATAAAATACCTGCAATTGTTCCAAGTGTGGTTTCTTTTTAATTCACGCTTTGTGATTTTGTTGAGGGTAAAACCAGACATAACAGTGGACCACTTTGACCCACTGTGGCCATCTGTTTATGCATTGCCAGATGTTAGCCCGGGACCACCCTGGGTAGGCAGCTAGCCCAGGCTGTGTCCTTGGAAAATCTCCAAGGATGCAGCCTGGGCTAAGGGCCGCCAACATGGGTTAGCCCCCCATACTAGCCTGGGGGCAGGGGGCACCATGACTGGTTGTCATGGCTGTCCATCATAGGGGGAGGGTGGGGCACAGGGAAAGCATCCACACATTTGTTTAGCTCCCCACCCTACCTGGGGTGTGCAGGCAGTGGGACGGCTCTCTGGCCATCCCGAGCTGTGTCGACTTCAGTTTCCCACCCCGGACTGAGGAGCCACCACACCACCTGCATGTCTGTTTTTACCCTGAGTCTCTCATCTGAATACATGAAAGCCCCTCTTCAAATAGTAAATAATTAAACATGCCATGTGCTTAATGATTCTGATTATTTCTGATGAAGTGAAGCTATTGTCACAGATCTTACAAAAAGATTCACCAGTGCACACAGTCTGTCATAGAGGAATATCAGACAGAGAGTCTGCTTTTGAACTACACTGCACCCAGGGCAAAAAAAAATAATGGAACTGACAGGATTGATAATGCCAGAGAGAATTTTTATCTCCAGCTACTGGTTTATTTGTACTTAAAGTTGCTACTTTTGTATTGGCTGAAACTTGGACAGAAATAAATGGCTGTTGAATGGCTTACACTGGGGCATAGCTAGGTTAGAATGGGCCCTGGTCAGAAGCAGCAGCTGTGCTGCAAGGGAGCATGGTCCCCCCAGACTCATGGGCCCAGATGGAGGTTCCTCGGCACCACCTATCTCTATTATAGCTAGCTATGCCCCCAGGCTTACATTAAGTAAGTCTGCTGTGTCACTCCAGATCCTAATGTGAACATAACATAATGTAGCAAAGTAGTATATACCAGGGAACATTTCCTGTGGGCATTCAGTGGAAATAATCACAATTTTACCTTAAAGATGAGGAAAATTTCTGGTACCCCTTCTGGTTTGCTTCTTCAGACTGTTAAACAACTGAAGTTTACTCACATAAACATTTCACAGAAAATGAAAGCTTTCAGTGACGGGTTCTTAGCAAATGTGTCATGTTCCATATGGGATGGGGTAATAATGTGACAGAGCAGGGGAACAGAGACAAGATAACTCTGGGTTCAAAGCCCTGGTAGCGAGAGTCTATTATCTATAGACAGAGAATCAAGGGTCAAAGCACACAAGGCACACCACAATGGCTGCAATGGAGGACAAAGATATTGCAGTGCAGTAAAACACCATTAATTGGCTATTACAGGCAGAATAAAATGGAACACTAAACATGGAATGCTTGGCAAAGTATGGAGAGTGGGTTTGCAAAAAACATTGCCAGAGCGGTGCCATATTAAGCAATTAAATGGACTAAACAAGTATTGAACTATTCCCTTCACCGGAGACCACGTTTTATCCCAGTGATCAATGGAAGAGCAAAGGAAGTTGGGGCCCTGTGCGTAACGATGGTGTGGGCTCCCTCCTCAATCACTGAGGGTCCTTTATGTTTGATGTCTGTATTTTACACCAGTGTTTCTCACAGGTATGATACTTCAAGTTGATATATGGACACTGACAGGCCCGCCAACATGTAGAACCCTGTGAAGTGGGAAGGCTTGCACAGATTTTTATTCACTGGAGTAAAAAGATCAACTCACCAAAAAAGCATGACAATGTAAGTACATCTGATCTGGTGGTTGATATTTTACAGGAGAAAAAAAAAAGAAGCAGCAGCAGCAGCAGCAAGCGACTAACCACAACTAACCACCAAGCTCAGATTTTGAACAGCAAACTTCTTTTTTATTCACTGAGTAAAAATCAACTCATTAAAAAAGCCTGGCATCTGAAGTGATCTGGTTGTTGATATTTTGCAGCAGAAAAAAAAAAAAGAAGAAGAAGCTAAAATCATTGAATGAATTTGCAGCAAATTACTCCCTTGGCTGGGCAAAAATGTCAGCCATCATATTAGATCAGAAACCTTGCTGGGAATCCTATCAGGGAGAATCGATACTGAATATGAATCGCATGCAGTGGTGAAATGTGGGAGGTATCATTGATTAATGGCATGGGGAAACCCAGACTCTACCTATTCAGCACATTTGTCTTAAGGTCTGCTAATCAGATGCATTAACATGAATTAAATCCACTTAATAATGTGCCTTGTGTATTATTGTATTTCCAATATCACTGCCACATTTGTTAGTGGTTAGTGTCAGTTTTTCTAATGCGCATTGTCTGCATGAAAATTAACTTTATCAACCTTCCTTCTTCTCTAGCATTTGGCTTTAGTTATGTGGATGCTGTATGATGTGCAGAAAGCTACTCCTTGAGTAGGTTTGTTTACTATAGCTCCTTCAGCCAGAGGGAGACCCCAGTTTGATATATGTGGTAGAGTAAGACTCACATCTCAGCTGTAGTATTTATTTCTTTTCATTTATATCCCACTCTTTCCCACAAGCAGAGGGCAACTCACAATACACAAAATAAAAAGTGTGTTCAAACCATGTATAATTCCCATTGAAACCATTCCAAACCCCACCTCCAAACCCTAACCCTGCCCTCTAAAAGACTGGCCAAGTAAATAGGTCTTACATTGCCTTCTGAAAATACTTGGTCTTTGATAAATCTCGAGCGCAGATGATGCGCTTCTGCTTTCCACCTTACTAGTAGGTCTAAGAAGGCAACTCCAGGTCTTTGCGGGAAAACTTATTAAAGATATAAATTATTCCAAAACAGAAGTATTGGTATTTACCCCAAAATGGGGTGTCCATAAATGGACTATGGATTAGTAAGAGCTAGAACAAGTCAAACATTTCCATTATCTGAGGATGACTTTCCAGGCCTCGGGAGATTGAGTTACCCATGAGCGTTCCTCTTTGATTCAGGCCAAAGCTGATATATCAGCAATTTTTAGGGGTTTTTTTTACTGCAAAGGAGGGCAATTAATAGTCCCAGCTTTAAGCATCTTTGTAGTAAAATGCTTAGCGAAGCTAACCTATGGAGCATCTTTGTGGGCCTTGGGAAGTTCTGCTGCGAAAGAACTGGAGATAACTCAATCCAAGTTCTTACGAACCATTCTTATGGTTCCTCGTTGTTGTCCAAATCTTCTTTTGAGTGTTGAATGTGGCTTGCCTTTACTTAATACCCAGATATGGGCACTGGATTTGAGGTATTGGGCTAAGCTTTATTTCAATCAAGCTGCCCCTTTTTCTCAGTTGGTACTTGGGGATAACCATCTCAGTTCTTGGTTAACCGCAGTGGAAAACAAGATCAGCTTGCTTGGTTTTTCTAAACCTGTTCTTACTCCATTGGGATGTAACGTTGCTAAAAAAATTGCTTATTAAAAGTTTGTCTGATGTTGCTCCACAGGAAACCTCAGTCATGTTGGCCCAGCACGTTTCAGCAAAAGAGTACCTGCCGAAAAGGAATCTTCCAGTGTCCCCTATGCCTTATTTGAATCTATTCACAGATATGGTGCTGCGTAGTTGCTTCTTGCGAGCAAGATTAAATTGTTTGAAGTCAGCCCTTTTGGATGGCCATTTTACAAAAGTCCCTGTGGAAAATTGACTTTGTTCATGTCCATTAAAAGAAGTAGAAACGGTCGCTCATATTCTTTTGGAGTTTCTGCTGCATTTAAGTGCCCGAGTCAGTTTAATAGCTCCGATTATAGAGAACTTCAGTGGGAATAGTAAGAATGACAAAATAAAAATGCTGTTACTTGATAAGAAAGAAGACATTACTAGGGTGGTTTCTAAGTTTTTGACTATAGTTAATAAAACTAGGAAGTGACCAAACCCTGTAGGAAATTGATGTGGTAATAGCCCTCTTCCTTTATTTTTTGCTATGTATATATTTGTGGTGTTTTTGGTCTGTGGTTTTTTTGTTTTGTTTCTGTGTTGGCATAGCCTATTGGTCCCGCAATAAACTTTAAAGTAAGTAAGTAAATCTCGAGGGAAAAGGCATGCCCGTCTTGTCCAGAGCACTAAGTAGGTAAGGATACAGTCAGCTAAGTCTGAAACACAGCTCTAAACTGTACTAATGTGCAAAGACACATGCCAAGCAACTCAAATAACCAGCTGTAGAGTCTGTTAATTAGCTAATTAAGTCTGCTCCTGTGTCTTGTTACCGGCTGTCACGCAGAGCAGACAAAATAGATGTTTTTATATCTTTGTGAAAGTAACAAAGATCAAGTGCAGAAAATCAACTCCAGGTTTGTGCTATTGTCATACTTTGTCCATGTCATGAACAGCAGCCCGACATGTCCATAAGTATTTGCAAGTCCAGTATCACCCACATTTTTGCTGGCTTTTCTTTCCACTCCTCTCTCTACTTTCTTTCTGTCTTGGGGAACTTCCAGGGGCTCACACTTACTTTCTTCTTTCCTAGTTCTCCACTACCTTGCTCTCTATCACTGATTCTGGGGAATCGCTCTCTCCTCTTGGGGTGTGCATGTCATTTTTGTTATTACAATAATGATAACAAAATTGTCATTTTCATTATTGTTATTGCAATAACAAAAACAACAAATAATAATAACGAAAATAGAATTGAAAACAACATAAAGGGAAAAAATTGAAAACATATTTCTGGCTATAGCTCTTATGTTTCTTATTTAATTTTGATGAAACTTGAGGAAATTGTACCCTCAATGGAGGGCACTATGTGTACCACTTTTAGAAAGGATTAGATAAAGGGAATCAATTTTAGAAGCAATTGAACGTTCTGATTTTAAGAAAAACTCAATACACATTCATGACTACAACGTTTTTTTTAACTTCCATCCACTTTGCATGAAACCTGTGAATATAATGTCCCCCCACAAGTTTAGCACTCATGCCAAGTTTCAGAAACATTGGATAAAGGGTCTTGATGGTATAAGAATATTAACTTGAAAATACATTTCCAGCTGTAACATTTGTATATTCCATCCTATTTGGAAGGAATGTATCACATGCTGTCCCAGTCATCTCTGCCAAACTACAGGGCAATTTGATAAAGAGACCCAATTTTATAAGCAATTGAAGTCCCCTTGAAGACCATTCAGATAAATAGCAGCACATACAGTGGCAGTCAGAGGCAGGCACCTGGCATGGCAGGGGGATGGAGGCTATAGGAGGGAGGATGGGGAGCAACCCAAAAGACTGAGAGAGACATTCACTGGCCAATTACTGCATCCTTTCAACTTTACAGGACCAATTGGTAGTGGCTTCGAGGCGGGCATAGAAGGGAAATAACTGGGACTTTGCGGATAGCATCCCAGCAATCAGGAGACATAGTTTACACATCCAGGCTGGCCAATTATCATCACAATCACATCCTGCAGCACTGTGACAGAGGACATAAGAGAATCTCTATTGGCTTTTTCCTAAACAGATGCTTCTGACTTCCCAGTAACAAGGGGTGGGGGGAGATGTTGGGGTGGTCACAGAACAGAATGAGGATATTTGGTTGACATTTCTGCTGGCCAATTGGCATCACAATCACATCCTGCAGCACTGTGATAGAGGACATAAGAGAATCTCTATTGGCTCTTTCCTAAACAGATGCTTCTGACTTCCCAGTAACAAGGGGTGGGGGGAGGGGAGAGAGATGTTGGGATGGTCACAGAACATAATGAGGATATTTGGTTGACATTTCTGCTGACAAATTAGCATCACAAACCAATCTTATACCACAGTGACACGTAAGAGAATTCCTGGCATAGGTTCCTTCTCTGCATATGCTGTTCAGACATATACAATTAGGACCCTTTATCACATCTTTCTGATATTTGTCAGAGATGATCTTGAAAGTGTGATATACATCTCTGCAAAATTTCATGTACACCTGTTTGACTACAAAGATTGTACAGTCAGACATACATTTATAAGTTAATTGCTTATACCACCAGGACCCTTTATCCAATTCTGCTGAATGTTGGAAGAAATAGTAAATATAGGATGGGGTATAAACTTTGCCAAGTATCATCTACAATAAATGTGAGACAAAGAAGTTACACCTAAAAATGTATATGAAGATTTTTGCAAAATAAAATAATCCCATTGCTTCTAAAATTGGATTCCTTTATTCAATCTTTTTGGAATTTGACACACACAATGCCTTCCATTTGAGGTATACACAATCCAGGTTTCAGACAAATATAGTGAAAAACAAAAACGTTATAGTCGACAATGTGTTTTCCATTGACACCAAAGGAGAATGAAAGCAAAAACGAAAATGACAATTTGATATTTATGAAAATGAAAACTACAGATTTAAATAATGAAAATGAAAATGATATGGACCCCTGGTGCACACCTCTACATCACAAACTCTGTTCTCTCTCAGTTCTTCATCATCCAGTGACACAGTTCACGCAGGCCTCCGACCACTTGAGATATTCAACGTCTAGTGTCTCCCTTTCTGAGGAATGCTTCATTCACCACCACCACTACCACCCCGCCAACCCATCCTGGGGTTCCATCTGGTTCTTTGCACTGCCCCATAGAGTACTGTAACATTTGTGAATTCTGGGGTCTCCCTGCCAAGATCCTCCCAGACCTAGCCCTCCATTCAGTCTCTGGCCTGCTAACCACTTCCATCTCCCAGGGTCCTTAATCTCTCTTGGGCATCCCTGTAGTGTTCTTTTTGTGCCCTGGTGCCTTGAGGGTTCCTAGCCCAAGTTTCCCATGCATTTCTCTCCTGTTGTGAGCCCATGTGGCAACACTAGGCCTGACTAATGGTTTTCTATCACCGTCATTATCAGCCTCCTTGTTTCGCTTTCTCTCGCTTACCATATCTCCCCTTTAAAAGAAGACACTTATGAAAAATACATGGTGCAGGGCTGCATTTGTTCCAGTGCAGGACTACATTGGTTATGGTGCAGCCCTGCAACATGTATTTTTCATAGGCATCCTCTTTTAAAGGGGAGGTATGGTAACTATACAGCCCCTTTCCCCTCTGTCACAGGGCAGGGGCCAGAATTCCTATCTATCTGCCCTGCACAGTGGCTCCATTTGCTCAAAGAGCAACCCTACTGTCTCCAAGATGGAACTGAAGCGCACTCAGCCTTCCTCTGTCAAATAGCCTGAACTTGAGTCATTAGCTGCACCCACTTCTGGTTGCTTGTCCAGAGCTAACTCTTCTGCCACAAGAGTTAAACCCTTCCTTCCTGTGCCTCTGATGTCTAATGGCAGGTTCATGGCTGCTGTTAGCCTAGTCCTCCAGGGACTTACAGCACCCTGCCACAGACTTCTCCATCCATTTAACAGATATGAAGTCCTGTATCTTTCCAGGGCCTATTGTCATAGGTGCAGGTTTGTTAGGCTCATAGGTAGGTTGTGGCACAGCAGGAAGATGTATGCATGTATTTCAAAATAATTGGATTTGGGATGATGTGTTCCAGTCTACTTTGGAGACTTTGATTTCACTTCTTGAAGTATCTCTGGTTTCCCTATGAGAACCCTAAACCTGCAGCTCTTGTAAGATATAGCAGTTAGTTATAAATAATATTGTACAGAACCCCAAACATCCAAAGTGTATGCCATCAGCACAACAATGGCATTATTCAGTTGCTGTAGAGACCTGCCTTGCCGCAAAGCATCCCTGAGCTAATCCCAGTTCAGCTCAATATGAACTAGAATTATATGAAGAGTTGTCCATTCTCTGGAGCAGAAAGGGGATACTATTCAGCCTGCTAGCTGAAGTGTGAATTGAAAATCAGTTAACAATTTTTCCTTGCCAAGAAACTTTTCACTAGCTTGAAAATGAGGGAGTAGAACTCATCATCCCATTGTCAGACTTCCTGTCATTACTAATGATACATCAGGGGTTGAAAAACCACAGATGTACTTCCTGAGAAGAACAATAATATGTTAAATTTATGGGATGTCGCCCGCAAATGATACCTGGCTGCTACATATAAATTATATTGTCAGTCTGGTTTTGTTTAGGAAATTTTGACACCAGTGGGAATGATAAAACATAGAATCCACTCCCAACCCGAGAGCATTTCATTTACCCTTGCCTTTTTATTTCTAGTCTTTGCAGTGTCAGGGTTGTGCTTGCCACTTGCCTCTTCCTTTAAAAGGCTTTGGCAGCTATATAGGTCATCTTCTCGCTGATCTGTCTAGGCTGACACACACCGTGTATCTGCTGAGACTCTGTCTTCTGGCTGTCCTGATAGAATGTCAGAAATGTGCTTACCTGTTCCCTAGAGATTTTCCACTTCAATGTGAAAATGGACTTCGTCATTCACATTGTCCGTCGTATCAGCAAATGCATGTCTGAAACTGACAACAGCAAAGAAACATCTCTCCCCGCCCTTCCCTAAAACAAACTCTTTGGGTTACAGCAGCAGTAGTTCGCTTAGAATTGTATGACCCCTCAGTCTCTCTCTCTGAACCACAGCTCCAGCTCTCTGTGTATAATTATTTACTACTTGTGTTGTGTAAGGTACTAATACAAAGCTAAATTGCCATTTGTTCCCCCAGCACCTTTATAGACACTCATGATTAACAGCACCAAAGCCCATAGAGGATTCACAGACTGAAACTCCATGCTCTCTGAGTTGTTCAGAATTCCAGTCATTTTTGCATTAGTTCTAGTGCTGCTATTATTATGACTATGGTTATGACTCTAGGCAAGATTTCCCTTTTGGGAAGGCGTTCTCATCTGCTAAGATGATCTTGAAATGCGCTTCAGGGGTCTGCATGGATACTGTAAATGAATGAAGCATGAACGATGACCTTTCTTCTCAGTCATGCAGTCCCCATGTCCTCATGAGTTTTTGTCCCTTTCAACCCCTAGGTGCGGAATGAGCATATTGCATTTGCTGAGCCTCTTTTTCTGGAGAAGAAAAATTGTCCTCTAACCTTCAAAAGTAAAAATATTGTAAAAAAAAAAAAAGGGGTGGGGTGGGGGGTGGGGAGACTGCTGTTGCTCTGCTTTATTGAACCAGCACAAACAAGTACAGGCAGCACTTTCCACTGAGAATTGTTCTCTGTGCTCTTTTCTATGCAAATGAAAGACACAAATACGTTGCAAAGAATCAAGCACTGTGAAAAAATTCCTGGCTAACAACTCCTCATTGATAGAAGACAAACAGTGTGAAAAGAATATAAATTGCTAGAGGAGTAAAGCACTTACCTTGAAGGTCAGAAGTTACTGTTGAAGCCCTGACTGAGGAAAGACATTTTTTTTCAGGTCCCACTGAGTTTTCTGACACTTCGGCCAAGAGATTTAAGATGTGGTTCAACCCCATTTTAGAAAAGCACCAGATCCCCAAGTGGCTTGATAACTGGGTTCTCCATTATCCCTGCTCTCCATGTAGGTCCTAATGTAGTCAAGAGTTCACTTTTGTGAGCTTCAGAGCAGACATCTTGTCTAGTTGGAAACTGATGTGTTGTGTGTGGCGTTTGCTATAGCCTATAGCCTATTTTTAACTGGATACAAAATCATTCTCACTACAATTTAAATTGACTGCTATAGGTGACAACTAACAGAGCCTGCACTGAGGCCAGGCATTGTGAATGACATCTCTTAGTATATTAGCTCACTTAGAGGAATTCATTAGTTGAGCTGTTTCATCTTTAAAGGCCATAACTCAATCACAGACTATTTTTTTCCCTTTACCTCCCTCATCTCTCTTTCTACTCAGTCCTCGTGGGATAGTGTAAGGGAGAGGCCATCATGGTTGTCAGGCTTCAGGATGAATGGTTGACTGAAGTTCTGCATAACCTTGAAAAGGTACAAAAGCTCATAACACAATGCATATAGGAAATGCTACTTTTCACACTCATGGAAGGCAGAAGTGTTGCATCTGAGAAATTAGGGGGTGGAGTGGTAGGGGAAGAACTCTCCAAAGTACTTGAGCTGGGCATGGACCTTGGGAGTGCCAGGTTGTTTCCTTCATATGCTCTACTGCAGAAGTGGGGAATCCTTTTCCTCCTGCAAGCTTTTTTGATAATTAGTACAAGCTCTCTGGGCTCCATGGGGATGGGTGGTACTTAAGGGGTGTGATCGGTATGACAGAAGGAAGAGGAGGGTTCAGATAATGGATGGATCCACCCCCTTTCCTTGAGTGCATTTCCTCACCTTAGCTTCCTTCCCTTGAGCTCACTCAATGTTTGAGAGTAGGGATTAAATCTGTGGGCCAGATCCAGGAATCAAAAAGAGACCAAATAAAAAATAGTTCTGATTTGACCCATAGGTCTGAGACTCTCCACTCCTCCTCTAGTGGTCAGGATGGACCAACAGTGAGACTTTGGTTGAAAACAACCAAGATAATAGCCCACAACCACCCTCCCCAGATGCATCTCCACCTGCCCGTTTATTAGGTGGCTGCCAGATGTTCGTCCCTGCCCACCCTACAGTCCCTAACCATGGCATGGTCTGGAGAATCCTGAGCCCATTGTGTGGGCAAATATGGGCTGCTGTGGGCTAATCTGCACTCACTTAAGGTGTGTTTAGCCTCTGTGCATGTACAGGTCCACCAGGACCATAGAGTCCTGGGTGAAGCACCTAGAGTGGTCCAACGAGCGAGCACTCTCTCTGCTCTAACTGGCACTGGTACTTTGAATGTTTACTTTTGCTTTTTGAGTGCTCCAAAAAGTGAAGAAAGACACAGAGGGGGTGGCTTCCTATACCCAGAGTTCACTGCTGCTGTGAGTCCCGACAGGGTGGTGGGGGGAGCACCGGCGCCTGCCCATTTATTAGGTTTGGCATGCTAAACCATGTGTGTGGGGGCCGAAAGGAGGCTGCACGGACTGAACATGGACACCAACTGGCTATTGCTATGTTTGTTAATACCCTTTGTAGTAGCCAGTCATAACACATCTTTCCTAAAGCTTAGTGGTTCATGACCAGCACCTGGTCAAAGTTGTTGGCACTAAAGTCCCAGGCAGGCTCCAGCAGCTTCATCTCCACTGCAGATATGCCTCCCACCCTCACACACACACTGTCAGCCCCATTTGCTTCTGTCACTTTTTGTCAGTAATTTATCATTTTCCCAAGCTGATCTTTTCTTGATGCATGCTGTGGACTACAATGCTTTATAGCCTGGGTTGGAGCTGCTGCAAAGGTGCCAAGAATAAGTCCAGGACTGTGCAACTTGGTTTTCATGGGGCCTCTTGATGTGTAGGAGAACAGTACTGAAAGTTTTTCAGTGGGGGCGGGCATGTAAGAGGTGATGGAGGCAACAGTCACGTCTCCCCATAACAAATTATTCCCTCAACGGAAAGAGTTCTTGGAACTCATCTTTCACAAAAATGAGCAGTGGGTCTATGCCCAAACTAGACACCGGTACAAATTCACAGTTGCACACTTGCATTTTCATGTATGTGGACAATGGGTCACTCAAACATTGCTTCCATTTCATTCATTCCAAAATTAAAAGTATGCACACATACATAGCAAATAAAATTTGGTATGATACTTATGTATGCACTTTGTGACTGTCTCACTTCTTCCCTTCTGGTCACATTTTTGATTGATTTCAAATGCTACACTAACCCAGGTGTAATAGACTTGAG
The DNA here is from genome assembly GCA_003113815.1 of Sphenodon punctatus. Classification (NCBI taxonomy): domain Eukaryota; kingdom Metazoa; phylum Chordata; class Lepidosauria; order Sphenodontia; family Sphenodontidae; genus Sphenodon; species Sphenodon punctatus. The sequence goes on from QEPC01000306.1 coordinate 398,614, forward strand.
TGTGTTTGAAAAAGACTCTATGCAGAGGCAAACACTCCACTTTTCCTATTACTGGCAGAGTAAATATGATTTCAGTGAGCAGAGCTGATTTTCAGGTCTGGAGTTTTATTTATTTATTTCTGAAATTTATACCCCGCCCCTCCTGAAGACAGCTTGGGGCAGCTTCCAACAATAATAGAAAATACATAAAAGCAAATATAAAACAATTAAAAAATAATCAAAAACACGTTAAATGTTTTAAAACAGGACCCCGGGATACAATTTGACATTAAAACAACAAACAGGGTAGGGGAGATAAACAAAAAAATCTAACCCACCCTCCCCCCACCCCAAAGGTCTGGGCGAACAGCCAGGTTTTACGACACGGCCGGAATGACAACAGGCTTGGGGCCAGGCGAGCTTCCTCTGGAAGGGAGTTCCAGAGGCGCGGCCCGGCCACTGAGAATGCCCTCTCCATTGTGGCCCCCAGCTTTACATGGGGAACCTCCAGGAAGGCACCACCGGCCGACTGAAGGAGCCGCTCTGGGGTGTGGAGGGTGAGGTGGTCCCTGAGGTATGAGCCGGGGCCCAGACCGTGAAGGGCCTTATAGATCAACACCAAAACCTTGAACCTAGCTCGGCACGCTATTGGCAACCAGTGAAAAATCCAGAGCATAGGTGTAATGTGCTCCCGATGACCCGTCCCCATGAGGAGACCAGCCGCCGCATTCTGCACTAGCTGCAGCCTCCGAACCAGGAACAAGGGAAGCCCCACTTAGAGCGTGTTGCAGTAGTCCAGCCTCGAGGTGATGAAGGCATGGATGAGGGAAGCCAGGTCCAGATGCAGCCTACGCACCAGATACAACTGGCGGAAGGCAACCTTAGCGACTGCCTCCACCTGCCGCCCTAAGCGGAGGTCAGCATCCAATATCACACCCAGACTCTGGACCTGCAGAGCCATAGGAGGACAAACTCCCCCAATCAGGGGGACCACTACCTTCCCCACTCTCCCTACCAACATCACCTCTGTCTTATCGGGGTTGAGCTTCAGTCTGCTCTGCCGCATCCATTCCGCCACGGCGTCCAAACAATGGGATAGCAACAAGACAGCCGGGTCTGGGTCAGTTGGAAAAGAGAGGTACAGCTGAGTATCATCAGCATATTGGCGACACTGCACCCCGAACCCTCTCATAACCTCTCCCAAGGGCTGCATGTATACATTAAATAATAATGGAGACAGAATAGAACCCTGCGGAACACTGCATGATAAGGTGCAGGGGCACGATGTCTCATCCCACAACACCACCCGCTGGCTTCTCCCTGAGAGGAATGAACGGAAACATTCAAGAACAGTCCCATCCAGACCACCCAGGTGACGCAGTCGCCTCAAAGCAGCCCATAGTCCACGGTATCAAAAGCGGCCAAGAGATCTAGCAGGATGAGAAATGTTGAACATCCTGCATCCATCTCCAGGCGGAGGTCATCTACCACCGCCACCAAGGCCGTCTCAGTGCCATAGCCGGGGCAGAACCCAGATTGAAAAGGGTCTAGGAAACCGATGCTATCTAGATGCACCTGGAGCTGGAGTGCCACCGCCCGCTCAATAACCTTCCCTAAAAACGGAAGGTTAGAGAATGCATCCACATCCAAAGATGATTTCTTCAGCAGGGGGCGCACCACAGCCTCCTTGAGGCAGGGTGACAACCTCCCCTGCTGCAAGGATGCGTTCACTACCCTTGCCAGCACCGTCCCCAACGTCTCCCTGGAGGCTTTCACCAACCAGGACGGGCATGGATCAATTTCGCAACAGGTGGCCCTCACAGACCCCAAGACATCTGCCACATCAGCAGGCATCACTTCCTGAAACTCCCCCCACAAAGCTGGACCAGACGGGACCTCTGTCACCTCGCATTCTTCCCCTACTGCCCCTAATCCAATGTCAAAGTTGCTCTGAATCTGAGCAATCTTGTCTGTGAAGTAGTTGACAAACTCCTGACAGCGGGTGTGGGAAAAGTCCTCATCCAGGCAGAGGGAGGCCGGACTAACCAGTCCCCACACCACCCGAAACAGCTCTGCCGGACGTGACTTCGCAGACACTATGAGGACAGCAAGGAACTCCTTCCTTGCCGTCCTCACAGTCTCAACATAGGACCGCAAATGGGCCCTATGGAGAAGATGGTTGGAGTCAGATCAAATCTGGTGCCAGCGTCGCTCCAGCCTCCTGCCTACACGCTTCATACACCGCAGCCCCTCAGTAAACCAAGGGGCCCTGCAGTGATGAGACTGAGGCAGAGGGTGTCTTGGAGCCACCCTGTCAATGGCCTCCTCCAGCAAGCTGTTCCAATTCTGGACTAGCTCATCCACAGAGTGACAGTCCAAGTCCAAGGTTAACTCCCTCAGGACCTCTTGGAACCACTGGGGTTCCATCAGCCTCTGAGGGCGGACCATCCTAACTGGTACCTTCCCCTTCTGGAGGGGGTGCGCTAGAAGACTGGCCTGAAGGAGATAATGGTCCATCCATGACAAGGGCACCGCCCTAATTTCCCCCACAACCGGCCCCCCCCGCCTCAAAGTCAGAGCTGAAGATCAGGTCGAGGGTATGCCCCCCCACATGGGTCGGGCAGATAACCTCCTGGGGCAAATCCATGGTTGCCATGGCGGCCATGAATTCTCGCTCCACCCTGACAAGGCCGGCATCGGCGTAGATGTTGAAGTCCCCCAGAACCAAAGTCATAGAGGAACCCAACACCACCTCTGAGGCCAGCTCTGCTAGAGCGGTAAGGGATGCTGCCAGACAGCTAGGGGTACACCAGCATCACCCCTAGCTTGCCCCCAGCCAAATCGAACACCACGTGAAGGGCCTCAATACCCACAATCTCTTGAACTGGATACCTCCTAACAGGCCATTCCTCTCTAAAAATAATAGCTACACCACCTCCTCGGTCATCCGTGTGGGGCTGATGCTACACGGCACACCCGGCTGGAATGAGATCGGCCAAAGTTGAACTGACTAACTCATCCAGCCAGGTCTCCATGATACATGCGAGGTCCACGGCCCCATCCGAGATTAAATCCTGGACAATTGGGGCCTTGTTCACAACGGACCTCGCATTTAACAGCAGCAGCCCCCCATGTATGGACCTTAGACCCGGCTCCTCCCTCCCCCTCAGAGGGGGGATGGCAGCCTGCAGCTCCCTCAGGTACCTCGGTCCCCTGGGGGTGCACACCATCTGACCCCATGGGCCATACCGTCCCCTCCCCAGGACCACCCCAATAGCTGCACGCTCCTCTCCGTCCACCAGGTCCTGGCCCCCCAAACCTGGCTGCTCACCCAGTAGCCTTCCTCACCCCCAAACCCTCCCTCCCACCCCCCGGCCATCCTGCTGCCACCAGGGGCCAGTAGGGACCATACCCCCCTCCTCACTGCCCAACTCCCCTCTCTCATGGGCTGAGCTCAACCCCTCCCCCCCAATAACCCTCCCAAAAGCTCCCCCTGCTGCCACCAGGGTCAGTCACTGGGATACCCTCCCCCTCCCTCTAACCCCCCTCCTACACCCCCACCCTTCCTCCCTAGCCCTGAATAAAGAGCCCCACCAACAATATCCCCTACTACCCCTGTGGCCCTGAAGTGCCCCAAAGTGCCATGCCCTTAGGCCGTGGACCTTCGGCTCGCAGGCTGTGGCTTGCGGCCTTCAGAGGGGGCTGCTGGCCACTGGGCTTTAAAGCCCCAGCTACTTTCAGGTGGGGGAGGGGAAAAGCTGGTCCTCGCGACCGGCTTCTATGCTCCCCCCCGGGACTCACAACAGTCTGTTCTTCCTCTGCAGGTGTCAGAGGAGCCAGTTGGAGTGGCAGAGCAGCAGCTGCACCAGCAGACCCCCTCCTCCTCAACCGCAGATGGTGACAAGTGGGAAGGCAGGTAAGAGTTAAATTAATGCTTTGGTGACACTTTGGCGACACTTTCCTGCTCTGACAAGAAACAAAGTTCCCTGTCTCCCCTCCCCCTGTCTTTAGATTGTAAGCTCTCGAGCAGGGACCGTGTCTATTTTATTCTCTGTAAAGTGCCAGGTACATCGCTGGTGCTATATAAATGCTTATAATAATAATAATAATACATTAATAATAATAATACATTAATAATAAAAGGGAAACTTAAGAAATCTATATTGAGGGGAGACATCTCCATTAATGTCCTCAGGCCAAACCTGAATCTATAATTGTTCTGTTGTGTCGTAGGCACATTTGCTACTTTTCTTGACCAGTAGACCTGGAAAAGGGAGGGGCCACACCAAAAGCAGTGAGGGCAAAGGGGCCTTTTCAACATGGCTGCGCTCCATTTGGAGTGTCATAATGTCACAACAGTTTGCAGATGCAGGTTCACATCAGAACAGGGGTGGAAGAATTCCTTAGCGTGACCCATTCTGATGTGGAGCCACCTCTCATCACCCTCTCCAAAAAGTATGGCTTTAACAGGGCATGGCAATACAAACTACCAGACCCTTTAAATCGCTTGGCAGCAATACTTCTGCAAAGGATCTGGGGATTGTAGTCGATCACAAGCTGAACATGAGTCAGCAGTGTGATGCAGCCACAAAAAAGGCTAATGTAATTGTAGTCTACATTAACAGAAGCATCATTTCCAAGTCATAAGAAGTAATAGTTCCACATAGTTCAGACTTCATCTGACCAGGGCAGAATAGTAGTGTGTCCAGTTCTGGGCACCACACTTTAATAAGGACATAGACAAAATGGAATGGGTTCAGAGGATGGCAACAAAGATGGTCAGTGGTCTGGAAACCAAGTTCTTTGAGGAAAGGTTGAAGGAGCTGGATATGTTTAGCCTAGAGAAGGGAAGACTAAGAGGAGACATGATAGCCGTCTTTCACTACCTGAAGGGCTGTCACAGAGAGGATTGCAAACACTTGTTCTCTCTTGCTTCTGAAGGCAAGACTAGAAATAATGGGCTCAAATGACAAGAAAGCAGATTTTGGCTAAACATTAGGAAGAACTTCATAATAGTAAGAGCTAGTGGTGGGACCCTGGGCCCGTTACCGGCTACCGGATTTACCGGTTACCGGTTCTACGAAAACCGGATTCCCGGATTAAATCCGGTATGCTGGTACTGGATTTATTTCATTGGTTTCAATGGGGCGCTGTGTCCCCATTGAAACCAAGGAAATATCCCTCCCCCTCCCCCTCCCAGGCTGCGCGGGTGGAAGGGGGGACACCCCCCACCCACCCTGCCCAGCCTGGATTTTTGTTTTCAAAAAGAACAGAGTAAGACCCAGAGGCGAGGTGAGGCGAGCCCACCCCCCAGCACCAGCGGCCGCGGCGTCCCCGCAGCCGCCAGTAAGTATGACTCGATCCCTGGGGGGGGTGTTTAACACCCCCACCCCCCAGGGATCACCCCTACAGTGCGCTTGCCGCTTACCTTTGGGAGCTCCGGCAGCGGCGGGCGGTCCGGCGGCCTCAGCGCCGGCTGTGGCTGCCGGCGTCAGGACGCTCTAGGCCTTCCGGGGAAACCCGGAAGTTCCCCGGAAGGCCTAGAGCGTCCTGACGCCAGCAGCCACAGCCGGCGCTGAGGCCGCCGGACCGCCCGCCGCCGCC
>QEPC01000306.1:417638-427826 GCA_003113815.1 Sphenodon punctatus
ATAATTGGGTTGTGGAATCTACTGCCAGAGGCTGTGGTAAGGGCCAGTACTATAGCTGAGTTTAAAAGAGGTTTGGACAAGTTTCTGGAAGATAGGTCCATTAGCAGCTATTAGTCGGACAGGATCAGGGAACATGATGGGAGTTGGGGGAAAACAAGGAATGGATCCCCCATTGTGACCTGATGGGTGCTTCTCCCAAGCCACCATGATTGACCACTGTCAGAGACAGGATGCTGATGGACCATTCGTCTGACCCAGTATGATGCTTATGTTCTTATGTTGCAGAAAAAGGATGTGATGTCCGAGTCCAAGAACACATCATGCTGAACTCAGCAGAAAAGCACGGCAAAATGTTTATTTAATCCCAGAGACTCTAATCACAATGTATTGTTCACATGGACTATTCCAGAATTAAGTTATCCCAGGATAGAAATGTCCGTTTACAAAGGTACCACTTTGTTATCCCAGGATAATAATCACTGGGGATTATTCTAATTATCACGGGATAGTTTGTCCATCTGAAAATGCCCTCAGTGAGCTCCCTCAAACATTTAGGAGCAGTCTCAGTGCAAGGGGCTTGCTGTTTTTCCACTGATCCCCATACATTCTGCTTCCTAGAAAATCCTAACTAATCCTGACACTGTCAGCAATCATATACAACACGCACAGGTAGCCTGACTAGCTGAAAGGAATCTATTGAAAATTTGGCCTATGAAGGGAAACTAATCCTCTTGGATCTACATGATAGGACCAACATGTTGTGAAATCATGAGTTTGGTCCCTTAAAGTCATGAGATGTGAAAAGGAATAAAATATTTTCATTGCTTCTGGCCAGGAAAGAGTGGAACCATTCCACCCACCCCTGCATGGTCCCACAGGCGTGTCACCAACATCTCATGGTCAAAGGTATCAAATGCAGTCAACAGATCTAATAGAATCAGCAGCGTCACATGATCCTGATCCAATTCACGGCATAGGTCATCAACCAATGCCCCAAGCACAGTCTCGTTGCCATAGTCCAGACGAAATCCAGACTGCAAGCGAACAAGAAAACCGATACAATCTAGATGCTCCTGTAGATGCTGAGCCACTACTTGTTCAATAACCTTCCCTAAAAAGGGAAGGTTAGAGACAGGCTGATAGCTGGCAAAGGAGTCAACGTCAAGCGGTGGTTTCTTGAGTTGAGCATCTCTTTAAGACAGACTGGCACTCTGTCCTCGCGAAGGTAGGCATTGACTACCCAGCCAGCAATGACCCAGTGTCTCCCAGCAGGCCTAGAACATCCAGTACGGGCATGGATCTAATTCACAGAGGTGGCCCTGAACACCCCCAGAACATCCTTCGCATCGATGGGTGTCACCGACTGAAATTGATCCCACAAACTCGGACAAGGCGGGGCTTCCATGACTTCTGGTTTCCCTAATGTAATAAGTGCGGCATCAAAGTTGTGGTGAATACAAGTAATTTTATCCACAAAATAATCCACAAACATGTCACAGCAAGCACTAGATGACTCCACTCCTAGGTGGAGGGAGGCCGGACTGACCAGCTCCCGCACCACCCAGAAAAGCTCAGCTGAATGGAATTTTACAGATGCTATGAGGATAGTAAAAAACTCCTTTTTTGCTGCCCATATAGCCATGCCATAGGCTCTTAAACTAGCTCTACGATGCAATCTGTCGGCTTCAGCATGCGAACGCCACCGTCGCTCTAACTGCTGCCCTTCTCGCTTCAGCAACCGCAGCTCCTCAGAAAACCAAGGAAGCCTGCGGAAGCAGACACCTAAGAGCTATCTGATCAATGGCCCCCGTCAACAAAGTGTTCCATATTGCGACGAGGTAATCAATGAGATGATCGTCAAGGTCAGGGGGTAACTTACCCAGAGCATTCCAGAACCACTCAGGTTCCATCAGTCTCCAGAGGCAAACCATTTGAATTAGTTCTGCACCCTTCTGGGGGCAGGCATGTGCCAGGAGAGAGGCCTGCAGGAGGTAATGATAAGTCCATGACAAGGGCACAGTTCATATCTCCCCCATTAATGGAGCCCCCACCTCAAGGCCGGTGCAAAACGTAAGGTTTACGGTATGTCCCCACTGATGCGTTGGACCGATAAACATCTGGGACAGGCCAGTGGTTGCAATGGCGGCCATGAACTCATGCTCCACTCCCCCAAGTTCGACATTAGCAGGAATATTGAAGCCCCCCAATACTAATGTCTCTGGGGACTGCACCACCACCCCTGATACCAACTAGGGATATGCGAACTGAGCCAAGTTTGGAAATTCGGTTCGATTCAGTTCAAAAATTGAGTTCAGTTCAGAAGTTTGGTTTGGTCAACCGAACTAGTCGAGTTCGGTCAAATTACGAACTTCTGAACCGAGTTCGTACACCCCCGAAGAGGCCATGACTCCCTAAAAATCATGGCTACACTACGCCCCCCCCCGCTCCCTCCGACCATGGCTGATGCTGCACGGAATACCCGGATGAAACAAGGTCAGCCAAAATAGGCCCCGGCTCAGTGTCCAGTCAGGTTTCCATGATACATACGAGGTCAGATGTAGGGTCCAGGATCAATTCCTGGACAGTTGTTGTCTTATTAACCACTGACCTCACATTCAACAACATCAGAGCAAGGTCAGGGGTCTTCTGATCATGAACCACCTGCCCAACTGCTTGTGGGGTAGTGAGAAGGACAGGTAACAAGCACAAATCTGATCTAACAACCCACCGATAGGGCCGATATCTCCCGCATTCCATAATGACCCCAATGGCCGTATCCTCCCCCCAGATGTCCCTGGCCCTGGCCCCCCTCCAGCTGCTCCACCACAGCAGCAGGGTAGACCTCCACCCCATCATAGCTTCCAATCCCCCCTCCCCAACCCTACATTTTTCATCTCCCTAATTCCCCCAACCACCCCCCTACATACAAAATTTCAAAATAACCCACCTCAAATAACCTCCCATCAGTCATCATGCTAATAAGCTGAACTAAATCACCCCAAGTTCAATATGGGCTCTTGCTCCAGCCCCCCCAGGCCCCACCAAGGGCCACGCCCAGGCATGTGGCTTGTGGTGCACANAGGTGAGTTTAGAAAGGTGGAACTGGTTAGTCTGAGCTTACTTAACTTTGAAGTGTATAAATCTTCCTAAATGTATGCGTGTCTAGTGCAAAAATCTCCCTTGGCTGCCTGTATTCTTGGTAAAATGTTCAAACTTTGGAAAAAAACAAACTCTTACAACCTCCATTTACACACCAGAGGGGTTCCTAAACAGCTTTCATAATCTTTGCACTGGATTGGTATGCTGACCTAATGGGTTGAAAGAAACAGAGATTTAAAAGAGTGTTAATCATACTATAACTTCTTAATTTTTAAATATTTTACAGATGTTTTCCCAAAGAAACTGGATGTCGGAGGGAAAATAATGATATGGAAATGACACAGTTAAACATACAGGATGACACATATATGGTGATGTTTGTATGTCCCAGTATATGTATTGGTAGAGAATAGTAATGATAGCATGCTTACGCATAATATTAAACACAGCTTATGTTATGAGTTTTAGAGTACTTTGAAAATCAGGCTAAGAAGCTGAGATGAGCAGAGAATCATGGGATGGTAGGGAATAAAGAGCAAGTCGCTAAAGGGAAATCTTATCAGAATATCAGACAGACTCACAGGAGGATTGACACGCCAGCTGGTGTGTCTCACTTGGCATGACAAGGAAGGGGAAGAGATCAAGCAAACAGTTATGAATGGGTGATTCTCTGGGGCTCAGAGGTACCATACAAGGACAGAAAATTTTGGAGACAGCCATAAAACATCAAATAACCTACGAATGAACTTTGGGGCTGAAAATGCATATGCAACAGGGGTCTCAATCAGATTGGAGCATGTCATGATAGAGGGATGTCACTCTGGGTGGTAATACTATAATGTTGTAATGAACTTGGAAAGGTATGAAAGATATGGACCAATGTAACTGCTTTTGTCAACTGAGAGGGCACCAAGGCTGGGAGTGTGGACTCAATCCTCCAAGGTCCCGCAGAGGGACTAATAAAGTCTACACTGCCAACCGCCTGTCTGTCTGTGTGAACTGCTTGCAAGACAATTACTACCTAAAGGGAACTTGGCTCGACACAGAGCCACTGCAGTTTTTCTATGGCCCCAAATCAGTCTGATCAGGAAAATTATTAGTGGCATATCTCTGAGGTAAATTTAATATATTTCATTACTATTGATCCTCTATGTCTATATTGTTAGTGTAAATTAGGGATGTGTGAATGCGGTTCGGACGTTCAGAGTTCGGACCAAACTCAGCCAGTTAGGACGGCTGAACCAAATGCCCGAACTGAACACGAACCCCCCCGAACAGTTCAGCCGCGTTCAGGTGGGAAAAACATGACTGGCATGCCCGGGGAAGGGAGGGGGGATCAGCTGAGGAGCAGACTTCCTGACTCCAGGGGTGGAGAGGCTTGGACTAGCAGCCAGCCTACCCAATCACCATCCCTCTTTTCCTCAGACCACTGGCTTGGCAGTCTGCTATTGGACAGGGGCAAAGCTGCACGGAGCCAATGGGGCTTGTGGTAAGGTGGGCACAGCAAGTAACAAAAGTCATTGCCCTCCCCCCTTCCAACTCCTTCTGAGCCAGCCACTGATCTTGTCAGCAGATGTTTTCAGAACTCTCGCTCTCCCAGCAGTTTGTGTTCCTCCTAATCCATTGCCATCCTCCTCCTATTTCACCCATTTCCACACATTTACCTCATAGTTTAATTTATTTAGATTAGATTAGATAGATTTTTGTGTTATTTTTATTTTTTACCCCTCCCTGTGTTGTTTCTCCCTCCTCCCTGTATATATTCCATCCCTGATTCCCTTCCCCTGTTTTTGGATTTATTTAGAGTAAGATTAGATTGATCTAGCTTTCAGTTCAGTTTTGTACCCCTCCCTGTGTTGTTTGTTGTGAACTGTCTGTGTTTCCCCCCCCCATCCTTGTGTATAGACAGATAGATGGATAGATAGATAGTGTGTAGTGATTCAGTTTTAATATTTTATAGTATGTTTGTAGGACTAGGCCTTTGTAGATATTAGATAATATTCCATTTAGTTCCATAGTTTTTAGAATAGATAATAGCAGTTAGAGTTAGTGTAGATATATATTATATTCCAAATTTGAATAAATAAATTAAAAACATATAAAATCTTCCTCTGCATTCTTTGGGTGGGAGAAACAGAGAAGGGAAGCAGGAGAGTCCGGTCTTCTGCCTGTAAGTCAGGCAATAGGGCACGTGGCAGAGGTGGCAGGGACCACCAGCAGAGTGGCAGGCATCAGCAGCAGCCCAAGCCCATCACCACGCCCCAAACTGATTTTGGGAGACAGGCTTCAGAGGTTCCCAGAAGTGGCACTAGGGGTGTGGTTCGGCGTCACCTCCTGCCAGCATCCTCCACTGCCATGCAGGGCACAGGAAGGCTTGCACTCCAGGAGGCTACAGCTGTCTCTGCTGTGGCTGTAGGAGCAGGTGCAGGTGCTTCAGGGTCGGATGTTCATAATGGGCCACCATTGTCCCCCAGTATTCATATGATCCACATCAAGTCCAGGGCGGGTGGATCCCACCCCAGCTGCTAGAGGCAGGGCCTGATCCCAGAGCAATGGCAGCAGGGAAAGGAGCAGCAGCAGCAGCAGCAGATATACAGGGCACAGGGAGAGTGGCAGAAGCATGGTGGGCAGTAGGGATGTGCGAAGAGAACGCGGTTCGGATGTTCGGATGTTCAGTTTGAAACCTGAGTTCGGGTTTGACTGTTTGGTTCGGTGGAGTTTGGTTTGGCCGAACTCAGCTGAACATCCAAAAATAGCGCTATTGATACTGAAATCGATACCGAATTTGAAGATTTTTTTCCTGGTATCGGTATCATTTGGCCCTGGGACCACCCCTGGTCTCCACCCCTGGTGAAGGAAGTCTGCTACTCAGCTGCCTCCCCCTTCCAGTCACGTTTTTCCTGCCCAAAGTCACATTTTTCCTGACCCTGAACTCATCCAAACTCACCCCGAACATGACCGAACTGTTTGGTCGTTTTCGAGTTCGGTTCGGACATCCGAACAGACCGAGTTCAGGCGGAACTCCGAACATCTGAACCATGTTCACACATCTCTAGTGGGCAGTCCATCAGTCTCAGGGTTCCAATACTCCCCTTCATGGGACATAACTTAGATTGGGGACAGCAAGGCAGACACTAGTCCTATGGAGGAGATGTCTGGTTCTGAGGCAATGACTGTCCCACTGAGAGCTGTGTTGCCACCATGTTTTGCCCCTCCCATCAGCGCTGTCAGTGGAGCATCACCTGGTGTGGACCAGAAGGCAGGAGGGGGCAAAAAATCCTCAGTATGGGCACATTTTAAGTTGATGCGGGCGGATGATCCCAGGGAGGTGCAGTGCACTTTGTGCCAGAAGGTGGTGAAGTGTGGGCAAGTGCTCACCAACCTTGGCACAACTGCCATGGCAAGGCACCTGAAGACATGCCACAGTGCTGTGCTGCTAAGTGAGCAAGCAGGGGCAGTGGACACCAGCGGGTTCCTGACCCAGCAGCCAGTCGTCCGCCTCCATCAGCGGGCAAGCGTCCTTCTCGAGCAGCTACCTCTAGCAGCAGGAGCAGTATTGCTGCTGGGGGGAGGGGGGGAAAGCAGCAGCCAGGTGAGGCCCAGAAATGTCAGTGCACCATGGATGCGGTGCTGTGGGGGCAGCTTCCAAGTCCATCAGCAGCTGCAGGAAGTGGAGGGTGGTGTGGCTTTCAACTGAAAGCCATGCGCATGTTGGGAAAAATGATCACGCTCGATGGGCAGCCCTTCTCTAGGTCAGGGACATGGGGTTTAGGCACCCAATTGGCTTCCTGACCCCCTCATTTAAGCTGCCCTCACGCATCACCCTGAGTCGGCAGGTGGTGCCAGCCTTGTACCGGGCTTTAAAAGAGCGGTTGAGGGAGCAGCTGGCAGGAGCTGGGGGTGCCACCATCCACTTCGCCACTGACCTGTGGTCCAATAGAAATGCACTGCATGCCTACCTGGCAGTGACAGCGCACTGGTGGCAGGACCCGGAGGCAGCATTTGAAGTGGCAGGAAGGGTCCCGAAACAGGGTATAGGTGGGCCCTGCTTCAGGTGGAAGTAATGGATGCCCCCCACACTTCTCGGAACATTGAGGCAGCCCTGACTGATATGGTGAGGGAGTGGGTCACGCCAGGTGTGCCCTTCACCAAGTAGTGAGTGGTGACTGACAATGTGGCCAACATATTGAGGGCAATCCATGAGGGGGGCTTCACCAACATCCCTTGCTCTGCACACACCATTCACCTGGTGGTCAGGGACGTTCTGGTCTTGGGAGAGAAGGGGATTGGGGTTGGCACCCTTAGCTCCCTGATTGAGCAGGGGAGGAAGCTGGCCGGTTTCTTTAACCGGCTCGTGAAGGGCAGCGACCTCCTCTGGGCGAAGCAGGCAGAGCAAGGGTCCCCAGTGCACTAGCTGGTGCAGAATGTGTCCACCCAGTGGAATTCCACGTTCCTGATGCTCGAGCAGTTTCTCAAGCAGAAAGTCACCTTGCATCAGGTTCAACTGGTGATGGACAGTGGCACACCTCCAGGGTAAAATGGGGCAGAATGGGAGATCCTGGCTCTCACTGTCTTTGTTCTCAGACCATTCCTGGCCGTGACGGAGACCATCAGCTCCTCCACAGCCAAAATCAGCTAGGTGACCCCTCTGGTCCAGAGTCTCCTCAGGAGGCTGAAGGAGATTCTTCAGGAGTGTGACTGTGGCCCTCAGGGCAAGAAGCTGGTGGCTGAGGTGGTTACCCTGGTGCGGAAGCTGAAGGCAGGGCTGAAGACACGGTTTGATGAGCTCCTGCAACGGGAGGAATATGAGTTGACAACCATACTGGACCTCAGGATCAAGGGCACCATTGCATACCAGACACCGCTGTATGGCCACTGGAAGGGTGACCTGGCCGAGAGGGTCCAGCAGGCAGAGAGGGCTCTTGAGAGTGCACAGAAGCAGCAACTGGAAGCCCTTGGGGATTGTGGGAGTGGGAGCAGCCACCCCTTTCAGCCGACGGGGTCTATCCCTGCCCCCAACCCTAGCAGTAGCAGCACCAGCAGCAAGCTGAGCAGCAGCAGCACCCCTATTGCGAGCAGCAGCTCATATGTGCAGGCCTTTCTGGCGAGCATGGGCCCATGTACAGCAGGGCAGGCAGCATGGCTGAGGGCAGTGGTGGAGGTGGTGCCAAAGCAGGGTTACGTGAGGGAGTATGACAGCACCTCAGCAGCAGTGGAGAGCTACCTGGAGGAGGAGACATGCACCGAACCCAGCAGCGATCCCTTGGCCTTCTGGGCTGGCAAGACCAATGTGTGGCCTGCCAGGTCCAAAGTGGCAAAGGGTCTGTTGTCCTGCCCACCAATGAGTGTCCCCAGCAAGTGGGTGTTCTCTATGGCGGGAGACATTTGATCAGCGCACCACCTGAGACTGGGGGCCAAGTTGGTGGAGCAGTTGCTTTTTATTAAGGTGAACCTTTCACTGCTGGGATTTCCTGAGCTGCCCCTGGACATGGATTGATGGTGCAGTGGCACACGCCATCCCATGCCAGGGGCAGTCTTGGGACAGGACTCCTCCTCATTGCTGCTGATGAGGTGCTGTCCCTCCCTCCCAATGCCCAGCACCTGCCCTCTCTCTCTCTCTCTCAACAGCTTTAGCCAGCCTATCTGACTGACCTCATGATGCAGGGTGGCATTGGGAAGCTGTAAGCCTGCCAGCCGGCCTCTAGCTATACGATCTTAGCCTGCCTATGTGACTGGCTCTCTCTTACTGTACAGTCTTTGCCAGCCTATCTGAATGCCATGTCAAGGTCCCAGCTTGCCTTCCCTACTGCCCCTCATGCCATGATGCCTGTCTGCCCACCCTGGTTGCCAAGCTCGAACCCTGCCTCAACCTATCTTCTGCCGCTACTTCACCAATGCCAGCCTTCAATGTCCTGCCCCCTATGGGTGCCATTCACCAAGCCCCAAGCCTTCCCGGCCTCTGATGCTGTTGCCGCTGGGTCTCAGATGGCCAGCCATGTCCCCACAGGCACCTCCAGGGTCCAAGTGCCGAGCCTGCCTGCCCGGGTAACCCAGGGTGACAAGCCCCAAGCCTACCCGGTCTCTCCTTCTGCTGCAGCTGCTGAAGCTGCTGCTGCTGCTGTGTCTCAGACAGCCTGTCATGCCCCCACAGGCACCCCTGGGGGTCGATGGAGTGCCCCAAGCCTCCAGGCGGCCAAATTTTCCCAACATTTGGGGTGGGTGGGTGTGTCCGATCTCCGCGTGACCAAACCCATGAACCGGAACTAAGTTTTCAGTCCGAATGTCCGAACATCCGAACTCCGTTCTGTTTGCACATCACTAGTGTAAATATTCAGAATAAGGATTGTTACCTTGTTCTCTCAGGACATTTTCAGATGGACACTTTTCCTGGGATAAGAGCATTATCACCAGGATAGTTTGTCAGTCTAAATGCTGTCAACAGTGATTATTATCCCAGGATAACAAAAATAATAGGGTGGTATAAAACCCCAATCGCCGGTGTTTATAACAACTGGTTCTTAAACTATCCCAGGATAATGTCCGTCTGAATGACGTATCCAAGGATAGTTAACTATCCCGGTGATTAGCACCACAGAGTTCAATGGCAAGATACATGCTCAGAAATGCTCAGAATGCTCAGCTGCACAGCTGATCAGGAGGACGTGGTCAGTTTTCACAATGGAGATGTAAAAAGTGGTGTGCCTCAGGAATCTGTATTGGAACCGGTGCTGTTTAATGTATTCATTAATGATTTGGAAAAGGGTATTAAGAGTGAGGTGATCAAATTTGCAGGCAACACCAAATGATTCAAGGTAGTTAAAACATGAGCAGACTGTGAGGAACTGCAACAGGATCTTACAACACTGGATGTCTGGGCATCTAAATGGCAAATGAGATTTAATGTGGACAAGTGCAAAGTGATGAATGTAGGGAAAAATAATCCAAACTATGCGTACACAATGCTGGGTACTAAGCTAGGAGTTACAACTCAGGAAAAGGATCTGGGGGTGGTTGTGGACAATACAATGAATTCCACAGCGCAGTGCACAGCAGCAGTCAAAAAAGCGAACAGAATGTTAGGAATTATTT
>QEPC01000306.1:434223-444496 GCA_003113815.1 Sphenodon punctatus
TTTAATGCCCTAAATTGTCTGGGCTCCACTTATCTGAGAGATCGCTTGTCCTTCCATGCCCCATTGTGGCCCCTATGATTGATCAGGAGTGTCTCCCTGTGGATACCATCTGTCAGTCTAGTTCATATGGTGATGGTTCGCAGGGAGGTGTTCTCAGTTGCTGCCCCAATGCTGTGGACCTTTTTATTTGTTAGGGAATTTGGCAGAAAGGCATAAGAAATGGGGGTTTGATAAAGGTTTTTAATAGGGATGTGAGGGGATGGTTGGGGAGGGATGAGAGAAAAGGTTTTTGGGGTTGTGTTTTTATGCTGTTTTTAATGGTTTTGTAAGCCATCCTGAGCCATCAGGGAAGGGCAGGGTAAAAATTTAAAGATATAAATGAATACAAAATAATAATTAAAAATTATCTTCACCTTGGGCCCCGCAATTTTAGGGCCGGCTCTGGATGTAGCTGATATAATGCCATGACAGCAATGTGCATCCATGGAAAGAAAGAAAATTTTAGAGGTCGTGGATAGTGAGTGGATCTAGAAAGATGATTTTTCTGTGCATATTATTACCATGTACTGTACAGGCACACTGACATTTACAATGCATGTAATACAGACGTTCAATAAACAGTACTATTTACCTGCTGTATGCAATTTTTCCTCAAAAAAATCCTCCTCAGACTCCTTTGTGATGTCGATAAATGTTTTCTTTTTGTGTTGATGTGTCAGTTCCTGCGTCTCTCTCACCTTACCATGTAAATGAAACATTTATCAAACTTGTACATAGATTTCCGGGAAAAGCCTATTTTTACAAACAAAGTTTTGCAGCAGGCTGTGTGAAATAAGCATTACAGTGTACCATGGACCATACTACAAACTGTCTAGTACAAACAAGTCTGTGCTGTGTCTGTGTCTGTGTGTGTATTTGTGCACCTCTCAATTTTTCCCCCTGACATTCTTTTATCTGCATTGGGCTCAGGTGTGTCTTTTAGAAACTTTATTTAACTTTATCTAGGTTGATCATGAGGAGGGCCCACAGACGTTAGGTAGATCATGGAACCATTTTGCTTTGGGAGAAGAAAGAAGCATAGAATGCCTCTGAGGGATGTAGGGAAGAGTATGCCAGAACAGTAATTACCGTTTCCCATTTTCAAAGTAAGCAGCCTGAACTCCCCAAAGTGCCAGCCACAGAAGAAGATGAGTATATGGCCCTGTCTCTTTCCCTCTAGTTATGCTCTCAATGGGATGTTGTGATGTTGCTATTATTCCTCTGCACTTCGTTTCCGGGGAATGCTATCTGGCCATTGCTTTTGATTGTAAATTGCTTAGGAGTAGATCACAACAGTAAAGAGGACTCTTAAAATCACAAAAAAGGGAGCTTGCTTTAAATCCTGCCAATACCAGAGGGTTTTATTTTGTTTCTCTACTATATAGTATGCTCTATAGGGCTTTGTTCATTTCTGTTTCTAAATAACCCACTGGAATATGCTAGATTTTATATAATATCAAAAGTATATTTTCCTCGCCCATTTTAAATAGGTCAATTTGATAATATGCATATTTGCTACCACAGATATTTGAAATGGATGAGCAGTATATTTGATAAAGCATATAGTTATTTTATGAATCGTAACACAGAGCTATACCCTATTCAGCCAATGGGGTCCACATACCCCAGAAATTTTACCTTAAAACCCCACAGACCTGTTTTTAGCAAACCTGTACCACTTTATATTCCCTATATACCTCAAGTATAATGAAATCAGGTGTACCCCACTGGTTCATGCCCACCCCACCCCTGTCCAGTTGTAGGGTTTTTCCCCCTTTTTTTAAAAAGTTATGATTACTAGAACATTATTGGGGCAATATTGACCCCCTATTTGAATGAGGGGGGGGGAGCACCATATGCCCAGGCTTATGGGGTCACGTTTGCCCCAAACACAATGTAGAATTTTGTCTGCTTTCATAATATGCCATTTTATGTATGTACAGAAAAATTTCATTACAATGCATTGGGGTGGTCAATTATACACCAAGTGGAAAACTTCAGTTACCAATATACAAGTTTGCTTTATCTTTAGATTCTTTACTCAGCAGTTAACCCTTTCATAGTGTGAAGCTTCAATGATGTTTTTAACTTGCAAGGTTGGATTGAATTTTTTTTATCCTATTAGGCTGAAGGTGTTATTTCAAGAGGTTGAGCTATTAGAAGTTTAATAGCTCAGACTCTTGAAATTCAGGCAAGCTGTCTGCCTGTGAGTTATCACCCACTTTATCTTTGGGTATTTTCAGACGTGATGGGGCTCAATTCGCCCCNGGTGTGGCTTTCAACTGAAAGCCATGCGCATGTTGGGAAAAATGATCACGCTCGATGGGCAGCCCTTCTCTAGGTCAGGGACATGGGGTTTAGGCACCCAATTGGCTTCCTGACCCCCTCGTTTAAGCTGCCCTCACGCATCACCCTGAGTCGGCAGGTGGTGCCAGCCTTGTACCGGGCTTTAAAAGAGCGGTTGAGGGAGCAGCTGGTAGGAGCTGGGGGTGCCACCATCCACTTCGCCACTGACCTGTGGTCCAATAGAAATGCACTGCATGCCTACCTGGCAGTGACAGCGCACTGGTGGCAGGACCCGGAGGCAGCATTTGAAGTGGCAGGAAGGGTCCCGAAACAGGGTATAGGTGGGCCCTGCTTCAGGTGGAAGTAATGGATGCCCCCCACACTTCTCGGAACATTGAGGCAGCCCTGACTGATATGGTGAGGGAGTGGGTCACGCCAGGTGTGCCCTTCACCAAGTAGTGAGTGGTGACTGACAATGTGGCCAACATATTGAGGGCAATCCATGAGGGGGGCTTCACCAACATCCCTTGCTCTGCACACACCATTCACCTGGTGGTCAGGGACGTTCTGGTCTTGGGAGAGAAGGGGATTGGGGTTGGCACCCTTAGCTCCCTGATTGAGCAGGGGAGGAAGCTGGCCGGTTTCTTTAACCGGCTCGTGAAGGGCAGCGACCTCCTCTGGGCGAAGCAGGCAGAGCAAGGGTCCCCAGTGCACTAGCTGGTGCAGAATGTGTCCACCCAGTGGAATTCCACGTTCCTGATGCTCGAGCAGTTTCTCAAGCAGAAAGTCACCTTGCATCAGGTTCAACTGGTGATGGACAGTGGCACACCTCCAGGGTAAAATGGGGCAGAATGGGAGATCCTGGCTCTCACTGTCTTTGTTCTCAGACCATTCCTGGCCGTGACGGAGACCATCAGCTCCTCCACAGCCAAAATCAGCTAGGTGACCCCTCTGGTCCAGAGTCTCCTCAGGAGGCTGAAGGAGATTCTTCAGGAGTGTGACTGTGGCCCTCAGGGCAAGAAGCTGGTGGCTGAGGTGGTTGCCCTGGTGCGGCAGCTGAAGGCAGGGCTGAAGACACGGTTTGATGAGCTCCTGCAACGGGAGGAATATGAGTTGACAACCATACTGGACCTCAGGATCAAGGGCACCATTGCATACCAGACACCGCTGTATGGCCACTGGAAGGGTGACCTGGCCGAGAGGGTCCAGCAGGCAGAGAGGGCTCTTGAGAGTGCACAGAAGCAGCAACTGGAAGCCCTTGGGGATTGTGGGAGTGGGAGCAGCCACCCCTTTCAGCCGACGGGGTCTATCCCTGCCCCCAACCCTAGCAGTAGCAGCACCAGCAGCAAGCTGAGCAGCAGCAGCACCCCTATTGCNGAACATCCGAATTCCAGTCTGTATTCACATCCCTAACATCTAGTTTCAGAGAGCCTACACTAGGGGTGAATGTGGAATTTTTCCCATTCTGATTTTCAGCCAGAAATGGGCAGTTTGCCCATTCCAAGTAAAAGTCAGAACAGGCAATATTTTGTCTGATTCTTATTGGAATTGGATGAAAATGAATAATTAATTAATAGTTAATAATTAATAATTAATAATTTACAAAAGTCAGTGTGTATGCTCAAATGTCTACTTTGTCAATTTGTGTATGTGCAAATCGGCGGCCCACATCCAAAATGGCGATGTCATGGATACTTCCATTTCGGATAAGGGCAGTGGCCATTTGTGCATGCCCGTGCTTTTTTTTTCCTATCAGGATTCCTACTAAAAACAAAATATCTATTCTGTTTTTGTGAAAATTTCCATGAAAACAATTGCTATTTCGATTCAGTGCTAGCCAAGACCTTCTAGCAACTTGTTCCAGTAACATGTTATATTGCTGGAAGGTCTTACTGTTAGGAAGTTTTTCTGATATTTAACCCAAGTGTACCTCTTGTAATTTGAGTCAACTATTTTTAGTCTTTCCTTCTATGGCAATGGAAAACATTTCCTTGTCATCCTCTTGCATCCTTTTACATATTTGGAGACTGCTATCATGTATTGCTTAATCTCTTCTTTAGGCTAAAGTTTCTTCAACCTTTCTTCATAGGACTTGCTTTCCAGACCCTTATATCATCTTTGAGTGTTAACAAATGGTTGCTCTGTGGAGTCTGCATGCAGTCACCACTCACAGGTTCTGTGCGATGAACTGGACAGATAGGCAGGGGTTCTTCTTCACCTCACTTCGCCCCCCTCCTTTCCACCACCAAGACATGGTTGCTCCATGGACCACTCTAGGCACTCTATCCAGATTGCTATGATCCTGGAATAACTGTATGCATGTGGAGGTTGTGCATAGCATACCCTAACAGAAAGTAGGCGGCCACATAGGCACACTTTCACCTGCATCAACCACCAGCATTCACCTGCACAACAGGCTCCACATTAGCCAGGACTACACCATGAGTGAGGTGGGTGGGAGGGTGCGGGTGCGGGTGCNATCTGGGGGGGAACTTCCGTTCCCCCCAACAGACGTTACGGGATCACGATCACCATGTGGGGATTCACCATGGTTGAGTGTGATCGCGTAACGTCTGAAAATACCTTTTGTGTGCTTATGAATGGAGAGAACATTGGGATGGTAACACTTGTTATCAGCTAGTTGTTATCTCATTTGCATATGAATATGCTGTCCCTGACACAAGGAAATCTATTGCAAGTTCATTTTTTCCTTTGTAGTCAATACTTAGTTGAAAATCTTGTCACTTTTGCAGTTTCTGCACTTCTTATGTTCCAAAAATGGCAGGGTGGGAGGGTCAGTTCAAACCAGGACCATTACTGGCACCAGTGGGGGTTCCTAGTAACCACACAAACGTTCATGTTGGACATACATTTCTGTACCAAACATGATCTTTTTTTTAAAATGTTAAACTGTAATATATTTAAATTAATCATATTATTTATATTTTTCAACTGTAATATAATTGTGGTATATCATACCCAATAAACAGATTAATATAGAAGATTTTTTTTTAGGGTGGAGTAGGGTTAATAGAAGAAATAGAACTCAAAGAGTTACTCTGGATCTTTTATCTGAAAACCATTCATCCACAAAAGACCAGAAGTATTTGAGAAGATGTCCAATGAATTGGAGATGTTCCCTCGCTGATCTTACAAATTCTCATTCCTCTAGCCTCAAGGGGAATTTTTGTGATCAGAATTTGGATTTTGGGCTGGATTGTACCCGGCCCATTGTAGCTAAAACCAGCAGTGTGAAGGATTGGATGCTGGATATATTTGGCTTGTCCATGGAACAATCCTTCCTCGCTTCCCTCATGTGGAACAGAACATGCCTTTTAAGACCAAACCTAATCCTTTCTGTAATTTATATTTAAAAATATGGAAATAGTTGTTGAGACTCCCCCACTTAATAGAAATAGAGAATTTTGGCCACAACCTAACAATGTAAAATTTGGATCAGGACAATGAAGACACAATCATACAAAGATTTAAAGTGGCAGGCCACAAATGTATTAGTTGGGATGGTAAGGGGAAATGGGGAGAAGTCCTCACCAAACCACCAGACATTAATTGTATCTAATGTGAGTTTTATGTCAGATTGGGGTCTCCCTAGGGGTGTGCATGTCTTTTTTGTTATTACAATAACGATAATGAAAATTGTCATTTTTGTTACGAAAATGACAAATAATAATAACAAAAATAGAAATGAATTAGTTTCTTATTCAATTATGATGTAACTTAGAGNACACATCCGAACCAAACGTCCAAATTCGAGTTCGGTTCGCACGTTCGGTTCGATCAACTGAACTATTCGAGTTCAGTCCGAACTCCGAACTTCCGAACCGTGTTCACCCATTCCTAACCTTTAATAATAATCGTTATTTCTTCATTATCTAGGTGTCTGTTGAGATAACCTACTTGATCTTGATTTAGTTTTGGTAATTTATATTTTTCTAAGAATTCTTTTATCATTTCAGGATCAGGGTTGGATGAGGAATATAAAGACTGATAGTACTTCAGATATTCTTGAAGATTCAGCTCTTTCTTAGTTATTTTAGAGCTGTCTGCCAGCAGCAAGGAGGATATATGAGACTTTTTATGTTGTTTTTTAACTAACTTGGCTAGTGTTTTCCCTGTTTTGTTATTCTATGTAAAATAAAAACCTTTCAATTGTCTAAGTTGCACTGTTGTCTTTTCAATTTCTTTTGAATTAATCTGTTCCCTAATTTGAGTAATTTTTCTCGCTCTCCTTTTTGATGGGTTACTTTTGTTCAACATTTCCAGGGCCTTCAATTCTCTACGTAGTTCCTTTAAATGCTCCCTGATTTTTTTGCATAGGGCGGCCTTAGTAACTATCATTTCCCCCCTACATACTACTTTTTCAGCTTCCCAGAGTGTTGCCTGAGTGTCCACTGTTCCTGAATTTAGCTCAAAGTAATCTTTTATCCCATCCAGAGTTTGTTCCAAAAATAGTTTGTTTTTAAGCCAGCCCCTTGATAGTTGCCAAATCGATTTTTGTGTGTTGTGTATGTTTTCAGCCCATTTCAAGTCTGTGATTACCATATCATGATCAGATAAAGTAGTGGTTTTGATATAGCATGCATTACTCATCTTGAAATCCCCCTTTAGACATGAGGGAGTAGTCAATGCGAGTGTATGTGTTATGTACTGTGGAGTAGAAGGTGTAATCCCTTTCCCTCTGATTTATATATCGTCACACATCTTCTACTCCACAGACCTTTAATAAGTAGCCTAAGTTCCTTTGCCATTTCCTGGGGATTTTGTTGTTCGAGTGGTCCCTTTCCTCCCAGCATGTGTTGAGTTCCCCCTGCATTATTAGTATCCCTTCCAAATGCTGCTCAATTAGAGGTAAAGCCTGTCTCACAAATTCATATGTCCCCTCATTGGGAGCATAAATATTGACTAAGGTGACCTCTTTACCCTCTAGTTCTCCCGTCACTATAAGTAATCTGTCTTCGGTATCCTTGAATTTGCTTTTCAGCTTGAAAGCCTTATTAGCTTTAATGCCTATGAGAACTCCAGCATTCTTTTTATGTGGGTCACTTGCTGTGTAGATTTCCCAAAAATATTTATCTTGAAATCTAAACTTGTCTGACTCCTTGAGATGGGTTTCTTGTAAAAAGCAAATGTCTGTCCCCTCCTGCCTAATTAACTGTTTAGTCTGTTTGCGTTTAACAGGATTGTTTAGACCCCTAATGTTAAAGGATACCACTCTGATCAGCTCTGCTACAGTCGCCTACTTTTGTTACTTGAGCCTCCTGTTTCCCTTTTAATCCTGAATCCATGTATTAACTTTTGAACCATAAAACTATGTACAAAGAGAGTGCCTGCTCTTGGATTTCTCCCCAGGACTGGGTCATAGTTAATGCTGCTTTCCTCCCTCACAGTGTAGTCACTGTTCCAGTTCTCAACACATTTTCTGACTTACCCATTCCCTCCCCCACCCCTATAACATTTGTTTAATGACTCTACATAGGTCCCCTGACAGAGAAACTTTGTAAACATTAAAGTAATAATACCAGGCTGACACCACTTAATCACATAAATTCAGGCATTATAAATAATTATTTCCTTGCTTCCCATTGAAGAAACTGTTGTGGATCTTGTCTACTCCTTTTGATTTGGCTCAAGCTGTCCTCTCACTTTCTTTTGAAGAAAATTCTCCAATTCGCTGGTCTCTCTAAATATTTTACTTTCCCCCCTCCATAAAATTGTAATGCAGGCCGGGAACCAGAGTTGGGGTCTAAGTGTGAGGGTTTCGGAAGGGATAGGGAAAAAGGGGGCCCACAGACCTGACACCTTACACACACCTTGTATCCTAGGGACTCCAATGGGGCGGGGGCGCTCACAGTTCCGTGTGAAAAGAAGTTCCCTCAGGGTATTAGGTGGCCCACTTAGCTCCNAATTTTTATTGATGAGTAGTTGTATATTTAACAATGCAGTGAAATATCTACCAATGTAGATATCTACCAATGCTTGTTCGTCTTCCGGTAAGTCCTCTTTGTTCATAGAGCAGACACATGGATACCATTTTGCTGTATACTCTTCTTTTTATCCAGTAGATTGGCTGTTACTTTTTCCATGGTTAAATGTTACCAATGCCTGTTCATCCATTCGCCCTCATTAAGTTCTCTGTTCTCTTTCCAATGCAAGACTATAACTTTCTTTGCAGCCTGAATGAAAGCTGCGCACGAGTCGAAGTGATTCTGCAGCACTTTTACTTCCGGGAACAAGCCTAAAAGTCCTATTTCTGGGTGAAAAGGGATTGTCACTCTCGTCAACTCTTCCATTTTCTTCCAGACGCATCTCCAGAGTGGATTTATTTGTGGACAATCCCACCAACAGTGGACGTAAGTTCCGTCCTCCCCACATCCTCTCCAACATAGCCCCTTGTCCCCTTCATTTCCATGCTTAAATTGCATCGGGGTCAAAAAATACCTACCTAGTCTCCAACTTTATTTGAGATTCCTTAATCTCTAACTACTGTGCACAAGTATGCATATAGTTAATAATTTGGGCTTCCTTCTTCTTCGTTATTTCTATCCCCAAGTCATTTTTCCACTTTTGTATATATGTGAGCCCTTTGGGATACCATAAATCTTTTAATGCTTTATATATTTGTGCCAACCTTCCTTTTATTGTGGCTCTTTCAAAAATAATTAGTTCAAATAACTTAGGGTCCCTATCATAATTTTAACCTTTTCTTACTTTAATTAGTGCATGTTTGAGTTTCAAGTAACCCAACACTTCCACTTTTTCTCCAAGTATTTTTTCTGTGTCCTCCCTTTTCAACATCTCTTTTCCTTCTCATAGTTGATTGACTTTTGTTAACCCTTTTTAATTCAATTTTTCTCTTAGGGTTTTGGCCTGTTGGTGTTTCTGGAAACAAAGGAGGTCTATATGTGAGTATGGGAATTGGGTTTTGTCTAACTTAACCTTTTCAATTGTTTTCTGCCAATTTAACCATGTTATCCATGCAAAAGGGTGTTTTCCCCATGTTTCTTTATCCGGGATCCCTTCATCTGTTATTATATTTTTCAGCCTGATTCTGGTCAGATTATTTTTCTCTATTTCAGCCCATTTGAGGGTGAGAGGGTGGGGTAGGGGGGTGGGTTGATTTTAATGATGTTTTTAAAATTGTCATGAGTCCGGTGTTTCTTTTTGTTGTTGATTTTATTATTGTGCTTTTATGGTGTTGTAAGATGCCCCGAGATGCCATAGGCATGAGGGGGCAGCTAATAAATTTAATGAAATAAATAACTAAAATAAATAAATTTCACTGAATCTGGTTGATGATACCTTATATTAAGAGCCCCAAGTGTTGCTACCTTGTAATACAATCTTATACCCAGAAGGTTAATCCCCCTTTCTCTTTTGTTCTCATTAAGGTCTGTTTATTGATTCTAGGTTTATGCCTATCCAAATTATCACTACCGTTAGCTTATCACAGGCTTTGAAGAAGGCTTCCAGTAGATCAATGGGCAATGCCAATCGTTTGCATATAATTTTAGGTAGGATTATCATTTTGAACAGATTCACCCTGCCCAACCATGAGCAGGGTAAATCTTTCCACTCAGCCATTTCTGTGGTGAGTTGTTGCGTCAGGTGTATAAAATTTGCTGAATAAAGTTGGTCTAATTGCTTAAGCAGTATGACTCCTAGGTATTTAACTGCGGGTGATTTCAGACGTTACGAGATCACGCTGAACCACACTGAACCACGCTCAACCCCCCCGCGGGGCCAAAGGGCCCTGAACGTCTGAACGGCGCGCGCCAGATGTTCATCACGCTCAATACCCACATGGGGTCAGGTTCAACCACGCTTCCCGGGCTAGCCGGGGGAAGGTCCCGGGAAGCGTGGTCAAACCAACCCCCACAGGGAACCAAGCAAAAGTAACGTCTGGACGCCAATCCCCCAGCGGAACCAA
>QEPC01000306.1:495029-508101 GCA_003113815.1 Sphenodon punctatus
CCCCCCCCCAACACCTGTCAGAACACCGAGTAGGGGAGGGAGGTTCCATGTAAAAATGGCCCAAGTCTGTATAGTGGCAAATTGGCAAGCACAATGGAGGCCCTATCATGTTTGGTGACTCTACACATTGCTGTGATAGAAATCAGACATAATAATATTCAAAGGGTGTCCAGACAGAGGAACTGCTGCTACCATTCCAAGGCTTTTCCAGGTTCATGCTTTGCCTAAAGATTAGCAGGAAAACCCTCCAACATCTCCCTGGAACACGTCTTTCTAATTTTCAGGCAAATGAATGGTTTCTTGTCAGTCAAAAGCTGACAGAAATCTAATCCATACAAGTATTTTGCAATTTTTCCACATAGTCGTACTGGAGCAGGGCACTCCGTCTCAATCAGAGCATTACAAGTCTCAGTATCAGTCAGTGTCCTGGAGTTGTATGCGCTTTGCTTCAACAGACCATCAATCCATACTTACTGACACCTGCACTTGCATTGGAGCATACTTACTTGCATCATGGGGGGAAAGTACTGGTGTTGCACAGTTGTTTCACTTTAATGAATCCCTGTTGGTGGGGGTTTGTGTGGTGTGTGGAGTTGTGTTCCCCTCCCAGGATTTGTTCAAGGATTGTAGTCATTCATTCAGGGGCCGAGATCATGAATCATAAAGAAGATTTTTTTTCTTTTTTATTTCTGGAATGAATTCAGGAGGCAGCAATTTCTTAATGGCTTTGGCATTCACTAAATCAAGACTTATGCCCTGCTCATTTATAAAGTGTCCCAGAAACTAGCTGATGCCTTATTCTAATAAAAGAAGCTCTTCTACTTCTTTAAGGGTTTGAAGGTTCCACATTTCATTCCAATGCACTTGTTTGATTCTGATCATGTTCTTCTCCTGTGACCAAAGGATAAGTGACAAAAGGTTGGATCAGTTTCAGTTGGTATCACCCACTGATGCAGAGGATGTGCCTGAGGCAACTAGTTGCAAATTAGACCCTTGCCTGTCCTGGCTGGTGAAAATCAGCCAGAAGACGTTCAGGCCATTGCTGGCTGGAGTTGTCAAGGCATCCCGTTGGGAGGGCCCTGGGCAGGTTGTCAGATGCCCTCAAAAATTTGCTTGTTCAGTCCCTGCTTAAAAAACTATCCCCAGGCACCTATCTGCTTGTCTCTAATGTTTACCTTTTAGGGAAGGTTATTGAATGGGTGGTTTCCCAACAGTTTCAGGTGCATCTCAATGCCATTTGATTCCTGGAACCAGGTCAATCTGGTTTTTGTCCTGGGTATAGAACTGAGCTTGTGCTTGCCCCCGCACCCTGGAATAAGGCAACACACACCGAGAAATCTTGTGTTAAAAGGCCACGCATTTATACTAAATTTGGTATTAAGACTACTTAAACTTATCTCAGTGGCTCAATGTCCCTCGGTACCGCTGACTCTGTGTGCACTAGGTCACTCTCACTTCAGCCGTCTGGCTGATCGGGGAGGGGGCACCCTCTAGTGACCAAAGTAGGAGAGAGGCGGAGGCTTCCTTATGGGGCCGTCCTTGCCCTTGTCCATATAGCTTGCCCCTCCCTCCTAAGCCGGGGTTTAAGCCGGCCGTCCCTGCCTTAGCTTAACCCTTGCTCCATCTCTTAAGGAGATGCCTTCACACACCCTCTAATTTAACTAATATACATGACAATAGGTTTACAAACGTCCTGGGCCCCTGCCACCACAAACCTCCAGCAATTTGCTTGGTTGTTTTGTACCCCCAACCCCGACCTCAACACAATTGAGCCAGTCATCTCTTTAACATGGCCAGGTACAGGTTCAACCCTTCCTCTGACAAATGCCCCCGTCAGATCGAAGTAATTCCAAACTAGAAAAATGGATATCTGTGTTGGTTATGACCACTCCCCCCTTTTCAGATACCAACCTTCCCATTTCTCTATCGATCTTGCGGTGGACCTGGTCCACCATGCCCGGGTGAACCGCGTTCACCCACGTAATCCGTTCAAGCATGTTGAACCAAACCAAGAGAGCGGAAGGCAACAACCAGGCTATTTCCGTCCAGTCCTGCTTCATCCTTACTACCAACTCCACGCCCGACATCTGGGGGATGTAGTTTTCCCCAAGGTGTATTACCAGAATGTGCGGGCACCGTCCCCTGGCTGCCTCATGAATGAGCGACATGAGTTGCTCCCAACTCATGCCCCTTCTGACCCTCCACACTACCTCAGCCCTGTCTCCCAGACCCAGCTGTGTGCCCCAGTGGGAGCTCCAGGCCGCTCGTCCTGCCCAGAAAATGATACCGTGCCCCGTCATCCAAATTGACTTTCGTTGATCCTTCATCCTGGGGCCTGCAACCGAAAGAAGACGGGTGAAATGTGCCACCACCGTGAGACAAAAGGCAAAAAAAACTTCAGATCCGAATTGTCCTATGGAACCTGGCTCAAAGAAACGGTAATAAAAAAGAAAAGTCATGGGACCCCAGTGCAGACACAGAGCTGTTGCATCCTGCCGGGCAGCTCTGTGTGATGAGCCCGTCGAAATGCAGAGCAACATCGACAAGGTGAGATTATACACGGGGTAAGAGAAAACACTAGTGAAGCTGCCAAAATTATACACTGAATTGAGCCATGCAAATGTTGTGATACATATTGCACACACTGACTTGAGCAATCAGGAGCAACTTATTACATACCCTCACTTACCCTTTCTATTGATGCTTGTGATTTACCAACTGGATAATCCGGCAAGCAGGGGAAGCTTACTACATACCCCACCTACCCTCTCTATTGATGCTTGTGATCTACCAATTGGATAGTCCAGCTGTACAAGGGATAATTGTCCCATGCCATAGGAGAACCAACTGGTGACGTTGCAGTGATAGACAATGCTCTGAGCAACGCAGGAGTTGTGTTACTTACTGTACACATTGAACTGATGTTTATGATCTATCAACTGGGTATTCCAGGTAGCACACCCAAGGAAGTTGTGAACGCAGGAGTTGTGGTACTTACTGTACACACTGAACCGATGTTTATGATCTATCTACTAGGTATTCCAGGTAGCACACCCAAAGAAGTTGTGACCTGTACAGACAACCTAATGTTAACAAGAAGCTATAGTAGATACTAGCGCAAAAAGCCCTAAAAACCTCCACATCAATACTGATGTACCCTGAAAGAAATGAGCAGGGGAAAAAAAACCCGCCTGTAGCAAGAAGCAGAGTGACACCGATCCTACTGTGCAAAGGTTGAAAATGGTAGCTCCAGAAAGCTACCATAATGCTTGAAGCATCACAAGTAACAACTTGAGCTGTGATTAATTGAATGTTACCTCTGAGGGACCAGTTTATGCTAGACACCACAAAAAATGGGGGGGGGGGACTTGCATCCAACTGTGCTCTGATCAGCTGCCCCTGCTCAAAGATTCAAAGCACCCCCCGTGTTTGCAACCTGTGGTGCCCGGTCCAAAATACCATCGAAGCGACACTCCTCTTCCAATCGGAAAAGATCTCTGTGTGTGTGTTAATGCAAGCATCTCTGTATGCTCCAGCGGCAGCAATCGAACTGATTATTCTGCCTTGGGGGCCTGCCCGCTCAAAGAAAAGATGGAGATCCCATCCTCCCCAAAGGTGTGGAACTCCCAGCCCACCATCTCTATTGTGGTGGCATAGGAAAAGCACCAGACAACCGGTGGGCAACGGGGGGCTGTGAGACCGGGATTGAAAACCCCAGTGGGCCCTGCTACGCCACAACTGGTGGCAGCGGTAATCCCTCCACCATGCAATGGCTATAGACAGGCGAATCCAAACACTAACATAGTGACCACGTGCACCTGGAAATGAAGAAACTATGAAGCATGCCTTTTGGAAAACAACCCGTAAATGACCCTGGAAAGGTGCTTAAGGGGGAACACAAGGAAGGATCCTCCCCACCCTCCCAGTTGGGTGAAATCACCTAGTCGAGCTTCATTCGCATGACTGTATCTACCAGCCTGCCAAGGACTGCCAAGAAGGACCCTGGAAAACAGCCAAAGGAACCTGGTGACAGCCAGAGAAGGGCTGCAACAAAGGACCCTGGAACACCACAAAAGGACCCTAAAAGGTGAGGAGCTATGAAGTGACCTTTTGGAAATCCATACTGGTCCAAGCCACTCTGTTCCCCACTGGCTGCGAGAAAATGTCCGGGCCAAACTGTCCTTCGCTGTCTACAACAAAAGAACAATGAAGGAAGGCCTTTAAACTAATAGTGGTCCAAGCTGTCCCTCGCCTGCTGCAAAAGAAAGAACTAATAAGAAAAGGCCTTCACGTACCCATACTGGGCCAAGCTTTCGATTGGTTGTTGCGGCATGACTGGTACACCCTTGAGTGGTGATAATTAGTTAATTGCTAGGGGCCCATGACAATGTTCGGAGCCATCCTGATGTTCGGAGTCATCCCGGACAATCTTCTGTGCAGGGCAGCAAACCTTTGATCACCACGTGGGGAGGCGCCACCTGCAACAAACAGCTTTATCTCGCAGCCGACCACCTCTCGCTGCCGCTGCTGTGTTAAGCTACTAAGAGGCGAAGGTTATCGAGGGATGGAACTGGAGCCATGGGGGGGGACAGAAGAACCTCTCCGGGGGAGAAGACAGCTGTAGCCCACCTCCCACCCAGGCAAGTGGGTGCTGCTGTGTCAAACTACTAGTAGTAAAGGCTAGCAAGGGATGGAGCCGTAGCCATGGTGGAGCTGGAGCCATGGAGATTAACTGCATGCCGCCGCTTTGCAAGGTGGCGGCGCTCCACATGAGGATTTCCCCCCCATCAGCCTCTGCCAGGGGTCCCACAATTCAACAGAGCGCCTCGGTCATGCAGAGCGGCAGCGCTACCCACAGGGATTCCCCACCACCAGCCCCTACCGGGCTCCTACGTTTGACTGGGTGCCACTGCTCTGCATGGCGACGGCGCTCCACGTGGGGATTCCCCATCACCAGCCCCACCTGGGACTCCAAAAGTTCAACTGAGCGCCACCACTCTGTGTGGTGGTGGCGTTCCACATGGGAACTCCCCCCCCCCCGTGCAGCCCCTACCGGGGCCTAACAGCTTAGCTGAGCACCGCCACCATGATGAGTGGCAGCGCTCCTCACAGGGATTTCCTTCCCACCAGCCCCTACCGGGGCTTAATATTATCTGAGCGCCACCGCTCTGCATGGCAGTGGTGCTCCATATGAGGAATTCCCCCCCATCCCGCCCCTACCAGGGCTCAACCAGTTTAACTGAGCACCGCCACCATGCAGAGCGGCGGTGCTCCCTGAGGGGATTCCTCCCCATCCAGCCCCTACCATGGCCTAATGCTTAACTGAGGACAGCCGCTCTGGGTGCTCCGCATGGTGATTCCCCCCACCCAGCCCCTACCGGGGCTTTAACAGTTTAACTGAGCGCTGCCGCTTTACCTGGTGGCGGCACTCCAGGGGGTTCCCCCCCACCAGCCCCAACTGGGGCTTAACGTTTAGCTGAGTACAGCCGCTCTGCCTGACGGTGGCGCTCCAGAGGATTCCACCACCACCACCAGCCCCTACCAGGGCTCTAACAGTTCAAGTTTAGTTGTGTGCTGCCGCTCTGTGTGGTGGCGGTGCTCCAAGGGATTCCCCACCCACCAGCAGCCCCTACCGGGACTTTAACAGTTCAACTGAGCACAGCCGCCATGCAGAGTGGCAGCACTCCCCGTGAGGATCCCCCCCAGCCCCTACCAGGGCTTTAAAAGTTTAGCTGTGCACCGCCGCTCTGTGTGGTGGTGGTGGTGCTCCAGGGGATTTCACTCCCCCAGCCCCTACCGGGGCTGTAACAGTTTAACTGAGCGCCACCGCCATGCGGAGCGGAGGCACTCCACGCGGGGATTCCCACCCACCCAGCCCCTATCAGGGTTTAATGTCAGGGGGTTTTCCCCACGAACCTGAGTCCTCCTGGTTGCTTGGACTGGTGTGAAAACGCTGTTGAGAAGGCACGCAGGAGCTGCAGCCTGAAGCTCCTTCTGCGCCGTCCTCCACGTGCATCTGAGGGCATCCTGTTAAGGAACAAAGATGGCGGCCGCAAAGTCTCGCATTGCAAGACCGGCGGCCCGCCCACGTGGTCCCACATTTGCCCTATCCATCTGTTAGGGGGCAGGACAAGTCACGCTCCCTCTGATGCCATTCCCCACCAATGGCGAGGGTAGGTGGGAGCACGCATTGTGGTCATGACTGATTATCTATTCCTAGAAATTGACAGAGGAAATTGTACCCTGTTGATCCTGTTAGATATTTCAAATGCCTTTGATACTTACAGTTGATCATGATGTGTTGCTGACATGACAGCAGGACCTGGCAGGGGTGTACGGGACTGCTCTTAAGTGATTCCATTCATTCCTGTCAGGTCCCAGTGGTTGGTGATGGTTGATGGCCTCCTCCTGTTCAATGTGTATCAGATTTAATCTGACTTCACCATCAACTGATTTAAAGATTTACCTTCCATGACTCACTAGAATCATCTGTCCAGGAAATGATCCAAGAAAGAGCAATGTCATGTCCTATCACTAATTTATGTTGTAACCTACTAACTTGTCTCTTTTCCCTTGTACTTCCATTCTCCAGCTGTAGTATACTATGTAGCGATTTAAGCTTTGTAGCCCAATGTCATACTGTGTCCAAAGCAAATTCTGGCTTTAAAATTTGCAGTGTTTTATGTGTTGTGATCCATTACCCTTATACATTTGGAGGACTCATGCCTTTGTTACTTCATCTAGTTCTTGCATAGCTACTTGACAAATTTACTTGGCTTTTAATAAGCTCAGAATTATGTGTGTTCTTGACAGCTTCCTCTGAAGATCACATCAGATTCTAATTACCAGTTCGGGAGAGTTCTTCAGCTAGAGAAGCCAAATGACATATTCTTGTAATTTAAAAGGTTTTTTTTAAAGCACCCCATCCATTATTCTAGTCAAGAGCTTCTTCAAGGAAGACATTGCCTTCTATGGAAACATTGCACTTTTTCAAAATTAGGTACCCTAAATATCTTTGAATCTTTGCTGAACTTGAAGTATTGTGAAAGCAAGAGTCTATTTTTATGTGAAGTACTATCATATACAGGGCAGGAACACAGAAATTTATTACTGTGAAACTGAGGAGAAGATACACAGTCTCTGAGACACACAGATTCATGCAGCGTATACATAGGCTATTGTGCTGGCTTGTCTTATTGTCATA
Source organism: Sphenodon punctatus (assembly GCA_003113815.1). Taxonomy (NCBI): domain Eukaryota; kingdom Metazoa; phylum Chordata; class Lepidosauria; order Sphenodontia; family Sphenodontidae; genus Sphenodon; species Sphenodon punctatus. Next base: position 502,234 of record QEPC01000306.1, read on the forward strand.
CTCAATCACCACTTTTCAACTTCAAACCTACTAATCCTTCCCCTTGGGTACCTGAATAACCATAATCTCAGTCCTAAGAGTTCCTTCATGCAAGTATGTGGTGACATAGGCCTTTTTTACATTGACCTGCCCCTCCACCCCACACTGGGTGTGCAGGCCAGGTAGGTGTGCAGTTGGGGTGTGCGTCTGTGCTCATGTCGCAGTGATGGGTGGAAGGATGGGTGTGCACCCATGGAAACACCATGGGTGGTGGGTTGGAGTGCGTGCATGCACACTCCCAGAGCACACCCACCTCTGTTAACAGGAGACCCCCTCCCACTCGGGACCTCTCGGGGCGATGTACCCCAATAATCACCGTTCCTTAAACTTCGAGGGGAATTGGCTTAAAGACTTAAACTGGGGTCTCCATGTGTTCAAAGGCTCATGCTGAGGACAGTACATGCTACAGGCAGTTTTATGTACCCTCCCCAAATAGAAAGAGAGAGAAGGAGACAGGTGTCCAAAAACAACAGGTTTATTGGTTTGTAACACAGAGAAACACAGAAACACAGCCCCGGTCTGGCTGGTGGGGTTTAAAACACAAGAAGCTTGCGGGGATGGTAGGAGAAGAGAGAGGGGGGGCTATTCCGGTTCTGGCTCAGTGAGGGGGAGCAAGAGAACGTGATAGAGAGAGAGGAGGAGACAGGGAGAAAGAGAAAGAGAGCTTCCCCAGTTGGCTGGGAAAGTCTGGACCTACAGTTGCCTTTTCCTGGCCTGTTGAGATGGGACAGGCAGCCCACGGATCCAGCGGAGTTCAGGGGATGGAGGAAAAAGCAAAAAGGGCAGACCAGAGTCTGGAAGAAAATCCTAACACGCACACGCACAGAGTGACCTGCATGTATCTGGGTCCAAAAACTTCTCAGAGGTGGAAGGGAAACTGTAGGGCAGTTATTGGGTACAGAAAAAAAGGTTTCTGGGAGGCTAGCAGGATCACTTGGGGTGTACAATGGGATGATGAGGGGAGGGTACTTCCATGACAAAGAGGGCTATACTAGATGCCTAAGATATCTTGTCACAGGGAGAAACTATAAACAGAAAACGCAGGGATGGGAGGCAAGGTTAACGACGGTCCTTAGGGTACAATAGGGGTGTGTCTGGTTTTTCCTGGGAACGCAAGGATCGGAGAGTTTCTGTACTGAGTCATGGCCACCAGTTCCTTGTTACAACAGGGTGGACCCTCCTTCTTAATGACCCCATTCTTTACTCAGAGGGCCCTCCCTTCCAGTCTGTTTTTCTACCTTTGGCTAGTATCTTTCCATGAGTGTCTCCTTGTTGCTATGGCTAGGGTAGCTGGGCCCGATCCTTATTTCCTATCCGTTTTCATCTGCACCCCCCCTTTCTGCTTGTGTACCTCGTATGGGGAGGCTTCCCTGTCAAGCCTCTATCCCCATGTTCTCTGGCCTCAGTTGGTTCCTGTGGGCTTTTTGCATGCCCTTCTTCTCAGGTCCCTTGGTCTCAGTTTACATAGCAAGAGTGAGGGGGGTGGTACCCATTGTAGGGGAATTTAGGGGTCCATACTTATCACCTCTACCCATCACCCATCCATGGAGCCATCTGACAATACGGAGGAGGCTCCATGGGTGGAGGTGGGTGTGTGTCTGTGGAATAGGGAGCACATCCACCTCCACCCACCACCGGCACACACCCATCCCCACACCTACCAGCACTGTGTGAAAACAGCCATACTTATATGGCCCTTTTCTCACAGACTCTATTAATACTGATAAAATGGGTGTTACATTTTATTATACATGTTGCAGGGCTGTGGGTGTGCTCGATGTGTGCCCTGAAACATGTATAGTAAAATGTAACATCCATTTTATCAGTGTTAGAGTGTCCGTGTGAAAGGGGCCAATGGCTGTTTTTACTCGGATGCACCCCCCTCCCCGCTCAGTGTTCAGGCAGGTGTGCAGAGGGCGGAAGCCGTATAAATGGCTGATGGTGGTGGGGGGTATGGGTGTTCGCCCATGTGAACACCAAGTGGGATGGGTGAGGGTGCGTGAGCACTCCCATGCAACACCCACCTCCACCCATCACCCACCCACCTCCATGCACGGAGCCCTCCAGAAAACTGGAGGAAGACCCATGGGTGGAGGTGGGTGGGTGTTTCCGTGTAAAGGGACACAGACCCACCTTCACCGACTCCACCAGAACACTCATCCACCCACCCCCGTCCATGTAAAAATGGCCTATATCAAGGGATATCCAGTGGTTCCCTAAGGAAAAGTTTATTTGGGGCCTGAAAAAGGCTAAGTGAAGTCAATGGAAAAACTCCCACTGAATGAATGAACGAATGAATAAAAGAACAAACTTTTATTCACATTTAGCTTGTTGCTGTAGATTAGGGGTGGGAAACCTCAGGTCTTATGGTCAAATGTGGCCCACAACCAGTTTTTATGTGGCCCCTTTCCAGTTCCTGGATATGGCCCTTGGATCTACTTCCTACCTGCAACCACTGGAAAACTGAACCTGGAGTAAAAAGGCAGAAATAACGGCATGCACACAAGGACAGAGGACAGATCTGTGGCACAGAAAAATGATCTGGACCCTCCTTTTCTTGAGTGCATGTTGCAAACACCCCCACCCCCATCTTCTATGTGGCCTTTGAAGCTTGTACTAATTTTCAAAGTTGCCCCAGGGAGGGAAAAGGTTCCCTGCCCCTGCTGTAGAGGCAAAGAAAGCACTGGACCAAAATCAGAGATGTTATATGTAGGGTACAGTAAACTGGAAGTCAGAAACTGGGGTGTGAAAGTCTAATTTGGAAATATTTTCACTTTAATGCCCGGGAAGTGAGAAGTCGGCATGATTGTAAACAGAAGAGGATAACATGTCACATTAAGCATCCCAACACCTCTGAACCTGTCCCAGAAGACTATATCCTAGATGATGATTTTGTGCCTTTCCTTTGCATCGGTTTGGGATTTGTTTCTCCTACAGCACTTTTTATCATACTTGGAACCCCTAAGGTTACTCCTTTCTAAGCCAGAACATCTTTTTGCTATATCTGCATACTTTGCATAAATCCAAATAAGTTCTGAAGTATTTACACGAATGAGCAACACTTTTATTTCAGCTTGTTAACCAAAAAACAAGCACTGCCGATTGCCAGTTTCAGTTGTGTATCAAAGGGATGAGCATAAAGCAATTAAAATCCAATTAAGAAATTCACATTACGATTTTCAGGAAAATATAGGTTTTTACCTCTTTTGTTCCCTGCATTATAACTTATTAGAAATTAATTTATGCCATTTAGACTCAGTATGTAATTAAGTTACTTCTTCAACTTTCTGTTTCTCCAGTGAAAGGCCTTTCTGGTTATTTTGTAATGCTTAATCAAACTGAGGAGTCGCAAAGGCATTATTTTCCCCTTTGACAAGCAGCAATCTATATTGTTTTAGTTTGACAGGCAATGGTTTATATCTACATAATTTAAAACCAATTACTTATCCTGTCTTTTACATTATAAAAGCACACATTTAGTTATATAATCTCTCCCAAGAAGTGCTCCATCAAGCTCAATTGCAGGATGGAAAGGGACGCCTAGGGCAAAGAAGGTGGGCATAAGTTTTAAAACAAACTCAGACAACTTGTACTTCTATTGCAATAAAAATCACCTAAATTGAGCAGTACATTTTAAATTATTTCCCCGCCTTCCTGGTTCTTCCCTTTTGGCAACTTCTGAACTCTGGAAGAAAGTAATGAGCCTTTCATTTTAGAGCTAATTCATGATGTTCTCCTATTTTTTAGATTTTTCTTTGGGAAGAAAAAAATATGTTAAGAATAAAATCTATGATCTGAGAACCAGTGTGGAAAATTCATGCCTACATGAGATGACCAGTATCTTACTTAATAAAATATAGTCCCTGTGCTCCCTGCCATTCTGCATATAAATTAACTTCAACATATAGTAAGGGTGGTTTCTTCTCAGGGACACCAGGGTGCTGACCTCACTGAGTGCTCCAGTGTATCTGCTCTCATTGCAGTACTGAAATAAGTTGCATGGGGCAGCAACTGCCCACTCCTTTGCATCAGCACTGCAGAAGCAGTCCTATGGAGACCAACTGTTAGTTGTGTTCATACATACCCAGGCTCGCATGCAGCGCGGCATTCTTGGTTGCTGCCCCCAATGCTATAGAACTCCCTTCCCCCAGAGGTTCATTTGAGCCCGAGCCTGGGCATCTTCCGGAGGTGGTGAAAGACCTTTCTATTTCTTAGGGCATTCAGTGAGCAGGGATAGGGGCTAGGGAATGGGGGGTTGGTGGGTGTTTGGGATAGGAGTGTGATGGGAAGGTTGGGGATCTGATTTTTTTTTTAAATGTTGTTTTTATATGTTTTGTTTTTATTTTGCTTTGTAAGACACCCTGAACCATCTGAGAATGGTCAGATAAAAATTGAACTAACTAACTAACTAACTAACTAACTAACTACATAAACAATTTTTTTTTTAAATCGGTGGCAGAAGCAGCAGCAGTTTCTGCAAGGGAGGGGGCTTTCGACACATGCACAAAAGTGCACGGTGTTGAAAGGCACTGTGCACTTCTGCATGTGCCCCTCAGCTCGGGTGTGCCAAGATATGAAACGACTAAGGCGTGCCTGAACTGAGAAACATGCACAAAAGCCTACAGTGACTTTTAGTGCAGTGAGTTTTTGCACCTCTGCAGGCTGACCATGGCTCATGGCAAGCTAGGAGTCAGGTGAGGGGATGTGGGAGGGGCAACAGCAGCTGAGGTAGGTTGGGAATGAGGGAACTGTTTGGGTTCTTTCATGCACACTAAGGGTGTTTTTACATGGATGAGGGCATTTTGGCACGGCGGGTGTAGATGCATGTGTGTCCATTTACACGGAAACGCACACAACTCCACCTACCTCCACCCACCTCCACCCATGGAGCATCCTCTGTTCTGTTGGAGGGCTCCGTGGGTGGTTGTGGGTGTGCAATGGGTGTTGGTGGGTGTGTGGTGGGAGCGCGCTTACACAAACACCCTCCGCCCATGGTGTTTACACAGGTGCACACCCACTGCACACCATTCACTCCATCCACCTGTGACCGTATGCACAGACTGTCCCCCTCCCGCCACACACCCTCCTGAACACCGGCCGGCGGGGGGGGGGCAGTCCATGTAAAAATGGGCTAAGACTGAAGTTCACACTTAAAGCTTTCCCCACAGTTAGGCATTTATAGGGTTTCTCCCTGGTTCGATTTCTCTGCTGTGTACTGAGGGCTGAGCTCACCCTGTAGCAATTCCCAGTAAGGGCACATGAAAGGATTTTCCCCTACTGTGTGTGAGGATTTCTTTCCTGAGTTGATTCTTCTTTTTAAAATAGCAATTTTAAAAAGTGAAACAAATCACACATATATACAATGTCCTCTTATTTAAAACAGACTAGAAGCCTTGATTTGCTAATTTTTTCTTGTAGCCTAGCACCTGATCTACAGGAACAAATACTGGTCTTCCCATTTTGATTTGTTTCTGTGCAGAGCTTTGCATTTTGTAGGGATGGGTGAATGCGGTTTGGAAGTTCAGAGTTCGGCCGAACTCGGTCTGTTCAGACGACCGAACTCGAACCCGAACCCAAACGCGAACATACCGAACAAAACAAACACTGAACGGCGAAATGGCCGAACAGTTCGGTCAGTTCAGATCATGTTCGGATGAGTTCGGGTGGCAAAAAAAGGTTCACTGGAAGGTCAAACATTACAGGGAGGTGTCAGTCACTGAGGAGCAGATTTCCAGGCACCAGGGGTGGAGAGGCTTGCAAGAAATGAAACTAATTATCTGCCTCCCCCCTTCCCAACACCTTCTGAGCTAGTCACTGTTCCTGAACAGC
>QEPC01000306.1:509842-523072 GCA_003113815.1 Sphenodon punctatus
ACCTGTGTGAAAAGGGCCACTGAAGTCAATGGGAGCTTTGCCATTGAAACACTGAAAAAGAATTCACTTTTCCCATTAAAGTAAAAAGAAAGCAGTGGACATATTAATACAATTCGCTTTTGAATAAGATGTATACAGTCAGAGAGCTCACTATGTCTTGACGCCTATAGAGTCCACTACTAACCTCCGGAAATGCTGGGTGGACACACATAAGGTTTCATCTGTATGCTATGAGTTCAAAAGTTCTGTGAAGCTGAGTCATGAGTATGTTTGGGTAAACGGAAATATAATTATTGCTCCGAAGACATATATTTGATTTAGAACAGCATTGTTATAAAAATCGAATAGCAGGTGACTGAATATACAAGGAGTACACAGCATCAGCTTTGGGATATCCTACTCTTGGGGCTGATTAATGTAATAGCGCTTGTTCAAACTAAAGCGTCTTCTTCCATCAAAAGAAAGAAAGAAACCTTTCAAGACCTTTTTCCTTCCCGAAAGCAATGAGAGTTTCCAGCACAGAAAGTACCATCAAAGGCCATTGGTGCTAATGCCTGTTTGTTTTTCTTTGGTTAGAAACTTGGATTGCATAAAAATGAGATGGCTATCAAAATGCAGAAGCTTACATGTTTGCATGGATTTGTGTTTGCACTGCATTAAAGGACTATAAGCACAGCACTATGCGATTGTATTAAAGAAGGCATTTTGACAAGTTAGATGTTTCTTGTACAGTCTGCCTTAGCTCTTTGAAGTGGGTCTGCACAACAGGGTTTCTGAGCTTCCTTTTTCCTGGAACATATCTCATACATAAAATCATAAAAGTTTTGCAATTTTGATGATCCTCTAGGGCTGAAATGAACAGCAAAATTGCTGCTCCGATAAATTTATTGGGAATCAGAATCAATTTTCTGACTGTTTCCCAATACTGATTCAGTATCTCAGTTCTCGCAGTTCTGTGAGATACCATCCCCATTTACCAACTTCCTGCTTACAATTTACTGCATACCGTTTGTAATAGGGTGGCTCCTCTGTGCCTAGGGGAAGTGGAACTCTGTTTTACCAAGCTTCCTGAGTAGCTCTACTCACTGAGAGACTTTGGAGCATGCCCACTTAGGGATACTAAGTTTTCCAGAGGCAATTACTTTAATGAGTGAGGACTGAACCATATCACACTACACATACACACACTTCAGATTGTTACGTGTAAACAAGGAGTTAATCTGGTGCCAGGCTTGTAATTAAAAAGGAAAAGGGAGGAGGTGGAGGCTGCTTCCTGTGGAAATAATTTTTAAAATTTAAAAAATAAATAAATCACTGCACTTGAACAGGATGGCCCCAGTGGCCATTTTGCTCATACAAAATGATTTTTTATTATTATTTTTAAAATTAGTAATACAATTTAAAACATTAAAATGGAAATGAACAAAAACAAATATAATTTGCCTTTCTCAATGACTCCCTCCTTCGGCCATATCTATATCTATTAAGTGAAATCTAGGGAGTTTCACTTTGCTATGCATGTTTTTTTTAGGAGGTAACTAGTGCTGGTGCTCATACCAATATTGGCTTTGCATTTGCGGATATTATTCACAGGTAGTTATCTGAATAATATCTGCAACCAAAACTGATATTTGCATATCTGTTTGTGTGTTTGTTTTAGCTGTTTGGCTATCTGGCAGTTTGGTTATTTATACAGTTGAAACAAGCAGTTAAATTGCTGCTCATGAGAAATTTCACCATATCAGGAAGTGGGATCGATTTCCTGAACACTTCCCAATACTGATATGATTTCTCAATTCTCGGAATACCACAAGATACAGTGATGATTTACCAATTTTCTGCTTACCGGTTACCATGTACTGTTCACACTTACAGCATCACCAAGAGTTCCATTTTACTTCTGTGTTTCTTGTTTCTGTATTTCTGAGCCAATCATGGTGTGAATAGCCAACCCTTTAGGCTGTTCTCAGTGCCCTTTAGCCTCCACTCTAGTTCCTCCAATCAGAACTGTTGTTCTATGATGTTCCCTTTGTTTTAATCAAACTGCAACTGGATAGTAGGTTAGTAAAGGAATCTACATACCATTCAGTGAGTGACAATGAAGTACAAGGGGAAATGGAGTGCAAGAGATGTGTTATTACATCAGTATTGCTTCTCTGGATTTGAAATGGACAGCAAAGTAGTAAACGGGTTCCCAGTAAGTGGAAAGTAGGTAAATCAAGTAACAAAATTTCAGTTTACACATTACTGAGTAACCAAGAGGTTCTCAATTCAGTCAAGACAGTATCGGGAACTGGCATTTCAATGGTATTTCCCATTTTGGAAAATCATTTCAGTCCTAGTTATTTGGTTATTTAGTCACTTTATTTTTGGCTATTGTGCATGTGAAATAGCCATAATAGTACCAAAATATCCAAACAACTGAACCGAAATATCTGAAATGGATATCCAATGAAGGGAACCAAATAGTTACTATTTGTTTTGTCAGATACAGTTCAAATGTACCAAATCGTCAGATATTTTATTTGCCAGGGATATTCCTTTCAGCTCTAGCTAGCACCTGTATGTTCCTTTTGATCTGAGATGAAATTGTGTGTGCTTTTCTCTTCTGAAACCCAGACCTTCATGTGTAAATTATTTTTTTCTAATATCACGTTATCTGTTATCCACAGACGTTTATGTCAGAGTTGTTAAAGATTTCCTATATATTTGGCAGTTCTAACAGTTTGTCTCTCTGCCTTGCCAACTGGACGTTAGAGAGAATGACATTTAGGTATTTGGCATTGTAAAGGATTATCCAATTTTGTTCCTTTCTAATAGAATAGCCAAGTACCCTGCCAGGCCCCTTATCACAAGATGGGGCTCCCAGTTCACCTGATTGGTTGAGAGGCCATTTGGGCACATCAAGAATGTGGTTGGAGGAGAGCCAAATTGTGAGCCAGTGGAGGTCCAAGGCAATCGCTGGAGCTCAAGGAAAGGCTTAGAACTGCAGTCAGGGAATTCATCAGGTTGTAAAGCCAGGAGGGTCAGGCATCAGGGCAGGATGAAAGATCAGATGCAATAGCAACAAAATTGAAGGGCAAATTAAGGCTGGGCAGGGCAGGCAAAGCAGGGCAGGGCAGGGCAGGGCTCGGCTGGGCTAGGTTAGGGTGGTGACACAAGAGTGAAGGGCAGCAAACAGGTCAGAGATCACCTAGTTACACAGAAAAGGCTCTGGCAGGAAATAGGATGTTTATAAAGACCCTTTGGACTGATCAGGGTGTAGAGGTATGCGGGCCGATCAAGTTCTCTAGAAGATGGAGTTTAATGATAGCTGAGATCTTGTATGTCGTACTTCTCCAGTTGTACTAGACTTGTCTGGTGGCAGTGTGGTTCAGACTGTTTGTCTGTAAACCCAACAACTGCTAGTTCTGACATCCGATGGGCCATCGGAATGTCAGATCCCCAAGGGTCTGGCATCCCCTCTATTTTATCTATTAGTTAAGGATATTATTTCGAACCATTTTTAAATGTTACAATGCTAGTTTTGAATTTCCCGATCCTCCTTCTCATTTGGCAGGCTCTATCTAAAAACTACTTCTCCGCTCTGTTCTACAGGAATAAACATTTTCTTTGCATGTCATTTACCCCCCTATTTATTTCTGAATAATGTGAAATCTTAAAATACTGATGTTCTGTCTGGATCTTTTAATAGGTGAGAAATGAGCTTCTGGGCTATCTATAATCTATAAAGACTAAGGTAAATATCAGATTCTCACATATTTTGCAAGTAACAGAATTTTACTCTAATAAGGGAAATAGCAGACTGTTTAATTGCAAAAGAAAACTGACACTATTTGTTCAATATTAGGTGAACCACAGAGAAATTAGTTTTATTTGGTCTAGGTGTGTGTGAGACATGCGACATGCAACATGCTCTGAGGTGGAAGGAAGAATGAGTCAGTCTTCTGAAGGTAGCAAAGAGATCCTTGTTTGTATTGCACAACTTCTTATCATTGAATTCCAGGATCACATTTTATTTAAAAAAAACAGGTTTCATGGTAGACCCCCAGGCCAGGTGATTGCCAGGTCCTGGGTACTTGCTGGAATATGATGTGCTCCACAAAAACATCAATGACAAATGTCTGGCCAATGCTGAAACCACATTTTTTAAAGGAATTATCAACAAGAAAAAAAAATCATGCTGAGTTATGTAGGAATAACTTGATCAATATTTGAATATTTCAAAAAGATTAAGCGAAGTGTTGCATGAAAACGGGATGCCCTGAAAGCCTTTTAAAATGTATTGTTGATTGCTTGACTTGAGCTCTGAAGAGGCACACCAACAGGAGGGTTATGGTGTCATCTTTGGAAATATGTCACTATACTCCAGCAAAGACTACATATTGATTTTGCAGACGAGAATACACAAATGTACTTCGGTTTGGAGATGCTGTTTATTCCAGATGGCTAAAATAGTATACATGATGAACACTCCTTCTGTTGAGCCTATTGAGGTATTGTAATGTATAATGTTTGCTGCATATGGATTACCTGAAGAGATCGTTTCAGATAACGATCCTTAATTTCCCAGAAGCAATTCAGGAAAGCACACTAAGGGCTTGATCCTGCTCCAGCAGATGTCAATCAAAGTTATGCCATCACATTCAATGGGAGCAGAGCGCTAAATCTGCTGCTTATCAGCCAGCATCAAATGGGTTCACAGAGTGCTTTGTGGAGACACTTAAAAGGGCAATAGGAAAACATATTAGAAAAATCTTGGAACATTGTGTTGCAAATTTCCTGATGTCTCACATCTCTTTGAAAGCTCCAGCAGCATTATTTCTGAAATGTCAGTTATAAATGAGATTTGATTTTTAGACCAGATTTAGCAATATTGGATTGGGGATGAGGCGGGGAAGGGGGGTGAGTGCAAAGTATTTTTAAAAAAAGTCTGCAAGTTTTTTATGCTTAAACTAGAGGGTTTTGGTGCAAAATTACAGCACCGGTAGGAAGTATTAAAGGCAGTAATTACCAGGCAGAAGTAACAAAAGAAAAGAAAAACAATCTATTGGAAAAACCAACCAGTTATAATTTAAGATTGCAGAGAGGGGAAGTGAACTGATATTGAAGATGTTGACATATAGGGGTGCGCATGTCATTTTTGTTATTACAATAATGATAATGAAAATTGTTTTTGTTTTCGTTATTGTAATAACAAAAATGACAATTGAGAATAACTACAACGATAATGAAAACAACAACCAAGAATACCAAAAACAACAACCGAGAATACCGATATTGATATAGATACCAATATCGATACTGATACCGATATCAAAAACGATACCAAAAACAATACAAAAAATGATACCAAAATGATAAAATCAATAACAAGAAACAAAAACCACAATATCGTTATGATTGTCATTATTAGTGCTATGACAGTTGAGTTTTTGAGGGAAAATGTAGAGAAGGGAGGCGGGAACAGACATCTCGGAGTCTTAACAGTGTTGAACTCTTGAACTGTGCCTGTCTTGGGAGGGGTGAGCAGCTCAGCAGTATCTGATGGATGTATCACTGGCCAATGAGCAGCACAAGCAGGTCCCACCTATCTCATGGGACTCTGTGATTGCTCAATGCCTGATGCCTCATACAACCAATCAAGGTGTCATGGGGAAGGGGGGATTTAGTATAGGGGACAACACGGACCCACACACTCCCTCTCACGCTCCTCTGGAGGGCCAAAATCGCCCTCGCTCCCCGGGACTGCTCACAGGTTATATGTTGCCCATCAGGATAGTATTTTGGCCCTTAAGATCCGCAAGGGATTGAGGCCTATGTCATCATAGGGCGCTGGGTCACCTGTGCTGTGCAATCCTCCTTACTTCCTCCCACCAAACAGACACGCTCCGGATGCTCAGTCATGGGGGGAAGGGAAATAATGTGCCCACGGTGAGGGATGTAGGGAAAAGGTCCCAGGCAAGATAGGGAAGGGGTAGGATCCAAGTCTCACAGGAAGGAAGGGAGGCAGGGCTTCCCACAGGAGAGGGGGGGAGGCTGACTCACACTCACTCTGCCCTTCACCAAACACCCCAAGACCACGCACAAATTGGAACAGGAAAACAGGAAAACAGGGGGAACTGGTTACATTCACTCACCACTCACTCCTCCGAGGCACTCTGCACAGGCAATCCAAGGGAAGGGGATCAGGGTAAACAATGCTCTCCGCTCTCTCCTCTCACACAAGGGGGCCAGTTTAGCAGATCACCGGCGCTGCGTGCCTCGCCGTGCCGATGTTTAAAGTAAAGGCCATGCCTCCCTGGCGCGCCTGCAGCCGCGCCGAGCGGTGGCGTGCTGGGGGCCCCGCCCCTGCGCCCTGTGCTGTATCCTGGGGCGGGGTCTGAGAAGTCTGTTGTGACTGTTGCTGGGCTTCCCCTGCATCTGTGGACGTCAGGGATGACGGAGCCTGCTGCCCGTCGGCTGCCGGGTGTCCCCGTTGTGGGGCTCATTGTTGGGATTGTCGGTGGTGCTGCTGAGCCTGCGGCCAAATCCTGACACAAGGGGGCTTTGGGGGAGGGCACTGCAACCCTTTATTATGAGAGGGCCAAGTTTTTTCCTCTCTGTTGTGTGAAAGCTCTGCTTGTCAGGTTGCATTTACAGAACTGTGGTGCATGCACATAAGAATCCTCCCTAGCCCTCATTATATTATTTATTTATTAGGTATTATTACCAATACCTTTCCTTCCTCATACCCTACATCTTACCTCCTCCCTTTCCCTACCCTTCTTCCCCCTGTACATTATATGTAGTATAGGTAGTATAGATTAGATGTAGTATAGATTATAGGTAGTATAGATTAGATGTAGATATATATTTAGACATATGGATTAGATTAGAATAGTTATATAGATAATTGCTTAGATAATAATAGTTTTCCCTTCCCTTGTCTCCCTTAGCATTAGATAAATATTAGTTGTGCACAGGAATAAATAACGATACCAATACCAAAAATAAAATCTTTGTTTGAAATGGTACCAATATCAATAATGATATTGATAATGATATCAATAACGATAATGAATATTGATACCGATAACAAAAAATTTATGAAAAACGATACCAAAAATGATAACAATAACAATGACAAAAACCAAAAATGACATTGTCGTTAATAACGATAATGAAAATGACATTTTTGAATAAAGAAAATTTAAACAAAAACCAAAAACGACATGGAGGCCTGGTGCACACCCCTATTGGACAATATAATTAATGGGAAAGTTGATGGTTATATTTTTCATCAGCCTAAAGAAGATATAAATCAAAATAGTTCTTTACAATGGGGTGTGAATATAAGGACGGTTGTTTTTAATCCATATCAAGAAGTTAAACAAGAGAGGGGACTATGGGAGTAGCTCTCTAGTGAAGCACAACAAGGCACCAAGTATTTTGAGAGTTAATACTGTTTTCCTTTTTCTAATAAAGTTCATTCTTTGACATTTCTTTCTGGGGTGTTTTTATCATTGTCATGAGCGAGGATGGCCTCTGTGCCTGCCACAGAGACTGCCAGAAGTATACTTTCACAGTGTGGGCTCTTCCTGACCCCTCCTCTTTTCCGGAGAAGCTGCCATGCATGCCAGAGCACATGGCATTAAGCAGATGCCTTTATCGACTACTATTAAGGCCAGTCACAGGATGGCAGTTGGTGGATCTAAGGAAATATTTGAGAAAGACTGAATTGAGGAAGATGTCTATCTTGAGACATATGTCTAAGCCACAACACAAGGTTTCCTGGACCCAGAATTTAAATCGTACCATAAAAGTCCCGGAAAGTCACAAACATTTGCTTAAAATTATGAAAAATGCCTGAAAGTGACAAAAACATTGGAAAATGACCAAAAAAATATGGAAAATCACAGGCGCCTAATATTTACAATGACAGACTCATGGAATCACCAGAGACTGATGAAGTACCAATGAACACTTGCAAACATTTCCAAAAGGTCAGTATTTCCCTGAGGAAAAGGAACACTTGAACTTGTTTCAGCCCGAGTCATGGGCCCCACATCTTAAGGTCCCCCGCTTGAATTGCCATGGGTCATCCATAGTCTGGAACTCCCCACATTTGGGGCTCTGTGAGCCCATATTTTGCACCAGTGCCTCTCACACTCATCTTGTTACTCCGTTTATTCATGGAGCCCCTTTATTGGGGACTCTGATGGGAATCCTTAACGCATGGGGTCTTGTCTGGTTGCACAGTTTGCACTTGCCTGGATCTGACCCTTGGACCCATGTCCCCTTCCTGATTCAAAATGAGGGGGCATTTACACAAGCACAAACATGTACCTGATTCCCCGGATTTAAAGTCAAATGAATATTCAAGTGAGATGGAGGTGAATAGTTGGTACTTGCTTTCTTGGATATGATATTCACTGTGGATATTCATTTCAGCTCTAATTGAAATAGCATCAGCTGCTTTGTTTAATTTTTGACTGTAAATTTGTTGTGTGATTTGGTGTCTTTCAGATTTCCATTCTTAAGTTTACCTTTAGGTACAATTGAAAGAAGAGCTGAATCTCAACTTAAGCTTGGCTATAATTTGATATAGTTTGGGTTGGTTAACTCCTTTTTTACAAGGATGACCCCTCCCCGTTGCCCACGTGGGTGATTGCATTTGCGGGGGGGGCGCATACATCTGGCTGCTGGTGGGGATGGGGGAGAGAGTGCTCCCACGCTCCACTCATCACCACCCATCGTCCACACATGGAAGCATTGGGGACAACGGAGGTACTTCTGTGCGTGGGGATGGGTGGAGATGGCTGGAGGTGGGTGTCCATCCGTTTGACCGTCCACACCGCACACCTGCCGCTGCCTCCACCCATCCCCCCTTCACCATGGCGCCTCCCAGGTGCATTTGAAAAGGGCATAAGTCACCAACTAGAGCTGAACTGAATATTGCTTCTGGGTACTAGGGCCAAATTTCGAAGTTCCGAAGTTCCAGGACAGGTACCCGGCAGCACTTCAGTGTCGCCGCCAAAGCCTTGAGGCTTCGCCAGCAAAGCACCAGCTGTTGGAAATCCCCAGGAACTTCAGAAACTTCAGAACTTCAAAAACTTCAGAACAGCAGAATGTTGGCAACTTGGAAATCTTCTGCAGTGTGATGATTTGTGCTGATCAAGAAGTACACCTTCTGGATAACTCAATCTTATTTATTATATTTATAAAAATGCTTCAGCAAGTGCTGCAGGCCCCTCTGTCTGAAGCCAGTGGTTCTGTCTGGTAGCAACCAGTCTCAGTCAGTTCTGTATAACAACCACATGTGCTCTATAAGATTCAGTTGCCAGTACTGTTCTCTTAAAGAGACCGTGTACTATTCCTACATCTCCCCTTTTAAAAATGTATAACTTCAAAACGAAGAAATTACAAATTAATATTGTTCTATAAATCTTCCCGGTGCTCGGCATAGTCTGTCCAATCTGCGTGGTGCTATTTCAGTCTCCTCCATGATTGGAGCAGGTGTTTGTTCTTTTAGTGCCTTGTCATCTCTTCCGTGACACTTTCCTGAGTCAACTTGTGTGCAGTCTCTAGTTGTTCTGTGAGCCTATTCTCCTCCCCTTGTTCAGGATGCATTGCAAGTGTCTCCTGTTACATCAAAAAGAATGTCCATCTTGAGTCATTACATTGTAGGATCATGGAGCAACCCTAAAAGTAACTCATGCTTTCCGATCCCAACTTTTACCATTATAAATACAAACTGGATCATTGGGCTTCAGCTCAGGCAGTGCCCGTGACCTTTTATCATAGTACAATGGGTGATTTCAGATGTTACGCAGTCCCGATTCACCACAATGGATTCCCAGTGGTGATGAGTCAAACAACCACCCCCTGTGGTCCAGGGAGGCCCCAGACAGACGTGATGGGACTGGGACCATGGCAGGGAATTGGACCAACAGACCATGGCCCGGGGAAGTGCAGCAGACATGACGCCAATTCCCGGCCATGGTCAAAACAGCCAGAAGGCACCGGGGAGGGACGGGAGGCAGACATGGCTGGCTGCGGGCAAAGGAAGCCAAAAGCGCCTACAGGGAACAGGAAGGGAGGGGGAGGAGGGAGAAGAGCCACAGAGGCAGCACACACAGCAAGCACAGAGAGAACGAGGTCACAGTGGAGCACACAGCACAAACACATGCCCGGGTGCATACACACCCATACGGGAAAGGAAGGAAAGGGGGAACACAGCAGGACAGACTACACACATGGCACAACGGGCACAGGGGGCAGGGGGGGACTGGCCCAGGGGCAGGGCAGGACACAGGGAACGGCATCCAGAACTCCCACAATAGCACAGTCTGCACAGACACCCCCACAGCTACACAGGTAGTCCTGGAATGGGGGGACCCCGCATAGGCAGAGCACAGGCACAGGGGGAGGCCACACAGAACATGGAGCATCCCGGAAACAGTCCAGGTGGCAGACAGGGACCCCAAGTGCCGGCGAGGGTGCGATGAATGGGATAGAGGAGAGTCGGAGCTGTGCAGCCAGTCCAAAAACACACCCACACCCCGGGAGGATGCCAGGAGGTGCAGTCCAGGGAGCCCCAGAACCCTGCGGTCACAGAGTCACCCAAGGGGGGGGCACGGGCACAGGAGAGATCGCAGCCAGACTAGGAAGATCAGCAGCACCCCGGGGTGCTGGGTGGCGGCTCGGAGATCAGGACATGGCCACTGGAGAAGGCAACCACAGAGGGAAACACCGGTTGCAGAGGCAGACAGAGGGGGCATGTGGAGGGGCCCCAGAGCCACAGGCAGGGGCAGTGGAACCCTGGGAAGCAGGCAGCACAGCAGCAAGGCTGGGACATCATGGAGGGAGCGGGCTGTGACCCACGGCATCAGGGCAGAGGTGGGAGCTCACAACGGGGCCAGCAACTGGGACCCGGAAGGCACAGGGGGTCTCACAGCCAGCTGCAGGGGGCCACAAAGGGGCCTGTGGCCGGGTGGCCTGCCAGGTGAATGAAGTGGGGCCACTGAAGCATGCCCCAATGGTATCCCAGTGCTGCCATGTGGTGGGCGACCAGGTAGTACGCCTTGAAGGGATCCTGCATGGTGAGCCCCACCTGCACATCGGAACGGGACCACACACCAGCCAGCACCACCAGCTCTGCCCTGGTGGGCTCCGACAAGCCATAGTCAGCAGCTGGGGGCCACAGGAGGTGACCCAGCTCCAACAGCTGGTGATAGACTGCCCCACGGGACCACTGGTACCCACGGGCCCCATGAACACAGCCAAAGAAGGACACGGCCAGGGCGGGGCCCCCCTCCGCCAGACAGGCCGTGTAGGCGGCCAGGCTGCACATAGAGAGAGTAGACACGGTATATGGGGCCTCCTGTGCCCCTAAAAAACCAAGTAAATAACAATCAAAATAATCAATCCTTAATTAATGCATATGTACACATAACAATACTAGAGTCATACACATAAACAAATGCCAACAATAATAATCATAAAAATGATGGTACATCCATATCACCCATAATGAAAACAAATTATAAACAATACGAGAGACCCAGTCCAGGGCTTTTCCTTTTTTCCTTTTTGATCCCTTTTATTTCCTTTCTGCTTTTTAGGTGCTGCAAAGAAGCCCACCAGGTCATATGTACAAATGGTCAATTATCATCCGTATCCCAATTTTAAGACTCAATGCCTGCTATAGCTCCCAGAGCCCAAGTTCACTGTTGATTTCAGAAAGCAGAATGCTCAACTGCCAGGTCTCCCTCGGCGAGGGGTGGGGGTACATACTTTATACCATGCCTCTTGCAGTTCATTGTCTAACCACGTTGGTTCCTTTTTAGTCTTAGGCTGGTACCACACCTACTCCCTTACAAATGCATATTTTTTCCCCCACCCTTCTCTGTCCTTACCCTCCCATGATGTAATGCTCCCCAGCAGAGGATGTAATGCTCCCCAGCGGGCATATAACCCCCTTGCCTCGCTTTGCTCAGTGCCCAGCTTGGATTCTGACTTGCCTGACGAAGGATCCTGTGAGGTCTGAAAGCTTGCAAACCTCCACCAACCTAAGTTGGTCCAATAAAAGATATCTCTATACTACTTTGTCTCTATGACCTATTTTGGGTACCAACACGGCAAACACTCTCTCTCTCTGACATTTTTGCACAGCATTTTCTATTTCACTAATCATAAGTGGCCAATACAGTACCTCCCTGGCCCCCCGCATTTTTCAATGTCCAGGTGACCCTTATGTATCCTTTTAATCATAGCTCCTTGTAGCACTTTAGGTACTAGCAACCTGTGACCCTTGAACAACACACCATGTATCACTGAGAGCTCTGCTTTAAACTGAAAATACGGGCCTGGTATTAATGGCCAGATAATTCATTGGTGATGGCTTTTATAACTTTCTGCAATGTGCCATCCTGTGATGTAGCCACAACAAAGTTTTGCCACATCTTATCTGATACAGGGTAATGTTTTTTTCTCCCGTTGACATGCACAATGTCAGATTCCAAATCAGCATCATCGATAGTATTGTCAACTGCCCTGGACAAAGTGTCTGCAATCATCAGTTCCTTACCTGGCTTATATTCTAATCTCAAATAATATAACTGCAACTGAAAAGATGTCTCTGGAGTATTGGAGGTATATCTGCTAACCCCTTTCTTGGTGACCAGAGGTTTGTTGTAAGTTTCTGCCACACCTGGCCTTCCATATATAAAAACATGATATTTTTTGCACCCATGCACGAGGACTAAAACTTCGTTCTCTATCTGCATATATAGGTATTCTGTTCCTGTGAGGTCTCTGGATGCATATGCCACTTGGCCAGTGATCACCAGACTTTTGTAATAGGGTTGCCCGAATGCCCTCTTTTGGGGCATCTGTGGACAATTTGGTTCTCTTTTGCTGTCAAAAGACCTGAGGACTGGGGCTGTTTCAATAAGCTTTTTTAGACTTGCAAATTGTTTGTCCATATTGGCACCCCATGCCCTTTGAGTATTCTTTTTTATTAGTGCTCTTAGGCTGCTGGTGTGCTCTGTAAGGTTTTCTATATACCTGCCCACATGGGTGACCGTTCCTAGGAACCTGTCAGGAGGCGCCCCCCACCTCGTGTTTACCTGGGGAAGAGGTTTCGACGAGCCGCACAGGCCCCAGCGGCAGGGCCTCCACCCCCCCCCCCGCTTCGCAGACCAGAAACTGATGCTTCCGTTGCCCAGCAACCTCAGCTACAGCAGG
>QEPC01000306.1:523402-538389 GCA_003113815.1 Sphenodon punctatus
TCCTTCTCCTGGGTTAATAGTTCATTGCCCCTGTGATTTGTGTGCATTACCTTGCCCTCTTTGTATCCCTGGGACCCTAAACCACTGTCCTCACGCTTGGCACCTGTTTTCCCTGCCTCCCTCCTTGTGGGTGATCGGAGGGTGCGTGTGTGGGGGGTGGTAGAGCAGGGGAACAAGTCCTGCACAGGTTACCTGGCGCCCAATGATGATAGTGGCCTGATCCCTAGTGGATCAAAAAGGCCAACACACTATCCTGATGGGCTTTCTAAACCTCGTTTCCTTGCCTCGTACCTGGAGCTAGGTTGGTTCCTCAAGGAAGGGCGCCTGGGGGAGAACGAGTGGTCCCACAACCCTGATACCACTTCCCTTGAACCCCTCCCCTGTGACAGAACCTTTGTACCCCTTCCTTATCTCGTGGTGGTGGCATGTTTGAGATTGTCCTTATTTTCTTAGGTAGGTGATTTTTTTAACTCTAAATTTGTATTTATGTTCATTAAGTTCCAGCCCTGCTACCCTTACCTTGTCTAGGGAGTGCTGTAGTCTCCGATCATGTTCCTCTTTGTTTTTTCCACATACTAGGATGTCATCAATGTACACCTTGAAAACGGCAACTCCACCAAATATTTGCTGCACTGTTCTGTGAAAGATTTCAGGGGCTGATTTTAGGCCAAATGGGAGGCTGCAAAAGCAATATCTCCTAAAGGGTGTATTAAAAGTGCAGAGCCTTGAGCTTTTTTCATCTAAAGGGACCTGCGAAAATCCCAAGGACACATCCAGAATTGAAAAATACTTAGCCCCAGTCATTTAATTGAATATACCCTTTCTCGTAAGCAATGAATAGTGCTGTCTTTTGACATATTTGTTGAGCTCCTTTGGATCTAAGCATAATATTAGTGTCCCATCTTTCTTTTCTATGATGACTAATGAATGTGCCCATTGAGTGGGTTCTTCTACTTTGTCAATTATTTTTTATTGCCACCATTCGGCTCGGCTCTTCTTTTAGTCTCCTTTTTATGGCTAGAGGATCCTTTCTTGGGGCATGGATGACAGGATGATTAGGTTCTGCCAGCTCAATTTTATATTCAGTTTCCAATTTACCAGTGCCCTCAAAAATCATCAGAATATTGGTCTTCTATTAGTGTGTCCTTTGTATTTGTTACCATATATACTCTATTATTTAAACACAACCGCTAACAGGTTTTTAGGCCCAGAATTGGCATAGTGTTCCCCATAGGTATTACAAAAGTTATCAGTTCAATTTGATCTTTAACTTTTACCTTTGCTTCACATACCCCTTTGGTGGGAATCATCTCCCCATTATAAGTTCTTAGTTTTAAATTTTTACCCTTGATCTAGTTTTTTTTTTTTTAACTTATTGACAATTAATTCTGGAAGCACATTTACCTGTGCACCTGTATCCATTTTATATTTGATGACCCTTCCATTAGTTTCCATTGCAACAGTCCAGTCACCTCCTGTTTCTGCAGCCACAGTATATCCATGTAGAATTCATCCTTAGTATTTTCATCACTTCTGTCATGGTATACTGCATCTGTTTGCATGGTTTGTCCCCTTCTCTGTGCTTGCTGCCCTTGGTTGCAGACTCTGGCAAAATGGTTATATTGTTTGCATACCTTACACCATTTTCCTAGTGCAGGACATTGCCTGTTTGGGTGCTTGATTTCACATTTCTTGCACTGAGGTTCTCTTTCACCTGTACCCTCATCCCTTGGGCTCTCTGTGAATCTTCCTGCTCTCCTTGCTTGCTTCCTGCTTTCTCCTTGCTTGTCCTGGTCCTTACTGTTTACTTCATCTACTGTAGCTGTTTCTGATTTTCTTTCCATTATTTGTAAAGTGTGGAGAGTAACTGCTGCTGCCTGGCACACGCTCACTGCTGTTCGGATCCACATCTTCCAAAAGTCTTTTCTGTAGTTTCAAATCTCCAATTCCTATTACAATCTGGTCCCTTATAATAGACTCAGTTAGTTGCCCAAAGTTACAGTCCTGGCCCATCAGCTTCAGGTTTGTTAGGAATTCCTTAAAGGATCCACCCTCTTTTTGCCCTCTTTTCTGAAACTTGTATCTCTCTAGGTCTCACTTGTTTTTGGTATGCAGTATTCTGCAAACTTCTGTAACACAGTCAAATTGCTTTTTCTCTCATCCTGGCTTAGCTGCATGCAATTAAAGACATCAACAGCCTCAGTTCCTGCTATATTTAGGAATATGTTATTTTTCTGCTCATCTTCCCTTGCTACATACCCTGTTGCTTGCATGTATATGCCAAAACTTTGTTAACATTTTTGACATCATTCAGCAGCTTTACCTGAGCTTTTCAGCTTCTTGGGGTTTTTCAAATACTCCATCTTTTCAGCAGTTTCTTATATTTCCCTTCTCTTTCTTTGTACCCCACCCCTGATACCATGTGATGATTTGTGCTGATCAAGAAATACACCTTCTGGATAAGTCAATCTTATTTATTATATTTATAAAAAATACTCCAGCAATTGCTGCAGGCCTCTCTGTCTGAAGCCAGTGACTCTGTCTCATAGTAGCAAGTCTCAGCCAGTTCTGTGTAACAACCACATGTGCGCTATACGTTTCAGTTGCCAGTACTGTTCTCTTAAAGAGACAGTATACTATTCCCACAGGTGCCAAGTTGGTGCCTCAGCACATGTTGCCATGTACAGCAGCTGCAGCCTTAATTGCCTAGCCAATCAGGGTGTGCAGAATGTGCACAACAGAACAGAATGTGTTACTGTAACCAAGCCAACGACATGTACCTGAGTTCTTGCATCCTCATGAATGGCACATTCCTTGTCTCTCCCTCTGTTCCCCCTGCCCTGTCTCCCCTCCCCCTGTCTTTGGGTTGTAAACTCTCAGGCAAGACTGTGTCTATTTTGTTTTTTGTAAAGCACCAGGTACATCGCTGGCACTATACTAATCATCATCATCATCATCATCATCATCATCATCATCATCATCATCATCATCATCATCAAACAACAACACATCCACCACACCATTCTCCCTTCCCACCCTTAATTCCCTAGCAAATCAGGGTGCACAACAAAACATGTAGCCCAGACATATAGTTAGGATATCATATACTTATAGTTTAAGAATATAAATTATAATATCATCATCTATATATATTATATAGTTAGGGTTTAGCTAGCAGGCAGAATGTCAGAGGAGCAGGCCAGGGCAGTTGAGGAGTCTTCTGACTCTGAGGCGGACGTCCAGGTGGTGGAGGAGGTGGAGGCAGGGCTTGGACATGTCAGGCTCTGACAGCAGTGCCAGTAAGCCGAATAGCACATTTTTCACACCCCTCACCACCACCCATGGGGTACTTTCTTAGAATGGAGGATTGTACAGTGTGGCACTCAGAGACCACATATAGGAACCAGGCAGAGACAGCCCTCTGGCTCATCATGGGGCTTCTGTCAAATCAAATCAAGTTTATTGTGCATAGCCGTTGGCCATAGCAACAAATTAAACATACAGTCAGACACAAAATTAAGACACATAAGGTGTAAATAAAACCATAATACTGAAAAGATTAAAATTCCAACATCAAGCTAAACATACAGCTGTTGGGATCAATCATCTAAAATAAAATGTACAATCTAGACAGAACATAACTTATAAAATTTAGCAGTGCTCGACTAGGAGAAACATAAGAGAAAAACTGAACTCAAATGCAAGAATTAGGGGCGTGAGCCCCTGAGAAGGTTTAAAGGCCAGGAACCCTTCCCTTGCCTGGAAGGCATCTATTAAAAAAGACATTACGGCGTATGTGATATCAGGGTTATTGTCTGCCAATAAATATCTCACCAACTCCTGAGGCGATCTGCCGGGGAATCTACCAGTATACTTAGCCAGTCGAAAGGCCCTTGGAACATCATAAAGGTGAAAGTCACAAAAAATATGTTCAACAGTTTCGGACGATTGACTGTTGTAAGGGCAAAGCCTTTGGTCAAAGAGCAAGGCCCCATATCTCCCCTCCAACACTTGAGAAGGCAAGGCATTACGTCTGGCCCGGAGAAACAGAGAAATTTTCCGGAAGGAGCAGTTAAAAAGAAGGTAATTGGGTGGCTCCCCTGGATTGAGTCTCAGAGATGCTGCTGTCTGACTGACAAGTCAAGCCAACCAAGCAGCAGTAGTCACTGTCAGCAAGAAATTCCATTACTTTCCATTACTTGCTGGCGCTGTACAAATGTTCGATGGCAATTAATTAATTAGTAATTATCAATTAGCAAGCATTAATTAATTATTAATTATTAATTATTAATTGTTGGTTGTTGGTTGTTGATTGTTACTTGTTGCTTATTAATTATTAATTGTTGATTATCAATTATCAGTTATTAATTACACAATGTGCCCCCTGGAACACAACTATTATTATTATCATTTTTTTTAAAAGAACATGTCATGTAAAACCTCCATGCCCCAACATTGGCCCTATGCACAGGCAGGCCAGGTCAGGCCAAACCGTACTATGCTATGCCAGGCGCAACCCCGCCCATCAGCACACAGCCAAATTCACTAGAGAATGGGAAATGGCTCTATTTGTGTATATGTGTGTGTGTGTGTGTGTGTGTAGGCGTATGCCCCAGTTGTTTTTTTGGCACTTCTCTTTCTATTGGCTGAAGCGTGTACCAATCAAAACTAACACAATTTCGGTCCCTCAGTTATTGCAGAGGATCATCTTGGGGCTTTGGATGCCTCATCCTGTTTTGTGGGATTAGTTTCAGATGGTGTTGCCTGCTGATGTGGAGTCGTTGTTGGGATTTGCTCGTGCCACCACTAGTGAACAAGATCCTTGCCTGTCCTGGCTGGTGGAGGTGTCTATGTAAACACCACTTGCAGTGGGTGTAGGTGTGTTCATGCTCCCGCGCAACACCCATCTCCACCCATGAAGCAATTGGCAGTGGAGTCCGTTGCACCATGGGTGGGTGGTGGGTGGAGATGGGTGTTGCGCGGGAGCATGAACACACCTACACCCACTGCAAGTGGTGTTTACACAGATGCCTCCACCCATTTCTACCCAGAGAAACTGGGTGGAGACATCTCATGTGGTACCCTGTACCATGTATAATAAAATGTAACACCCATTTTATTGGTGTTAGACCATCTGTGTAAAAAGGGCCTACTACTACTACTACTACTAAATCAATCAATCAATCAATTATTTATTATTATTATTATTATTATAATATTAATAATAATAATGCTTTTTTGTTTGTTTATAGATTTATGATTTGGACTCTTCTATTTATTCCCCGAAACAAGCACACCCCCTAACACTAAAAATGACTGTTCTGCTGGAGCCTCCCTTCATCCAGCCTGGATCACGCACCGGTTCTACTTACCACATTTCTACTCTCCTTATTCTCACTGCACCAGACTCGCATGCACAGTAGAGAGGCAGCTTTAGGAGGAGTTCCCAGACCCTTAGAAAAATTGGTATGTGTAGCGTTAAGATTTCTGGGTGAAAAAAGCATTTTATAGTTTATCTCGCCAAAGTGAGTGTAGCACAATAGCTCCCGATTTATGTAATTCCCTCTGTGGGGAACAAGCACAATTTATGTAAATTATAGGACAGAAGTACAATTCACATAAATAGCCCTGACCATTTAGCAGCAGCAGAAGAAGCATGGTAAAAATGACCATGTGGCTGCCTAAGCAATGCATTACTACAGCTATGAGAAGAGGCATCTACGGAACTCGCTGCAGATTTGAGGGCAGGCATAGTAGAGTCTGGCTCTTCTGTGAGTTTCCCTTCCTGTAGCCTCCACTTCAGGGAAGCAAGGGGGCAGAGTGATAAAGAATTTGCTACATTGTACTGGTCTAGTTCTATGTCGACATGAGGGGGGAGGGGATTGGAAATAAATTAAAAGGAAAATAATGTCCTCCAAAAATACAGCTAGTAGATTAAAGTTGCTTGCTCACCCTATCTGTCCAGTGTGAGACAGACACCACCAAGACTGGAAATGTACCAGCTAAAGTGGATGGAATTCCCTAGCTTATCCCCGAGTCCTTTCCTCTACTAGAATTCTATATTATACTTTTGCCTTCCATACACATCCCACAATTTACAAAACTACCATAGACATAAATACTTTAACAGAGAAAAAAGCTGTAAACATTTTGAAAATAGGCTTGCACATCTGAAAATGGCTTTTGTGACTTTTTTCTCCATTAAAATATAGTTCCCCACCAAGAAGCAAATATAATTCCCCACATAGTTCAACAGAGAGGCGGTGTTTCTCTGCGCACAGAGGGAAGAGGGGTGGATCCAGCTTCACGGGTGAAGACTGTAGGGCAGGTGGGAGAAAGTTCCCAGTTGTTCAGCAGGGAATCAGGATTCCTTCCCCACCCTGAATCTAAATTTTGAAGATGGGTGGAGGGTCTGGTTTCCCCATCAAACATCTGACAAGCAGGGAAGCAGGAATACTGTCTTCCACACCCACCAATCCCTTAACTCGGATGTGTTGGGATGTGTACAAAATAATTCTGCTGGAAAAGATCAGAAAGTCTTTTTATCATGAAAGTCCCTCCCCTACACTCTCTCTCTCTCGCTTGCATATAAAACGTCATGTTAGAAGTGGGGATCATCTGATCTGTGGGCCAAATGTAGCCCTTGCTGTTATTATATGGCCCCTTTCCAGTTTCTGGATTTGGTCTGTTAATCCAGTCTCTATCCTCAAGTACTGAAAGAGTGAGCTTAGGGGAAGGAAGTGGAATGGAGACAAGGGCATGCACTCAAGGATAGAGGATGTAATTGATCCATGATTTGGTTTGGACTTTCCTCTTTGTTACCCCAAGTGAAGCATACCCCCTAACCACCCCCATACCATCTTCTATTCTTGGTGTACTATCTACAACAGGGATGCAGAACCTCAGGCCTGCAGTCCATATGTGGCTTGCAACTAGTTTTTATTTGGCCCCTTTCCAATTTCTGGATCTGGCCTCTGCACCTAGTTTCTACTCTGCAAGCACTGAAAAAGTGAGCTTGCTCAGGGTAAGGGAGCAGAGATTATTATTATTATTATTAACAAACATTTATATAGCGCTAGCAGTGTACCTGGCACTTTACAAAGTAATAAAATAGACACGGTCCCTGCCCCTAGGGCTTACAATCTGAGAGACAGGAGCTGGGGGAGAGACTTAGGAAGGGGAACAGAGGGAGAGACAAGGGGTCTAACATTCATGAAGATGCGAGGTCTCAAGTGCACGTACTTGGCTTGGTTACGATGAGAATGACAGCAGGCAGGTCCATGTTGCAAGGATAAGGGTAAACCGATCGTAGGTATAGGAATAGTGGCTCAGCAGGATAAAGAGTCAGACAGAGCAGAGCGAAAGAGGTGAGTTTTAAGGAGAGATTTGAAGGTATGAAGGGAGGGGGCAAGGCGGATGTGGACAGGGAGGGAGTTCCAGGCATGGGGGGCAGCAAGTGAGAAGGGACGAAGGCGCTTAGGGGAGCAGGGAAGGCGTGGAAGGGTGAGAGAAGGGACAGAGGAGGAGCGAAGTGCACGGGCTGGAGTATGGAGGGCGATAAGTGCAGAGAGGTAGGGGGGAGCAAGGTTGTGAAGAGCTTTATAGGTGAAGACTAGGAGCTTGTGCAGGATTCGTTCAGGAAGGGGAAGCCAGTGAAGCGAAGAGAGGAGGGGCTGCACATGGTCGAAGCGACTGGCGAGGTAGATGACCCTGGCAGCAGAGTTTTGGACAGAGATGAGGGGAGAAAGGTGAGACCGGGGAAGGCCAGTGAGAAGGAGGTTACAGTAATCGAGGCGAGAGATGACCAGAGCATGAACAAGAGTTTTGGCAGACGAGACAGAGAGAAAAGGGCGAATCTTAGCAATGTTATGGAGGGAGAAGCGACAGGATTTAGCAACAGAGTCAATGTAGGGTTTAAAAGAAAGGGGTGAGTCAAAGATGAAGCCTAGGCTACAGGCTTGGGGGACAGGAAGGATGGTGACTCCATCAATAGTTATTGACAGTGAGGAAGGAGAGGAAGGATGAGGGGGGAAGATAAGGAGTTCAGTTTTAGCCATGTAGAGATGAGGGAATGCATGCAAGGATAGGGGACATATTCATAGCACAAATTCAGGATCTGGACCCGTCTCTTCCTGCACACACCCCTTAAGCACCCCCGCCCTGTGCAACCCTCAGAGATTACACTAATTTTCAAAGTGTTCCCCAAGGGGGAAAGGGTTCCTCATTCCTGGTCTGCAAGACCCTCATAGAAGAGAACATTTAATATAGCAATTGGGTTCACTTTTCCATGAGTGCTTTTCCGTGACTCTTAGCCAGAGTTGTGTGGTGTCTTTTTATCATACTGTGTGAAATGTTTAAAAAACCATAACTTAGGTGTATCTGGATCCCAAACTAGACAGGCCTTTGCTTAAGGAATTTGATTAGGTAAAGATGGATACTCTAAGCTATGAGTGATTTGTCTGAATTGTCTGAGTGATTATGTTGTCTGAAATCACCTCAGTCAACCTCAGTCAACCACAGGGGGTGGTGAACAGAGGTGAATGTCTGTGCGCATCCAGATGTTCACCTCAGTCAACCACCCCCCGCAGTGAACCTAACCACGCTTTGTTCTCCCGCACCATGGCGGTGAACGAAGCGTGGTTAGGGGGAATCCGGAATGCGGTGAAGGAAAAGTAACATCTGTTACCTTACCATCACCGCGTTCTGGAGTCCTGGTGGTGGGCGGCGGCAGTGACCAGATAGGCCGCTGTGGCTACCTGTCTTGGGGAGAGTGGGCGGCTGGTGAGCGCAGGGGGCGGGGCAACCTCCGGGAGGGGGGTTTGCCCAACAGACGTTATGGCTGGCAGCATTGACCCTGGGCCATGGTTCGCTGGTCCCCATGGTCGGGGGCAAAGGGGCGAACGTCTCTTGGTGCACCCCTTCACCCCCGCCCATGGTCCAAACCACCCCATGGCCCGGGGTCAATGCTGCTGGCTGTAACATCTGAAATCATCCTATGTTTGTGAACCTGCATAAATGGGGTCTGATTTTCTGAGTTGGTAAAACTAGTGAGAATTTTGTATGGTTAATATCTTTTGAGAATCCATCCCAGTTATTGATTTAGGTTGGTGCCTAACTTTCTTTTGAATCCTCATAGAACTTTGACTTTTTTTCATCAATGCTAACCAAGGAAACTGGAGTGAAATATGGTAAAAGAGACTTTTAAGCAGTCACAGGAACACAAGAAGAACCATTGAGAGAGGCGTTTCAGCTGATAGAGCAAATATGTGGAGTCAACAGAAATAAAGAGGTGAATTATGTAAAGCAATGTGGTCATTTATAGATTCAGAGCCAGGAGACAAATACTGCAGGAGACAAATACTACTGACAAAGCAGTTTTGTCATTTTGTCTACTTGCTTTTTAATCTGTGTGGATGGCAGACACAGATTTCACATATACAAGATTTGATTTTCTGTGCTTCAGCCCGTGCAAAAACAGGTGAAGGATTCAGTTTCACCTAGACTGAGACTGCAGGTTGTGCAAGGTGTTGTCCATGTCTTCGAGAGCTCTTTACTGATTAAAAAAGTGTCAAGTATCTGATTAGGAAAACAAACACATACACCCCAAAGCTTTGCTGCTACAATACACAGCAAAATCTTGCGTGCCTTGCTGAGTAACTGCTCTGTTACTTTTCCAATAGATTGAATTTTGTTGGTGTCATGAGCTGATCAGCTAATCAACAGGCCGCAGTGCAGCATGAAATTCAAACAAGAGAGATGCTCAGAATCAATGGGTAATTTCAGGTGAAAGGAGACCACGTTCAACCACAGTGAATCTCCTGTTGTGGCCGTTTGTCCCGTAACATCTGTTTGCTCCCCGCCAGATGTTCATCACAGTGAACCACTGGTGGGGATCAAAATGACCACGGTTCTGGACCTTCAGCCGCCCAGAATTCCAAATGATGGTTAGATCAGCCATGATCCAGGGATGGTCCAAATGTTAGGTCTGTTACATTTGGCCCATCCCAGATCGTGGACCTGACCATGGGACGGGATCAGGTGCAGTAGCTGGATTGGCCACTGCACCCACCTGTCTCCTGGAGGGCAGGTGGCCGGGGGTGCTTGGGGGGGGAGGGGCTGTGCAGTCACATGTCACACTGTGCAGCCCCGCCCCCTCCCCGATCCCCAGTAGGAATCAGGCCAGTATGTCTAAAGGCCGGCCGGACCGATTCCTGACCAGGATCCGTTTCAGATCCTGGTCCGTGGTTCAGCGTGGCGGGTCTTGCAGCCCCGTTACATCTGAAATTACCCAATGTCACACTGACAGAATCAAACAGGAAGTAAAATTGAAAAGAGTTGAAGACTGGAAACAGTTTGATGATTGCCTTTCACTTTGGGCTAGACCCAGCTAAACAACATCCCCTTTTGATAACCGAATTGTGGGAGCTGAAAAGGGTTGTAGGTGTTTTTTTAAATGAGATGCCACATGGCCACCCAGGAGCCACTCATCCCAATGGCCATCTGAAGGTGGTGCAGAGGGATGCATGCTTCAGAGAGCCATTCAGCATCTACCCACTCATGGCACACTGCTGAGAAATCTGGAGTGTATTGTGTAGGGCAAGCCAAAAAAGTGTGTGGCAATGGGTGCCCATGCATCCCCTGCCCGTATTTTTTTATCAAATATTATTTATAAAAGTATTTAGTATCCTGCCCCTCCTGCCACAGGCAGCTCGGGGCAGCTCACAATATAAATTCACAGGTAAAATCTTAAAACAAAAAAACATATTATTACCCCCCATCACTCTCCTCCCCACCATCTCCTCCACCAAATGCCTGGTGGAACAGCCAGGTCTTACAACTTTTATGAAATAAGGGGAGGTCCGAGGCCAGATGCACCCCCACCAGAAGGGAGTTCCGCAGCCTCAGTGCGGCCACCGAGAATGCCCTCCCCTGTGCGGCCCCCCTGGAAGACTCAGGGGACCACAAGGAGGACATCCCCCGATGACTGCAGGGGCAGTCCAGTACCCGGGGGTGGGGTGGGGTGAGACAGTCTTGAAGATAGGCAGGGCCAAGACTGTTTAGGCCTTTAAAGGTTAAAACCAACACCTTGAATCGGGCTCAGAAGACTATGGCCAGCCAGTGCTGAGAATGGAGCACTGGTGTGATGTCCTCCCAGTGGCCCAGTCCCACCAAGAGACGGGCCTCCACATTCTGCACCAGCTGCAGCTTTCGGGCTGTCACCATGGGTAGCCCCACGTAGAGTGCGTTACCATAGTCTAGTCTAGAGGTGATGAAAGCATGGATGATGGTGGCCAGGTTGGAGTCCGAAATGTATGGCCTAAGCTGACATACCAGATGTAATTGGCAAAAGGCATCCCTCGCCACAGCCTCCACCTGGGCATCCAGGTGGAGCTGCACATCGAGGAGCACCCCCAGACTCCATACCTGGGGAACCAATTGAGGACAGACCACATCAATGATGGGGGCCATTAACTCCATCACCTTCCCCATCAGCATCACCTCTGTCTTGTTGGGATTCAGCTTCAGTCGATTAGCCCTCCTCTAATCCCCCACTGCCATCAGATATCAAGTAAGTACGGAGACTGCGGGGTCTGGGTCAGTTGAAAAGGAGAGGTATAGCTGAGTGTCATCAGCATATTGGTGACACTGTACGCCAAACCTCCTGATCACCTCGTAGAGAGGCTGCATATATACATTGAACAAGAGGGGGGATAACACTGAACCCTGCGGGACAGCACACGTGAGGTCTTGGTATGATGAAAAACAGTCTCAGAGTACCACTTGTTGGGTTCTTCCAGTCAGGAATGAGCAGAACCATTCGAGAACAGTCCCGCCCACCCCTGCACCTTCCCGCAGGTGTGCCACCAACATCTCATGATCATCCGTATCAAAGGCAGCTGACAGATCTAATAGGACCAAAAAGGTTGAATGGCCCCAGTCCACCTCTCAGCGCAGATCATCCACCAAGGCCATAAGCACAGTCTCCATGACGTAACCTGAATGAAATCCCGACTGCGAGAGATCAAGTCAACCAATGCAGTCAAGATGCCTCTGCAACTGCTGAGCCACCATCTGCTCAATAACCTTCCCTAAAAAGGAAATGTTAGAGACAGGTCAATAGCTGGCAAGGGAGTCAATGTCAAGCATTAGTTTCTTGAGCAGAGGCCTCACCATCGCCTCTTTGAGACAGTCTGGCACCCCGCCCTCCTGGAGGGAGGTGTTAACCACCCCGGCCAGCAGCAGCCCCATTGTCTCCTTGCAAGATTTAATTAGCCAAGACGGGCATGGATGGATCTAATTCACAAGAGGTAGCCCTAACAGCCCCAAGGACCTCAACCAAATCAGCAGGTGTCACAACTGAAATTGATCCCATAAAACCGGACAAGGCGAGACTTCCATAACCTCAGGTTCTCCTAATGTAATAAGTGCAGCGTCGAAATCATAGTGAATATGAGAGATTTTATCCACAAAATAATTCACAAACCTATCACAACGTGTTGTAGATGACTCCACTCCACGGTGGAGAGAGGCAGGACTGACCAGCCCCCGCACCACCCAGAAAAGCTCTGCTGGGTGAGATTTTACAGATGCTATAAGAGCAGCGAAAAAAGTTTTTTTTGATGCCCCCATAGCCTCAGCATATGTTTGTAAACTGGATCT
Source organism: Sphenodon punctatus (assembly GCA_003113815.1). Classification (NCBI taxonomy): domain Eukaryota; kingdom Metazoa; phylum Chordata; class Lepidosauria; order Sphenodontia; family Sphenodontidae; genus Sphenodon; species Sphenodon punctatus. The sequence goes on from QEPC01000306.1 coordinate 536,063, forward strand.
ATGCTGCAATCTGTCAGCTTCAGTACGAGATCGATGCCACCGTCGCTCCAACCACTGCCCTTCTCACTTCAGCACTCGCAGCTCCCCCCAAAACCACGGGGGCCTGCTGTGCTGTCACCTGGGCAGCGGATGTCTAGGAGCCGTCCGATCAATGGCCTCAGTCAACAGAGTGTTCCAAAGTGCAACGAGGTCATCGATGAGAAGGTCATCGTGAACAGAGGGTAACTCCCCAAAGGCCAACCAGAACCGTTCTGGTTCCATTAGCCTCCGGGGCGAACCATTCGAATTGGCTCCACACCCTTCGGGGGGCAGACATGTGCTAGGAAAGAGGTCTGTAGGAGATAATAATATGACCATGACAAGGGCACCGTTGAAATCTCCCCCAATAGCAGAGCACCCACCTCAAGGCTGGTGCAAAACATGAGATCGAGAGTCTGTACTCCCTGATGTGTCGGGCCACTGACCATCTGGGACAGGCCCATGGTGGTGAACTCATGCTCTTCCCCCCCCCCCCAGATTGGTGTCAGCACGGATATTGAGATCCCCCCAGACTACTGCCTTTGGGGAGTGCAACACACACACACACTGCCACCACCTCTGCCAGAGCATGTAGAGAAGCTGTCATACAGGTACGTGCATGGTATACAAGCAGCACCCCCAAACTGTCTCCCGCCAAATCGAACACCAGGTGAAGAGCCTCAATCCCTACGATGGTTGGCACTGGAAATCTCCCAACAGATCACTGCTCTCTAAAAATCATAGCTACACCTCCCCCCCACACTCCCCCGGTCCCTCCGACAGTTGCTAATGCTGCACGGGATACTCAGCCGGAACAAAGTCAGCCAAGACAGGCCCGACTCAACTTCCAGCCAGGTTTCCGTAATGCCCATGAGATCGGCGGCACAATCCAGGACTAATTCATCGATAGTTGTTGCCTTGTTAACCACTGACCTCGCATTCAACAACAGCAGTGAAGGGTGGCTGTTTGAACTTGGGTGGCCATCCCTGTCAGCAGACAGGTCCCCCACTCATAGGCTCTGTGGGCAGGAGACACGACCTTTGTAAGTCACAGGAACTGGTCATGAGTGCTGGGGAGACCAGTTTCTCAGTTCTCATGTCTGTGGCATGTCAGTTCCAAAGGCCAGCCCACCACGCTTCTCCCTTCCACATGGTCCTTGACAAGGAGAGTGCATGGCAGCTTCCGTGGGAGCCACTCAATAGCATCCATCCCCATGTGCTCCACTTGAGCGGCTGCTCTGATGCTGTGCCACTCAGTGGCCCTGGACCCTTACCCAGCCTTGCTCATTTAAAAACACCCTGTGTTATTTTTACTTACACTTTGAAACTGATGCTTGATAGGAGGTACATATATTCAGCATCTTTCTATTGCTTGAGTTTATTGCTAAACATCTTACTGTAGGAGAGGATCTTTGACCAACTAAAGAATTCTAGGAAAGAAAATGAACTACTGCTCAAAGCAGACTTGATTATTCTATCTCTTGGCCATTACAAAGGGATTGGTGTTTATAGAGTAATCCTCCAGAACATAGGAAGACACCCCCCCCAGACGCACACACTTCCTAGGGTATTTTCAGACGTTACGCGGGCCGTTGGCCCCGTACCGGCACCACCAGCTTCGTTCCCCACCGGGGTCACCCCGTAACAGCACAACAGATGTGCCGGGGGGATCCCGGCGGGGAAAGTGGGCCGCACGGCCCCGCCCCCTTCACGCACCCCGCCGCCCGCCCTCCGAGGAGACGGGCAGGCGGCGGGGCCAATTGGCGCGCCGCGAACAGACGTACGGGACATGGTGACCACAGGTGGGTATTCACCGTGGTTCACCGTGTTCATGTAACATCTGAAATCACCCCTAGTCAGTGAGGAGGAAGCTGCCAGAGAGGAGCAGCACAGCCCTGCTACAGTCCGAAACTATAAGTACAGCACAGCCAGAAAGTGTAAGTAGTTGTTATGTTTGTTCACTTAACACTTATGTTTGTTCAGTCTACTGTTCCCCCTAGCTTCCTTGTTAAAATTAGAGATGTTACCTGGTACCACAAGTGAAAGGCACTGTGTGCTGGACACTAGGGGCGGGAAAACCGGTAAATCCGGTATCCGATAATGCCGGTACCAGGCGTACCGGCATTATCGGATTCGACCCGGTAAATTCGGTCCAGGTACCGGATTCCGGGTACCGGATTTTTTTTACATTGCAGCCATTTAAAAATGGCTGCAATGTAAAAAAACTTAAAGCCCCAGCAAAAAAGTTTAAAAAAACAAACCCTCCCCGAGTCCAGGCTGCGCGGGTGGAAGGGGGGACACCCCCCCCC
>QEPC01000306.1:539157-557893 GCA_003113815.1 Sphenodon punctatus
GGGAGGGGGAGGGAATTAATTTATTTCATTGATTTCAATGGGGACACAGCGCCCCATTGAAATCAATGAAATAAATCCGGTACCGGTATACCGGATTTAATCCGGGAATCCGATTTTCAGAGAACCGGTAACCGGTAAATCCGGTAGCTGGTAATGGGCCCGGGGTCCCACCTCTACTGGACACCCAAGGAACTGAGTTTAGATTAAAATGGCTGCCTCAGAGACTGCAACTGCATGTGAGCTCTCCACCACCCCTGACACTCAGGGGCAAATGCTGCACAAGGCAGCTTGGAAAAGATTTAAGCATCAGTTTGAGCTGTACATGAAGACCACCTGGGCAATTAAACTTGAGGATGATCAAAAGATTGTTTTACTTCTGACTGTAGCAGGTACAGAAGCACTAGACATATATAATGCATTTTGTGAAGAGGGCAGAGAGGATAAAGAAGAAATTTTTGAAGCAATAATGCTAATGTTTGAAACCACTGTATTCCAAAAAGCAATATTACTTATGAACAGTATATGTTTAGCATGAGAACACAGAAGGAGGAAGAAACAGCGGAGGAGTTTATCACATATTTAAAATTAAAAAGTCGGTCCTGTAAATATTCAGCATTAACAGACTCCCTTATTAAAGATCAACCAGTTCTGGGCTGTAATAATAAAAAAAGTTGTCAGCACTTACCAATGGAGATGGGTTTGATATTAGAAAATAAGTCAAACAGCAGAACAGGCCAAAACACAAATGCATGCTTTGGAGAAGAGCACAGAACAATCTAGTGTGAGCATGATACACAAGTCACAGTATTGGGTGCCAGGAGGCCAAACAAGGCCAGAAATAAAGCAGACAGCAAGTATTGCCAGCAATGTGGCACCAAGTATGAATATGCAAAATGTCCAGCTTTTGGCCAAATATGCAGAACCTGTAAGAAACCAAATCATTATGTAAAAATGTGTGGAGGGAGCAAGAGAGTGTATGAAGTAAATACTAAGAGAAAGTCTCCAAGTGAAGAGGAAGAGCTGTTTATAAACACAATTGAAGAGGAGGCTGCAAACTGAAATGATTGATTAATTAAATTAAGCACCAATGGTATTTACATTGCATACGAGATAGATACAGGACATAGGTAAACGTAACATCAGAAACTGAAATACAAAAATGTACACAGCAAGTGAAAAGAGAAAAGTCAAAGTGTCCTTAAAGTCTTTAATGGAGGAACAATTCCAGTTCTGGGAGAATGCACACTGGCTCTGCCTTATAGAGGGGAAAACAGTGAGGCAAGATTTTGTAGTGGTGCCCAAGGGAATGCAATCAATATGACCCTAAGGAGTTGAATAAAACATTAAATGAGAGCATTTTCATGTGCCTACAGGAAATGAAATACTCACTGAGATGGCAGGAGCCAATTTTTTTAGCAAACTAAATGCATTCACTGTTGTTTTTTTTGTCAGATCTCCTTGGATACAGTGAGCTCCAAAATCTACACTTTTGACACCCCATTTGGAAGATACCGTTTCCTGAGATTGCCTTTTGGACTATGTTCTCTCCTCTGTAATTATTTCACCGCATCATGAGTGAGATGTTAGACGATCTAGATGGTGTAAATGTGTATGTTGATGACATCATCATCTGGGGCAACACCATTAGGGAACATCAGAAAAGACTTAAGGATTAGGGCTTAGACAAGAGCAAATATTCTCATTCCGCAGGGAAAACTGACCTTCTTGGAGCTCTTGTGAGTGTTCATCAGTACTTTGTCAGTCTCTGGTGATTCCACACTTCTGTCATTGTTGATATTGGTGCCTGTGATTTTCTGTCATTTCCCATCACGTTCTGGCATTTTCTGTCACTTTTTGGGACTTTGGGGACTTCTATGGCACTTTTATGGCAATTTCCGGCACTTCCCCACACTTTTGTGTCTCCAGTACCCAGGGTGTGTGTACACACACACAGGACTTGGGATTGGCCCCAAGCAGGCCTGTTCAGCTCATGAAAAATAAAGACAAATGGCAAAACCAGTGAAAAAGCCGATAAGTTTCTGTATCGTGAGAATGAAGGTGAATGACCTGTTTCCAACAGAAACAGCATTTGTTGCAATTTGTTATTCCAGGCCTATTCAGGATGTACTAGATATTATGAGGAAAAACAATGATAAATGCCAATTTCAGACTACAACAATAACGTACTTGGGCGACGGATTGACTGCACAGGGAGTCATGCCTGATTAATCCAAAATAGAAGCAACTGTAAAAATGACAAGACATGAAGATAAAAAAGTTGAAAACGTTCAAAGTGCATTGAACAATGTTAGTAAATACATACTTCTCAGCCTGTACCACTCATTTACAATATCTCCTCTGCAAAAGCACAGAATGGGCATGGAAGCCTGAGCATGCATGGGAATCAAGTGATCTAAACAATATTCTAAAAGCACCAGTGCTGCAATATTTTGACCCTCAACTTTCTACAAAAGAAGGACTTGATGCAATGCTGCTGCAGTGACATGGGATGGATTGGTTACCAGTATCATCTGCATCAACGGAGAGAGTCCAAAATAATCTTTGCACAGATTGAAAAAGAAATGCTAGCTCTGGCATTTGGGGGGACCAAGTTCCATGACCTTTTATATAGCCATAGCTTCTGAGCTAAAACTGATCACAAACTGTTGATTGCAATTAATCAAAATTGGTTGGGAGATGCACCCCCATGGATACAGTTATTGCTCTTGAAAATTTAGAAGTTTGATGTCACTCTTGAGTTTCAGCTATGATGTCATTTAGTAATAGCAGACACAATTTCAAGAACAGTTCCTTACCTATCAAATGATCTAGAGCAAGAAGTCAATGTACATGTTCACATGATAAAAACAAAACATCCTGTATCTCCATGACTATGGGAGAAATTGGGGGCAGAAACAGTCAACAATGGGTATTTTCAGATGTGACGGGGCCAATTGGCCCCATCACGGAAACAAACCTTTGATTCCCCGCCGGGGCCACCGCGTCACAGGCGAACAGATGTGGTGGCGGTTCACAGCGGGAAATCGGGGAGGGGCAGGACTGCATGGCGCAACGTGGGGCCACATGGTCCCACCCCCCCCATGCTCCCCTGCTGCCCGCCCTCTGGGGAGATGGGCGGGCGCTGCTGCCAATGCGACCGCAGCACCCGACGAGACGGCTTGGTTCATCATGGCGGGGAATCACATTCGCCATGCAACCGGCCCCAGCCCCGCAGATTCAGCCAATCGCGTGGTGAATGTGATTCCCCGCCGTGATTGACTGTGATGAACATCTGGGGGGGAACTTCTGTTCTCCCCATCAGACGTTACGGGATCACTTTCACCATGTGCAGATTCACTGTGGTTGACTGTGATCAACATCTGGGGGGGAACTTCCATACCCCCCGTCAGACGTTACGGGATCACTTTCACCATGTGCAGATTCACTGTGGTTGACTGTGATCTCGTAACGTCTGAAAATACCCAATGAAATGCTGCAAGTAGTGATAAGAGATATAAACTATAGTGGGGGGGGGAAATCCCCTTCCACCCACATATTCCCATTACAAATGTGAGCTACTAGTAATCTCAGGAGTACTCATGAGAGACACACAGATTGTGGTTCCTACACTACTGAGAAGGAAAATACTAAACCACATACATGAAGGACACCTAGGCATGTCCAAATCTAAATGGAGAGCCAAAGAAGTTGCATTCTGGCCATGTATGAAGGAGGATATTGAAGAGATGGTGAGCAGGCAAAAATATTGTGACTCTCAGGGAAAAGAACCAAAGGGCCCCACAAAAGCTAGCAATTCTTTGGGATAAAATTGGAATCAACATGTTCAACCTGGGAAGACATGATCACCTGATCATGATCTACACTACTTTACCAATTTACTAGAGATAGGCCATTTTACACAGAACCCCTGCTGGGTGTGCGGGCAGGTGTGCAGTGGGGGGGAGTCCGTGTACACGTCATGGCGGTGAGTGGGAAGATGGGTGTTTGTTCATGTGAACAGCATTGGCGGTGGGTGGGAGTTTGTGTGAACTCTCGATGCACATTCACCTCCACCCATCACCCACCCACGGAGCCATCCAGCAAACCAGAGGAGGCTCTGTGGGTGGAGATCCGAGGTGGGTGTGCGCCCGTGGGAACAGGCGCACACCCACCTACACCCACCGCAGCAGCACACCCATCTCCGCACCCATTGCCAAAGGGTAATAGGCCTTTTTCACAGAGACACTCTAACACTGTTAAAATGGGTATTAGATTTTAGTATATGTGTTGCAGGGCACCCATAGAGCACACCTGCAACCCTGCAACATGTATAATAAAATATAACACCCACTTTACCAGTGTTAGAGTGTCTGTGTGAAAAGGACCATAATCCCATTGGAAGGCACTACTGCAGCAACAGTTATCAAACACATCAAATCGGTCTTTGCCTGCCATGGAATTCCATTGAACAATGTTAGTAAATACATACTTCTCAGCCTGCCCTGTACCACTCATCTAAAATATCTCCTCTGCAGAAGCATAGAATGGGCATGGAAGCCTGAGCATGCATGGGAATCAAGTGAACCAAGACTGGTAGAACCGATAATGGACCTCAGTTCAAAAATAAGAAATTTGAGGATTTCACTAAAAAACTCATGAGTTTCATGAGACATCAAGTCCCAGGTACATATAATCCAATAGTTTATCAGAATGTGGAGTAAGAATACTAAACATCTGTTCCAGGAAACAATGTTGACAGGAGAGGATCCATATCTGGCATTACCCAATTGGAACATGGGAAGGCACCTGCTGATGTACTGTATGACAGGCATATTAATACATATCTACCAGATATATGGGTAACACTAACAACAAGCAAAGACACAGTGAAAATTCGGAAGAGTAGGAAAATGCAGGCAGGAAAAATATTACAACACGAGAGCAAAATCTCTTCTGCAACGAAAGGAAAATGACTCTGTGAGAACTTGGCAAGATGGAGAATGGCCAGTTAAAGCAACAGTGATTAAGGAACAGACATCTTGATCATACTCTATGATCATGGAGGAAGTTCAAACTCTCTTATTGACCCAAGTTTTTATATTAATATATAATTGCTTAATTTGATTGGATCCTTTACCTGATTGATAATTGAGCAGGTTAAAAATGGGCCAGCACTAATTTCATAGAAATATCCTGAAGAGATTAAAATGACCAAATGAACACAAACTTATTATTTATTAAAAGATATTTTAATAGATATTCAAGAAAATATAAATATAATTTTGAGTATAATAACTCAGTCCTTTCTCATAATTTAAGAACAAACATTAATAACTGATGACAGAATAGGTTTATAGGTGTATAAACCCCTAATTTAGAAATCCCCAAGTCACAGCCCAGGCGAGACTCCACCATGGTCAGGAACCAGCCGCAGCACCTGGAGTAAAGCAAGCTATCGTGTCTGATAGCTGGACGCCATCATTGGCCCCATGGCCACCATAGGGTGGTGGGGCTGCTCCACGCAGTGTGGAGGTGGGCTGAGTGGATGCCTGTCCATGTGTCTCCCCTCCTTGGCCTGGCCACTGTAACATTTGGCAGACAGGCCAAGTTCCGGCCAGAGTGACAATTCCCACCATCACTGCCCAGAGCAGTCGGTGGTGGAAATGGGAGCTGTCACACCACGCACAGTATAATTACCTAGGAATTCAAGATCAAGAAAGATAGAAAGAAGATAACCAATGTGACCAAGAAAGACCAAGGAAGGTCCATAGCAATTCAGGGTACTATTTCCTTGGTTGCATATGATTTTAAGTGGCAATGATCTAACACACAAGATGTGACAGTAGCCACTTTATATATGAATTCATATTAATTAGATATGGGTAACATAATAATATGTTAGAAATGAGCTTATGCATGACTGACACACACATAAAATTAATTGAACTATATTGATTTCTGTGCTTAGAACTTTGGGTTATAATAATCTGATATGAAGATGCAAAACTGCACCCCACCTAAGGCTAATAACACTAAGTATCCTGCCCCTAAGCATCTTTGCACCCATATTGCTTCTCTGCAGCCATTTTCCACTTCCTTATTTCTCGTCTTTATCTGCCTGACTTCTTCTGCTCAGATGTTCTCTAAATCTTTCTGGAAACTTAGCTAAAAGGTCGGGAGGTTAGCTGCTTAACTGGAACTAAATTCAAACTGCAACCTAATCAAAGTCTGGGTCAACACTCAACAAGAGCCGGAAGCATCTACTCAAACTGGCACAATTTGCAACAGAGCCAAGTAATGTATCAACAGATGCACGGAATGGAAATATTGTATCAACTGAACCAACAAGTAGCCCAGAGGCTGTGAACGGTTCATCGCAGAAAAAGTCAATGAAGACAAATGTACAATACATCAGATATGGAAGACTGCTGAAACAAACTAAAAGACTGATTGAGACATACTTAGAGAGTCACATGAGTAAACTGAAGTGTTAAAACCATCCTGTGTTTATTTTTCATGGCTGGTTAATTTATTTAGTGATGTACCTTACAGGAATTTTGAAAGTATCAAAAAAGGGAAGGTGTCCTATAGATTCATCCTCCAGAGCATAGAGAGGACACACCTCCACTTCCTGTGGCTGAGGGGGACGCGGTCTGAGAACCCAGAAGCAGCAAATCCTGGCCTCAGCAGAGTCAGAAACAGGAAGCAGTTGTTATGTTTGTTCACTCTACTGCTTCCACTAATAAAGGGTTCCTTGTTAAACTTGCATTCTTATTAAGAACACTACAGGATTAAGCATAATGATGGATGCATATATTTAATAGGACTTGGTACAACGTTTGGAATATTATTCATTAGGCATTCAGTTTGGGATACATTTTATTGTGAAGAAAATAGGGATTAAAGAAATGCTGGAGCAAGTAAGGACAGCAACAGCTGTAGCATGTTTATACCTAGTAGCTGCTACCTAAGCAATCCTGGCTTTAGTAAGCAGGAGGCATAGACCACAGTCTAGGTTGGTGAATTATAGGAGGCAGCAACTTGGTATTTAACTGTATCTTGTGCAGTATCACTTTGCTGATGAATAGCAAATCATCAGGGAAGCCCAGAATTATCTATGTCTACAGTTCAATGCCCAAACCCTTGCACTGTACTAGGCAGGTGATTCTCCCACCAGCAGTTTAAGATTCCATCTCATGAGTTGTCTTGTACTTGAGTAGGCGAGGTACTAAATTAGCAATATATTGTGATAAAAAACCACCCTAACATAGGGCTGAAACTCAATTTCATATGTCTCAAAAATCTCATTGAGAACCGGTCTCTCAATGAGATTTTTGAGCTAGAGAATGAGCTGAGAATCAGCTGTACTTGACACTGTTATCATGAGATTCTAAAAAATAAATTAAAAATACTCTATGCATGCACAAAATGACTTCTGTGGCCATTCTGCACAGGCATGGCCCTTTTCCAGGATGGTGTGGGTTGCGTCACCACCATTTTGGAAAAGGGCAACCAGTTCTGCGCATGTGTAGACCAGATTCTCTTTTCCAACATAGTGCCAACTCTCCCCACACCATCTTGGAAATGAACTTTACATGTTCAGAACAGCCACAGCAGCCATTTTGTGCATGTGCAGAGTGTGTTTGAGATTTTTTGAGAATCTTGTGAGATCTCAAACTTTTAGTGAGATCTTCTCTAGATCTTGCTGCTGGTTCTCGATTCTCATGCAATTCTCATGACAATCATTTTGATTCTCGTTTCAGCCCTACTCCAAACCTCCTCAAAACAAGCAAACAAACAAACAAAAATCCTAGTCACAAATATAAAATCAAGTTCTGAATTTGAAGCAGCAATGACAGAGGCAAGCAGAACTTATCAGTTACAGTACAAGGCCCTGCCATTGGAGCTGAGGCAAAAGATGCAGAAGGGCAAACCACAAGATTAGTCTTTATGAGCATGTCTATTGGGAAAATGGGTCATTTATTAGCTAACTTGACAGAGCTTACTTCAGACATGATTTGAAGTGGGCAAAATAGTTGAATACAATCTTCACTGCAGATATTCATTTCTGCTCTAATGAGCGGTAATGGGCTTACATTGACAAAGATAATTTTCTTACTACGCAGTGGAACAAGTTAACAACGGAGACTGTGGAATCCCCAACATTGGAATTTTTTTTTAGAGATAAGTTATATAAACCTCTGTCACGGATGCTTTGGTATAATTGTTCCTGCTTAAGAGTAAGAAGATGAACTGAATGACATTTGATGGTACCTTCCAGTCCTTCAATTCTAAGCTTCTCTCTTCAACTCCTCCTAAACGTTAACCCTCGTTGGTGTGCAGGTTTCAAAACAGTCAACAGTCTGTGTTTTAAATTAGCATTTTCAAACGTTTGGTTTTCTTTTTCCAAATAAATCCAGTATCCAGCCTGTCTGAGAATCTTTCTTATTCAGTCTGCATATCCCTAATATAAAACCAAAGGCACAAATCTTATTATGGACAAGCTAGAAAACGAGCGTTGTCATCTAAGCCCTACTTCATAACTTCTGATTTGGCCTTCTGCTAAAAGATGAGATTTTATGTACACTAGGAACGTACATTAAGAGCATTAAGACATGACAGGTTGTGCTTTATTGGCCCATTAATACCTGCCTTGGGTGCACTGCAATGCACAAGCTGTTTTATGGCTCCCAGTTAATCTCCTTTTAAAAAAAAAATATAAACCCACCACAGAAAGTGCCCACAGTAACCAGTAACTACTTCTGGCTGCCATGTTGTCTAAAAAAGAGAACTAATGCCCCACCTTTCCAATTTCATCCCCTACCCTCCCACCCCGAGCAGCACTATTCTGACTATATTTGAGGTTTTTAACTTTGACTTTAAAAAGTTCGTACTCCAGTTTTTCTAAGCTAAAATTCAGTTTACAGAATTCCTGTCTATGGGTGGGAAGGGAGGCATGGGGATGGAGAGAGAACTCTAAAGAGAAATACATATGATAGGCTTTGGCTGAATTTTGCACTAATGTTTGTGTTATTTACTTGAAAAGAGATCCTTGGACTTAGCTTAATTAAGTTTGGACTTTCCACAATTAATAAACAATAACATAGTTATTTGAATATCTACATTGGCTTCCATCTGAAGATCTCAAGCCATTTTGCAACCTTTAATGAATTAGGATTCTTAGCTTGATCGTTATCTGGATAGGTAACAACAAAGTGGTTAAGCAACTTGTCAAGTAGCCAAGTTATAAAACCTATTAAAATACAATGTCAGAAAGATAAATTTTTAGTGTAACTGTGACAAGCCTTGGCCCTACAACTTTTTTTACCCAGCACTTATGGCGTTAATCCTAGCAGCTTTCAAATTAAAGCATAGTCTGGCCTATATAACCCTAACTGGGCCAGTCCTTTGCATCAGGGTCCATCAGGACTGGAGAGGACAGAGCTCCCTCTCTGAGATGTTGTCTCAGCTGTTGTCTTGCTTCCCCAGCTGGGGGATGACTTGGTGCTCCCGGAGCTGGTGTTGGAGGAGGAGGAGGAGGAGGAGGAAGCGGTTGCTGGCCCAGCCCCTGGACCATTGGTGGTGGTGTCCAGCTCCTTGGATGAGCAGCAAGCTCTGGGCACAGGAGGTGCTGCCAGGTTTGTAAACTTTTTTTTTAACTTTGAGGATAAGAAAGGCTCTATCCGTTAGAGTGAGCTCACTGGCATGCGGGTGGGTGCATGGATAGTGGGCATCAGTCAGGCAAAAACAGTGGGCATCAGCGGGTAGCAGTGGATTATCAGCAACAGAGAGAGAGTGGGTACTGTAGTGTGGGGGGCTCTTCCAGCAGTCAGGCATGAGCACGAGCACTCAAGCAGCACCCCCACCCAAACATGTGCCAGGCTTGCTAGCCTTGCTAGGGTCTCCACTCTCCAGTTGCCAATGTCATCCCATTCCCTACGCACCCCCAAATAAGGGCAGGATTTGCACATGCCAGGCAGGGCCTTTCTAGCTGCAATCCCTAGCATCCCCTAGCACCCCAAGGAGGGCAGGATTTGCACGTGCCAGCAAGGGTACTTCAAGTTGCCATCGCTACTAGCACCCAAAGAAGGGCAGGATTTGCATGTGCTAGCCAGTGTCTCTCCATTTGCCATCCCTTTTCCTAGCATCCCCTAGCACCCCAAGCAGGGCAGGATTTGCATATGCCATCCAGGGTCACATATCCTGTTGCCATCCCTAGCACCCCAAGGAGGGAGGACTAGAGGCATCATCATAAATGCATGATATTACTTTGGTGTTCTTAATGTGTTCCCATTTCAGAGAGGAATCGAATGCCGTCCCCAGCGTTGGTGCCAGGCTAAGGAGGACCCTTAGTCGGAGGTCGCCAGTAACACCACCAGACATTCGGCGGACAAGGTCGGATGTCTGGAGGTTTTATGACAAGGGTGACAGAATCGTCACATGCAAGGTAAGGCACAGGGACTGGAACAACAGGGAATGGATTGCCCTATGGCCTGTTAGGAATGGAAATCCCCTGCAGAGAGATTGGCCACCCCGTCCACCCACTTGTGGAGACAGAATGCAGGCAAGGCTTGACAGACCATTGGTCTGACACAGTATGACACTTCTTACGTTCCTATCTTTTCTTTTTATGCTCTTTAGTTCTGAGGCAAAAGAATCAGGAGGCAGAAAGAGGGGACCACATTGGGGCTCATTGCCGATATTGAAAAGCTCCACGGCCTGAAGATGAGGCGGCAGGAGGACTCTGGCATGGCCGTGGAGCCTCAGCCTCAGCGCCAGAAGAAGGGGGGGAGGCAACCCGGAATCGCCGGCATGTAAGCCCTTTCCCCTCCTCCAGCACTGATGTGGAGTCCCCTGGGTGCCAGGAGTCTGCTGAGGACAAGGCCTTTTGGGCAGAGGTGGAGAGGTCTACCTGGGACTTTGTGGCTGCCTTAAAGGTGCAAGCAGCCACCATGGAGAACTGAATGGTGGAACAGTTCCAGGCGGTCAAGGTGAGGGAACAGAAGGTGGAGGCATATGCGCAGTATGTCTCAAAGTGTGTCTCCACTGAGATGGTTGACCTGGAACTCTTCCACCAGTCGGTCTCCAACTGGCAGGCGGCTGTGGCAGGGGTCGTCAACTATGCCATTGACCACAGCTATGAAATGCCGACAGGTGTGATGCCCCCTACCCCTACCTCCCGTGCACCCCTTCTGCCTTTCTCCCAACTTCCGGGGGGAGGCCCAAAGCATGAATAAATAGATAGATACGTTTCCTTTCTAGTTTAAAATGTTTGGTTTTTGTTTTAAAATGTTGTTGTTTTTGTTGTTGTTGTTTTGTTAATAAAAGTTATATTTGTTGTTATTGTTACGAGCTTTGTATGAACTTACCAATCTTTTATCCCTCTGTGCAGAAGTTCAAGCTGGCAGGTGGCAGAATCTCATACATCTTGTTGATCCCTACCAGCAGCACCTGGCACCACATGTAGCGTAGTTAAGGTAGTAACCCAAAGATGTGCCAGCAACAGGGTTTCAACTTGCAGACAGCCCTCCAGGAGGGGCAGAGCTTGTGTCTGTGTGAGTGTGCCAGAGAGAAAGAGAGACAGACTCTTTGGCAGCGGGCGGTGGGTGCTGGTGGTTAGACAGTGGATTGCTGGTTGCTAGGGTACAGAACCCTTTGCACAGACAGCATATAGGCCTGGGGGGTGGAGGCCTTTGGCAGCTGGGAACATGGGTTGCTGGGGCAGTCAGTCAGCATGGCATGAGCAGCATTCAGGCAGGATTTGAGTTTGGCAACCTGGGTGCGCAGGCAGGCAGTCATGGCAGCTTCGCATGAGAGGCAGGCAGGCTGAGGCAAGCTTTGAGCTGGCAATGGCAACCTGGGAAGGCAGGCAGACAATGTGGCATGAGCGGCAATCAGGCAAGCTTTGAGCTTGTCAGCCTGGGCAGGCAGACAGACTACATGGCTGATTGGGAGCAGCAACAGCGATCGAGTTACCTGGGTACAGACCCCTTGGCTGGCACAGAAATCATATAGGCCTGGGGGCCATTGGCACTAGCAGCAGACAGTGGGTTTCCAGGGTACAGAACCCTTGCTACAGACAGCATATAGGCCTGGGGGGCATTGGTATCAGCAAACAGTGGGTTGCCAGGGTACAGAACCCTTGCCACAGACAGCATATAGGCCTGGCCTGGGGGCCATTGGCACCAGAAGACATTGGTTTCCAGGGTACAGAACCCTTGCCACAGACAGCATATAGGCCTGGCCTGGGGGCCATTGGCACTAGCAGCAGCAGAAATTGGTTACCAGGGTAAAAAACCCTTGGCACAGATGGAATATAGGCCTGGCCTGGAGGCCATTGGCACCAGAAGACATTGGTTGCCAGGGTACAGAACCCCTGGCACAGATGGTCTATAGACCTGGCCTGGGGGCCATTGGCACCAGCCGTCATTGGTTTCCAGGGTACAGAACCCTTGACACAGATGCGATATAGCCCTGGCTTTGGGGTCATTTGAACCAGCAGACAGTCTGTTGCCAGGGTACAGAACCCTTGGCACAGACAGCTTATAGGCCTGAGGGCCATTGGCACTAGCAGCGGCAGACATTTATTGCCAGGGTAGGCAGTCAGGGTGTGTGGAATGAGTGGCAGTCAGGCAGACTGAGACAGGGCTTGAGCTTTGCAATCCGGGCAGGTGGGCAGGCAGGCAGCGTGGCATGAGAGGCAGTGGGGCAGGCGGGCTTGGGCAGGCTTTGAGCTAGGCAACCTGGGTGGGCAGACAGGCACTTTGGCATGGGAGGCAGGAAGGTGGACTGAGGTATGCTTTGAGCTTGGCAGGAAGCTGGGCGGGCAGACAGGCAGCATGGCATGCAAGCCAGTAGGGCAGGCAGGCTGGGACATTGGGAGCAGGGCACTCAGATAGGCTAGCAAAGACTGTGCAGTGCAACAGAGTGAGAGCCAGTCAGAGCCACATAGGCAGTCTGAGATCGTGTAGCTATAGGTCGGCTGGCAGGCTTACAGTTTGTTTCCCAATGCCACCCTGTGTCATGAGGTCAGTCAGATAAGGTGGCCGAGGCCGTCTAGTATGAGAGAGAGAGAGAGAATCAGGGCGGGTGCCAGGCATTGGGAAGGATGGACAGCACCTCAGCAGCACAGGAGCAGTAGCCCTAGCCCAGGAGGAGGAGCCCAGTCCTGACTGCCCCTGGCATGGGATGGCGTGTGCCACTGCACCATCACTCCTTGTCCAGGGGCAGCTCAGTGAATTCCAGCAGCGGAAGGTTGACCTTCAAGAAGAGCAACTGCTCCACCAACTTGACCCCCACTCTCAGGCGGTGCGGGGAGGAAATGTCCTCCGCCACAGAGAACACCCGCTCTCTGGAGACACTGGTTGGTGGGCAGGACAGGATACCCTTGGCCACTTTTGACAGGACCGACCACACATTGGCCTTGCCAGCCCAGTAGGCCAAGGGATCGCTGCTGGGATCAGTGCATGGTTCCTTCTCCAGGTAGGTTTCCACTGCTGCTGAGGCATCATCATACTCCCTCTGGTAGCTCTGGGTGGGCACCACCTTTCCCACTGCCCTCAGCCACGCTGCTTGCCCTTTTGTATTGGGCCCCATGCTCCCTAGGGTGGACTGCACACAGGAGGAGCTGCTGGCACTAGTAGGAATCCTGCTGCTGCTGCACATCCTGATGTTGGTGCTGCTGCTAACGCTAGGGCTGGAGGCATGGATAGACCCAGATGGCTGGAAGGGATCGCTGATCCCACTCCCACCATCCACAGGGGCGTCCTGCTGCATGGCCCGCTCTGCCTGCCGGACCTTCTGCACCAGTGCACCCTTCCGGAGGCCATAGACCACTGTCTCACATGTCATGCTGCCCTTGATCCTGGGGTCCAGCATGGTTGCCAGGACATATTCCTCCCGGCGTAGGAGCTCATCAAAGTGAGCACTCAGCCCCGCCTTCAGCTTCTGTGCCAGGTCAAGCACCTCATCGGAGATCTTCCTGCCTGGAGGGCCACAATCCTGCCCCCCAATAATTTCATCCAGGCTCCTGTGAGCCTATGAACCAGCGGGGACACCTGGCTGAGGGTGGCGGTGGAGCTGCTCATGGTCTGTCACGGCTAGAACAGTCTTAGGATGAAGACCGTGTGATCTAGAATCTCCCATTCCTCCCTGTTGTACCCTGGAGGTGCCTCAATGTCTGTCTCCAGTTCCACTTGATGCCAGGCGGCTTTCTGCTCAAGCAGCTGCTCGAGGATCAGGAAGGTGGAATTCTACCTGTTGGAGCATCCTGGATGAGCTGGTGCACCGGGGACCCTTCCTCAGTCTGCTTCTCCCTGTCACGTTTTATTTATTTATTTATTTATTTAATGTATACCCCGCCGCTCCTGAACACAGGTCGGGGTGGCTTCCAACAATAAAATCAATATAAAACAATTTAAAACATATAAAAATACAATATCAAATATTTAAAATATTAAGACAGGTCCCCCAGTGACACGTTTTTGCTTCCAGTGACACGTTTTTGCCACCCGAACTCACCTGAATGCGATCTGAACTGACTGAACTGTTCGGTCATTTCGACGTTCGGAATCGAGTTCGGTTTGGTCAGTTTGTGTTTGGAATCAGGTTCAGGTTTGGTTGTCTGAACAGGCCAAGTTCGGGCCAAACTCCAAACATCCGAACTGCATTCGCCTATTCTTGACTGTTGTTCAATTCTATGTTAAAATGACGCTCAGGGAATATGAGATCCCAGAGACCTGGAATATGTGTACTATACTCTGCGTTCTGGGATTGGTGAACAAACTCTTCCCACCAGCCCAGAAAGAGAAAACTTAAATAAATAATCTAATGTCAATCCTATTTGAGCTCATGTACCAAAGTAAATAGTAAGATTTTATCTTGTTAAATTTATTTATGTAGCCCATATAACTGTATCAGTGGGGTAGTTTAGAATTTAAAAACTTCACAACACCTCAGCAAGGTATGTAAGCAGCATTATCCCATTTTATTTATTTATTTATTTAATCACTGCTTTACCACCCCTTTGTGCCCAATGGCAGCTCATGGTGGTGGACAATAGATAAAAAAACCTTAATATAAAAATGTAAAGTACAATATAATAAGATATCAATTAAAATAATAAAACAACAGAGGCCCGAAAAGCAAATGCCCGAATTACCCCTAACTTAAAAAAAAAAACCATACACCCCACCAAAAGCCTGGCAAAACAGCCAGGTTTTACATTGTCTTAAGAATGAGGGGAGATCCCGAGAGAGGCGAATCTCTACCGGGAGGGAGTTCCATAGCTGCGGTGTGGCCACCAAGAATGCCCACTTGAACGTTGCCATGCGAGAAACCCAGGGGACCTCCAAGCGGGTGCCTTTGGCCAACCGCATGGGCCGATCCAGGACACAAGTAATGATGTAGTCCTGCACTCCTGCAGGTTAGTGTGGGTCAGTTTGTATAGGGCTTTAAAGGAAATTACCAACACCTTGAATTGGCCCCAGAAGACCATAGGCAGCAAGTGCAGAGAATGGAGCACCGGTGTTATGTGCTTCTGGCAACACATCCCCACAAGGAGACAAGCCGCCTCATTCTGTTCCAGATGCAGCCTCTGGGTTGTCACCAAAGGTATCCCCATGTAGAGTGTGCTTCAGCAGTCCCATCTCGAGGTGATGAATGCATGGATAATGGTGGCAAGATTTGAGACCAAGATGTATGTCCGGAGATGTTGGACCAGGTGTAATTTACAAAATGTACTCCTCATCACAGCTGCCACCTGGTCATCCAGGTGGAGCTGCGAATCGCGGAGGACTCCTAGACTCTGAACCTGAGGGACCAAGGAGGGACACACCCCATCTATTATGAAGGCCTCCACTCCCTCCCCCTTACCCACCAGCATCACCTCTGCCTTGTCAGGATTCACCTTCAGATGGCAAACTTCAGACAAATCCCCCAGCACAACATGCTGAGTTCTTCTTCCTAGTAACTAGCAGAACCAGTCAGTTAGTAGGAGTTAGGGGGGGTGGAGCCTTTGTCATGGTCTGACCATTACCTCCTTAAGGCGTGCATCCTGGCGCATGTCAGCCCCCAACAGGGTTCACGACCTATTAGATTGGTCCACCCCCGGAGACTTATGGACCCGGATCGGTTCCAGAATGCTCTGGGGGAGTTTCCCCTGGACCTTGACACCCACTCTGTCGATGATCTCGTAGCCTTCTGGAACACCTTGCTGGCTGAGACCATTGACAGAGTGTCTTCCAGGTGTCCGCTGCCCTCCCGAGTCTCCCGCAGGTCTCCTTGGTTTACTGAGGGCCTGCAGTGTTTGAAGCAGGAGAGCAGGCGGTTAGAGTGACGGTGGTGCCGGACTTGTGATGAGAATGATCCATCGCAGCATAAGAGTAGTTTAAACACCTGTGGTGGTGCAGGAAGCAAAGAAGCGGTTCTTTGCTGCCCTCATTGCATCTGCAAAGTCAAGTCCAGCTGAGCTTTTCTGGGTGCTGAAAAGCTTGGTCAGTCCTGTCTGCCTCCACCTGGACCTGGGGCAATCCAGAGACTGCTGTGAATGGTTTATTGAGTACTTTGTAGATAAAATCACTCACATCCGCCACGATTTCGGTACCACAGTTATTGCAGAGTCACCAACCATCTTGGGGCTACGGATGTCCTGTCCTGTTTTGTGGGATCAGTTTCAGGTGGTGTCACCTGCTGATGTGGAGTTCTTGTTGAGATTTGTCCATGTTGTGAACAAGATCTTTGCCCGTCGTGGTTGGTGAAAGCCAGTCGGGAGATGTTACGGACATTGCTGGCTGGGGTGGGCAGGGTGCCTGATTGCCTGAAAGAGGCTGTGGTTAGGCCTCTGCTCAAGAAACCATCTCTTGTTGCTGATGCCCCTGTCAATTATCAGCCGGTATTCTTCTATGGGATGGTTATTGAATGGGCTGTGGCATGGCAGCTCCAGGAATATTTGGACGGCACCGGTTTCCTTGACCCCTCTCAGTCTGGTTTTTGGCCTGGTTATGGTATGGAGACTGCGTTGGTGGCCTTGGTCGACAATCTCCATCTGGCATTGGACCAGGGTTGTTAGACCCTGTTGGTCCTGCTAGACTTTTCGGCTGCATTCGATACTGTCAACCATGAGGTGTTGGTGACCCGCCTGCGGGACTGTGCTGGGATTGACGGGATGGTCTTGGACTGGTTTCGTTCATTCCTGGCTGAGAGAACTCACCAGGTGGTCTTGGAGAGTGTACATCTTCCCCCTGGGACCTTACGTGTGGAGTTCCGCAGGGTGCCATTCTGTCCCCCGTCTTGTTTAATATCAATATGCAGCCATTAGGGGAGATCGCGAGAGGGTTTCAGGGCATGCAGTGTCATCAGTATGCTGATGAAAATCAGCTCTACCTCTCTTTTTCTACCGACCCAGGTCACGTAGTCGCCTTATTCTCCCAGTGCCTCTCAGCTGTGGGGGCTTGGATGAGGTTGAGCCATCTGCAATTGAATCCTGACAAGTTGGAGGTGATGTTGGTGGTGTAGAATGCCGCGGCCCATCCAACGGAGCACATGACACCAGTGCTCCGGGCTCTGCACTGGCTGCCTATAAAGCACCGGGCCAGGTTCAAGGTAATGGTTTTAACCTTTAAAGACCTTCATGGCCTGGGCCCTACTTATCTATGGGACCGCCTCACTCCCCATGTGCCTGTGCGACCTTTGAGATTGTCCGTGGGAGTCTTTTTGGAGGTTTCCCGAGCAAGGCGGGTGGCCACCTATGTTAGATCTTTTTTGGTGGTCGCCCCTGTGTTGTGGAATTTGCTCCCAGAGGAGGCTCAGTTGGCCCCCACTCCCCTGTTATTTCGACGTCTATGTAAGATCTGACTGTTCCTCCAGGCCTTTGGCGAGGGGTAGGGGTGGGGTTGGGTGGGAGGGAGTGTTTTCTTTCCCTACATAATGTGGAATTTGCAACTATTTAAATGTTTTATTGTTTTTTATAGTTGTTGTTCACCACCCCGGGCTGCCCTGTGGGCAGGAGGGACGGGATATAAATTTTGTATGTATAAATATATAAATAAATAAATAAAATAAAGAACAGTCCCACCCATGCCAACATGGTTCCGCAGGTCACCAACATCTCATGGTCAACTGTGTCAAAAGCCACTGAAAGATCTGACAAAATCAAAAAAGTGGACCGACCTTGGTCCAATCCTGGCACAGATTGTTGACCAAGCCACAAACAGTCTCAGTGCCATAACCTGGATGGAAGCCAGACTGCGAGGGATGAAGGAAACCAATTCAGTCCAGGTGCCCCTGGAACTTCTGGGCCACTGCTCATACAATAACCTTCCCTAAAGTTTAGATACTGGCCGATAGCTGGCAAGGGCTTCAATGTCAAGAGATGGCTTCTTGAGCAAAGGCCACACCACAGTAGGGATGGGCGAACGCGGTTTGGCAGTTTGGAGTTCGGCCTGACCTCGGCCTGTTCGGACGACAGATCTCGAACACGAACCCAAATGCGAACATACCGAACAAACTGAACACCGAACGGCGAAATGGCCGAACAGTTTGGTCAGTTTGGATCACGTTCAGGTGAGTTCGGGTGGCAAAAAAAGGTTCACTGGAAGGTCAAACATGACAGGGAGGTGTCAGTCACTGAGGAGCAGACTTCCAGGCACCAGGGGTGGAGAGGCTTGCAAGAAACAAAACTAATTATCTGCCTCCCCCTTTCCCAACACCTTCTGAGCTAGTCACTGTTCCTGAACAG
>QEPC01000306.1:558258-577571 GCA_003113815.1 Sphenodon punctatus
AAAAAAAAAAAAAAAACCATATAAAAACAAAAAAACCAAATAAAAAACGAAAGAAAACCATATAAAACCCAATAAAAAACAAAAAAAAATATAAAAAACACAAAAACACCCATAACAACATTTCCTGAATGGCCGAACGGCCGAACCGAACAGCTGAACGGCCTAACCGAACGGCCTGTTCGGACAACCGAACCGAACAGCCGAACCCAAACTCGGCGAACTAGCTGAACTGCCGAACCGAACAGCCGATCCGAACGTAGCTGAACCGAACGGACGAACCGAACGGACGAACCGAACGCAGTCAAACTGAACGGCCGAACCTGAACCGCGATCTGTTCGCCCATCCCTACACCACAGCCTCCTTCAGGCATCCTGCAACCTTGCTCTCCATAAAGGAGGTATTGACAATCCCCACCATCAATGGCCCCATGTTTGTTGGCTGGCTTTCACCAGTCAGGACGAGCAAGAATCAACTTCACAAGCTGTGGCCCTTACAGCCACAACTTTTACAGCTGTAGAACTGGGGCAGAGAGATACTAAGTGACTTGCCTATGCTCACATAAGAAATTTGTGACAAAGGAGGGAATTGAACTTGAATTGTTCATGTCCCAGCCTATTTATTTATTTATGTATTTATTTATTTATTGTTTGGTCTTGTACCCTGCACCCTCCTGCTCACAGAGCAGCTCGGGGCGGCTCACAACAGACACAGACCATCAAAAACAACATGTAACATAGACATTAGAAACTTCAATAAAAATCATAAGAACATACTAAAAACATACTAAGGGAAGACAACTCCCCAATCCCCCCCTCCCCCAAGGCCTGGCGAAACAGCCAGGTCTTAGACTCTTCAGAAAGAGGGGAAGTCTGGGGCCAAGTGGGCCTCTGTCAGGAGGGAGTTCCACAGACGAGGTGTGGGCACCGAGAATGCCCTCCCAATTGTCGCCAACTGGGGGACTTTGAGTCAGGCATCCCCGGCTGACTGCAGGGGCTGCGATGCAACCTGGGGCCTGAGATGGTCCCACAGGTGGTCAGGGTCTAGGGTCCAGGTCATGTAAGGCTTTAAAGGCCATTAACAACACCTTGAATTGGGCCCAGAAGACAACAGGCAGCCAGTGCAGAGAACGGAGCACAGGTGTAATGTGCTCATGGTGACACGTACCCATTAAGAGACGGGCCATTGCATTCTGCACTAGTTGTAATCTCCAGACCATCCCAAAGGGCAGCCCCACATAGAGTGCATTGCAGTAGTCTAATCTAGAGGTAAGAAAGGCATGGATGATTGTGGCCAGATCAGAGTCTGAGACATACGGTCCCAGCTGTCGTACAAGAATTAACTGGCAAAATGCTCCCCTGGCCACTGCCTCAATTTGGGAATCCAGGTGGAGCTGTGGGTTGAGGAGCATTCCCAGACTACGGACCTGTGTGGCCAAAGGGGGGCAGACCCCATCTATGATGGGAGCCACCACCCCCAGTCATCCCCACCACCATCACCTCCGCTTATTGGGATTCAACCTCAGATGGATTGCCCTCATTCAATCCCCCACTGCCTCCAGGCACTGGGTAAGCACCAAGACTGCTGGGTCTGGGTCTACAGAAAAAGGGAGGTAAAGTTGTGTGTCATCAGTATACCAATGACAGCACATGCCAAGCCCTCTCACGACCTTGCCCAAAGGCTGCATATACACGTTGAACAGGAGGGGGGACAGAATAGAACCCTGTGGGACTCCACACGTGAAGTCCTGGGGAGATGAAGAACATTCCCTGAGAACCACACGTTGAGTTCTCCTGGCCAGGAACGAGTGGAACCATTCAAGAACAATTCCACCCACCCCGACACGGTCCTGCAGTCGAGTCACCAACATCACATGGTCAACGGTATCAAATGCAGCTGACAGATCCAATAGAATTAGAATAGATGATCTGCCCTGATCCAATTCACGGCGTAGGTCATTAACCAAAGCCACAAGTGCAGTCTCCATGCCATATCCAGGATGAAAACCAGACTGCAAAGGATCAAGAAAACCGACCCAGTCCAGATGCCCCTGAAGCTGCTGAGCCACCACCCATTCAATAACCTTCCCTAAACAGCGAAGGCCAGAGACTGGCCGATAGCTGGCTGGGGAGTCAATGTCAAGAGATGGTTTCTTGAGCAGAGGCTGCATCACTGCCTCTTTGCGGTGGTTCAGCACACTGCCCTCCCTAAGGGAGGCATTGACAACCCCCACCAGCAGCGGCCTCAATGTTTCCCAGCAGGCCTTAACCAGTCAGAATGTAAACAGATCCAATTCACAACAGGTGGCTCTTACTGCCCCAAGGACATCCGCTGCGTAGGCGAGTGACACCCTCTGAAATTGATCCCATGAAATCAGATTAGATTTGAGATTTAGATTGATTTATTAGGCACTGCTTTCGCCTTATGCCAGCTTTGTTTTTATTGTTGTAAGCCGCCCCGAGCTGTTCTCAGGAGGGGTGGGATAGAAATTCATAAAATAAATAAATAAATAAAATAAATATATATTTAAAAAACCCAGTAACAAACAAACAACAAATCAAACAACAACAAGCACTAATTTACACCAACTCCACCCTCCTTATCATTTACAAAAAACTTTAACATAAATAAAAACAAGGTTTAAAAGAACAAAGTTAATAATAATAGTATTAAAATCTAACATAAAATTCAACGTCCAATCTATTACCCATAGCCCCTTGGCTTAACTTAAATCCCCATAGGGGATAGAACAGGGAATAAGAAGAGGAATAACCTTTCCCAACTAACTAATTTAACCCGGAGGGCTATCACCGTCCCTCTATTCCAGCCAGACTAGTTACCAGTACACGTGGCCTGTATTGCACACCGCTTCTTTGATGCCAGATATGTGTATACAGCGAGAGCAATTATTGCCTCCTTTTGCGTCAATGCCATCAACTCACAAAAACTACCCTCTAGCTCTCCCCTGAAACCTTTTGGCAACAGGGGAACTATCCATACTGCCCGCAGTGGATCAAAATAGGGGCACCGCAATAGAAAATGGCAAATGTCCTCAACTTCCTCCTTATAATAAGAGCAAAGTCTAGAAGCCTTTGGAGTGGAGTTATACCTACCCTCCACATTTGTCATTTTGACCAGCTGCCAGCGTAATAGAGTATAAGCTCTCCTTAATTTCAAGCTGGTCAAAATATCCAAATAAGGCTCCAATCGGATCTGGTTCTTGTAATGGGCCAAAAGCGGAGCCACTCTCCATTCTCTCAGCTGGGCCATGTCCTCCTGCCATGCTAAATCCTGGATCTGCCCCAGAAATTGCATCTTAATAGCCGCTATTGATTTGCTGAAGAAATGTTGCAAGGAGAAAGCACTCTCATGGAGTAAAGAGTCAAGAAATGAAATCAGACAAGGTGGGACCTCCACTACCTCTAGTTCACCCACCGTCCTAAGTGCAGCATCAAAGTCGAGGTGAATCCGAGTGATTTTATTCTCAAAAAAGTCATCAAACATGTCACAGTGGGCACTGGACAATTCCAGTTTCAGACGGAGAGAGGCCAGACTAACTAGCCTCTGCACCACCCAGAAAAGCTCCGCTGGACGTGACTTTGCAGATGCAATGAGGGTAGCAAAGAACTCTTTCTTTGCTACCCACACCACTACAGCATACACTCTTAAACTAGTGTTATGCTGCAATTGGTTGCCTTCAGTGCGAATCCGGCACCACTGTTGCTTCAACCGCCGTCCTTCCTGCTTCATCTGGTGCAGGTCCTCTGTAAACCAAGGAGACCTGAGACGTCAGAATTCTGGAAGTGGACGCCTGGGGGCCATTTGGTCAATGGCCTCCATCAACAAGTTGTTTCAGAAGACAATGAGGTCATCGAACAAACAGTCATTAAGATTGCCTAGCACCCTAACATCTCTTCCTTTCCATATTGACATGACTTCCATAACATGGAAATTCTTTCTGAACATTGTTATATTACCATGCAAGTTGTGGATGCAGAGAATAGTGCGGGGAATCTAATGGGCCAGGTATGGGTGTGCTCCCCTGCCCACACACTGTTTGGCTGCCCCTGCACCAAGCATTCCATATTTTCCCCTGATGCTCAGTGCATGGGCATGAGTGGGTGGTGAGTGAGTCATGGGAGCATGTGCCCCCCCTCACACTGCCTTCAGATGGGCAGTTGAGTGGGTGGGGGATAGGTGGACCTCCATGGGTTTCATCTAAAACCAGCCTTTGTTATTTACACAACATAATCACTGTCAGACTAAGGTAGGAAGGGGGGGGGGGGGTAATACAGTACCCCCGATGCAAACTTAGGTCCAGTGAAAAATCAAAAACAGCCAAAGCCAGAGCACTAAGGAGGAATAGACAAAGTTAAAACCTCTTTGGCTCATTTCCCTTCAGGTCAATCCTGCTGCACACCCTATGACTCTCCTTCATGGAGGTAACACCGGAGACCCCCCTATTAGGACGAAGAGGGCATGATTCTGCCATTTCTGGGAACTACCAAAGCCTAACCAGGTGGTACTGTTTCCCTTCAAGGGAGCCAACCATGTGCAGCCTGGATCTCAACCGTTGGCCCCATTTTGGCATCTCACAGGGAGATGCAGTTTACAGTTTGCATTTCAGTTTACATTTCTTACTATGCTGTCACACCAGATCTAATCACCTTACTTCTCCAGACCCCTTCCAAGACTTGGTAACTAGTACAATCATTATAACTACCTACACCAACACAGGCTTAAATGCGTTGTATGGTTGTTGATGCTGAACCAGCCCACGTAAGGGTGAAGGCACTGTGGAGAAGGTGACCACCTCCATGTAGCTAATTGGGAGCCAGCTGGGGAAAATTCCTTCCCCATCTCTTCAGAAACGGTGATCTGTTCCCAGACCTCACTGTTCTTCCCTTAGAAATATGCCTGTGTATAAAATACATGGTGTAGAGCCTTTGTTCTCATGAGGATTCTTTTGTGTCAAAATATTACAGGCCCTAACAGCTCAATTTCAAATCTCCCTCAATTGTGACCTACCTCCCCCATTCCCTGGGTCCCCTCTTCTAATGTCTTCCATCAGTGACAAATCAGTGACAAATTGGGGGTGGGGGTGAGGTGGGGTGGGGAATTGGGGATGAGTTGGGGTGGGGTGGAGGAGAGGCATTACCACTTAAGCTGTATTGATAACGCTAGTTATTTCCCTGAGGTAGATAGAATTGCCCAGTTTTTGATGACTTTCTCACCATATCTGCTAAGGAAGAGATTCTCTCCCCAAGTAGTTAAGCATTTTTGATGTTCTTCAGGATGCTGCAGCGTATGAATAGTGTGGTGTAAACTGGGATTTCATTACCTGGGTAATGGATTATTTTGGGGGTGTATGTACCATAAATGATGTAATAAGGGTTGAATTAGCTATTAGATGATTTGAGGAAACCTGAAGAAACTTTTAATTTCTTCATTTCTAGATTCTCCTGTTCCTCTATCTCCATCCCAACCCCTAGACAACACAGCTTCCAAAGGTCTTTCAAAGAGAATGCAGGGACCCACTTATAAATCATGTGCAACATAAGGTCATCTATAACGGATCAGGTAACTGAATTAGATATTTATTTATACAGTATTATTGAGTGACTTCCAAAGAGCATGTGATGATTCAACGAATGATTCCTTGAGAGATCATAGGTACAGCAGGTCACACACACAATTACCACCTTTCCAGGAGTAGCATCAATCTCATTGTCAGCATGTTGGGTGATCTCCTTGATACAGTGTTATTGCAACCTGCAATTCATAGATATTTTCCAAGTGTCTATCAGGATGCCTGGGGCTGGGATTAATATTTGGAATGAATACTGATTCTATTAGTTTCTGTTTGAAGGAAATATTTATTTATTTGAATTTCTACCCACCTTTCCCCTAAGGCTCAGGGTAGCTTACATCATTAAAAACAAAAAATACAATAAAAATCCCTTAAAGAAACCCAATGCTCCTGGCCAATGCAGGAGTCACAGTAGAGTATGGGAGGAAAGGCGGTCCCTCTGTGTCCATCACAACCTCTGCGCAACACAGCTCCCAAAGGTCTTTCAAAGGGAATGCAGGGAACCACTTATAAATCTTGGGCAACATAAGATCATCTATAACTGATTAAGTAACTGAATTAGATATGTATTTATACAATTATTATTTATTATTGTTGTTGTTGTCAGATATGTGGGGCCACACCACTTAGGATTTTAAAGGTCAAACCCATCACCTTCAATTGTGCCCGGAAAGCTATAGATAGCCAGTGCACATTGTAAAGCACAGGTATAATGTGCTCACAGTGATCCACTCCTGAAAGGAGCTAGGACACCATGTTCTGCACCAGTTGCAACCCCACACAGAGTACAGTGCAGTAATCTAGCCCTGTTATGACTGAACAACAAGAAGAAAAAAATAATTCTCATGAGAAAACTCGTGTGTTCAAGAACCGGGACTGAGATCTCATAAGTTCTTGGTCTTGGAGTGAGTCCTCAGGTGAGAAAATTAAAAAATCACTGTGCTTGTCAAAATGGCTACTGGACATTTTTGCATATGAAAAAAATGGCCACCACCATTGATCAAAATGGCGACAATAATGTCACTACTACTTTTGTTAAGGGCAGCAGCCATTTTGCACATATGCAAAACAGTCTGGTGACTATTTCATACACACACAATGATGATTTATTTATTATTACTATTATTATTTATTTTATTTTCTCTCCTGAGAACTTGTTCCAGGAAAGAAAAGAGTCATTTCACATTTGCAAAATTGCCACCGGACAGTTTTGTCCAGTGATCATTTTGCACATGTGCAATGATTTATTTTTTTAAAAAAATTATTCAAGAGAACTCTACGAAAAAGTCCTAGTTCCAGGGGCATAGCTAGGGTGGAATGGACCCCTGGCCAAGAACTCAAGATGGCCCCCCCTCTTTGTGTCCCGCCAGCGGGCCTAGCGGTGCTGCTATGAAACACACAAGGCACCCAAAATACAGCCAGCCTATTAAGCGCATTTTGCCATGAAAAGAGACATATATATATATAACCAGTTAAGTTGTGTCCCCATAATCAATGCATGCTGCCCCCACTCCATAACCAGTTAATTTGAGCCCCCGCGCCCCATATAATCAATTCACACTGCACCCACCCATAACCATTTCATTTGTGCCTCCAGGGCAGCATGAATTGATTATATGGGGAAGCAAATGAACTGGTTATGGGGTGGGGGTTTAAAGACAGTATTCCTGTGAGCAATAACTTTATTAAGAAGAGTTAGTGAAATAGCAGCCATAATAATCTCAGACCCATATTTGCAGATTTTCTGTTCTTCTTGGATTGGATCATCACAGGCTCTTTTTACAAAGCTGCGCTGGGTGGGGAGTCCGTGGGCACACCGGTGTGTGGGCGGGGTGTGCACATGACCACACACACATCCCCACTCACCCCCCACTCATCCGCACCCATGGAGCAACTACCGTTTCCCCCGGTTGCTCCATGCTTGGGGACGAGTGGGAGGGTGAGTGGGGATGTGTGTTAGGCAGGTGCGTGCACAAACACCCATTCACCACAGGTGCACATGCCGCATCGTTCACACGGGGCTCCCCTACCCATGAATACGCAGAAATCTGTGTGTTCATGGGTGGGAGAGGTCCGTGTAAAATGGGCCACATTCTCACAACTGTCTTACTTATACTATCTTAGGTAGGAATTTAGGATGTAAAGCAATATCTATTCTATCTTGGAAAATCTGCAAATATGGGTCTGAGATTATTATGGCTGCTATTTCACTAACTCTTCTTAATAAAGTTATTGCTAACAGGAATACTGTCTTTAAACCCCCACCCCATAACCAGTTAATTTGCTTCCCCATATAATCAATTCATGCTGCCCTGGAGGCACAAATGAAATGGTTATGGGTGGGGGCAGTGTGAATTGATTATATGGGGCGCGGGGGCTCAAATTAACTGGTTATGGAGTGGGGGCAGCATGCATTGATTATGGGGACACAACTTAACTGGTTATATATATATATATATATATATGTCTCTTTTCATGCCAAAATGCGCTTAATAGGCTGGCTGTATTTTGGGTGCCTTGTGTGTTTCATAGCAGCACCGCTAGGCCCGCTGGCGGGACACAAAGAGGGGGGGCCATCTTGAGTTCTTGACCAGGGGTCCATTCCACCCTAGCTATGCCCCTGGAACTAGGACTTTTTCGTAGAGTTCTCTTTGATAATTTTTTTTTAAAAATAAATCATTGCACATGTGCAAAATGATCACTGGACAAAACTGTCCGGTGGCAATTTTGCAAATGTGCAATGACTTTTTTACTGCTCCCGCTAGACCTTTCGGTTGCATTCAACACTGTTGATCATGAGGTGTTGGTGATTCGCCTGTGCGACTGTGCCAGGATTGGCGGAATGGTCTTGGACTGGTTTTGTTCATTCCTGGCCAGAAGACCTCATATGTGGAGTCCTGCAGGGTGCAATTCTGTCCCCCCTCTTGTTTAACATCTATAAGCAGCCGTTAGGGGAGATCGTGTGGGGGTTTCAGGGTATGCAGTGTCATCAGTATGCTGATGACACTCAGCTCTACCTCTCCTTTTCCATCGACCCAGGCCATGAAGTCTCCTTATTTTTCCAGTGCCTCTTAGCTGTGGGGGCTTGGATGAGGTCGAGCCATCTGCAAATGAATCCTGACAAGACGGAGGTGATGTTGGTGGGCAAGGACTTGGGGAACCTGGGGGTGGTTGAATCTCCTCTTGTTGGGGTGGTTTGCCCTCCCATGGTCTCTCAAGTGTGGAGTCTGGGTGTGCTTCTCGATTCACGGCTCAGCCTGGAATCTCAGGTTGTGGCCATAGCGGGGAGTGCATTTTGGCAGTTACATCTTGTCCGGCGACTTTGGCCGTATCTCTCAGACTCCGACCTCGCCACTGTCATCCATACTTTCATCACCTCAAGGCTGGATTACTGCAATGCGCTCTACGTGGGGCTGCCCGAGAAGTTGGTCTGGAGGCTGCAGCTGGTGCAGAATGCCGCGGCCCATCTCCTTACGGGGGTAGGTCGCAGGGAGCACATGACTCCAGTGCTCCGGGCTCTGCACTGGCTGCCTATAAAGCACCGGGCCAGGTTCAAGGTGCTGGTTTTAACCTTTAAAGCCCTTCACAGCCTGGTCCCTGCTTATCTGAGGAACTGCCTCACTCCCCATGTGCCCGTGCAACCCTTGAGATCGTCCGTGGGAGTCTTTTTGGAGGTTCCCCGGGCGAGGCGGGTGGCCACCGAAGTTAGATCTTTTTCGGTGGCCGCCCCTGTGCTGTGGAATTCACTCCCGTAGGAGACTCGGTTGACTCCCACTTTCCTGCTGTTTCGGTGCGTATGTAAGACCTGGCTGTTATGTCAGGCTTTTGGCGAAGGGTAGGGGTGGGAGTGTGGTGGGGGTTCCCCACATATTGTATTTTAAAATTGTTTTACAATTTTAAAAAATTATTTTATTGATTGTTGTTCACCATCCCGGGTTGCCCTGTGGGCAGGAGGGGCGGGATATAAATTTTAAATAAATAAATAAATAAATAAATAAATGTGGAGTTGTCCTGCACCCGGGCCTCCTCCAGCCCAGCCGAGGAGCAGGGCTGCCCCTGCAGGGTCAGGCAGCAGCCCACGGATCTATTCCGGGTTCACTCAATGGACACTACATCCTTGCCTAGTTCTCAGTTCAACACGGATAAGTTGAGAACCAGGATTTTGATGAGATTCTCACTTTTTGTGAGATATTGGGTGAAAACAGACATGACACTAACCACCCTTTAACCACCCTTGGTGGTTATTTATGCATATTGCAGGGCTGTATTGGTGCCCTGTGCAGCCCTGAAACATGCATAAATGACCACCAAGGGTGGTTAAAGGGTGGTTAGCGTCATGTCTGTTTTCACCCATTGTTTCAGCCCTAGCCTTGAGGTAATGAAGGCATGGATGATGGTGGTCAGATCTTAATCAGAAAGAAAGGGCTGCAGCATCCTCACCAGATGCAATTGGTGAAAAACACTCCCGGGCACTGCTATGATATTCACTTCCAATTGCATTTATGGAAATGAATATTGTTTTTTGCCATTAGTTTAGTTACTTAATTTCTTTCATTATTTTGTGTTTATCTTTTTTATTATTTAGTATTCGGTACTCTGGAAGTACTATCTAGAGCTAAATGATACTACTGAAGTTAAGGAGGAGTACGCTATGCCCTACCAAATACCTTAACAGAAGACATTTCTATGGAGTTGGGTGTCCAGCAGGGATGTATACTTGCCCCTGCCCTTTTCAATATTTATTTGAATAAAGTTATTTCATTTATCAGTCAGAAAGACACTCACGCCCCCAGGATTGGTAACCATAGGGTCCCCGCATTGTTATATGCGGATGATACCATTCTTATATCTCAAACTAAGGTGGGACTGAATAGAGCTATGTCAAGTTTAAATGATTTTTGTCAACAAGAAGGTCTTGAAATAAACTATTCAAAAACAAAAATAATGTTAGTGAGCCCTGGCCCTGGTAGGAAGATCCAGAAGTGGATAGGGGCCAATCAGATTGAGCATGTTAAGATCTATAAGTATTGGGGGATTATGTTTACTTCTTCCCTTGCCTGCGCAACTCATTTCTGTGCAGTACTTAGTGCTTCCAGACAAACAACTGTATTTCTGACTAAGTATTATTTTTCTAAAGGGGGAAAGTTGATGGTCCCTGTAATGCGCTTATTTAGGGCAAAGGTAATTGGATATATTCTGTA
Source organism: Sphenodon punctatus (assembly GCA_003113815.1). NCBI lineage: Eukaryota > Metazoa > Chordata > Lepidosauria > Sphenodontia > Sphenodontidae > Sphenodon > Sphenodon punctatus. The sequence goes on from QEPC01000306.1 coordinate 569,048, forward strand.
TCCATTTCCAATATGGGGGTTGAAATATTTAGCCCAATTTGAAGTTGTTCAGCATACCTTGCTTCATTCCATTTTAGCGGTTCCAAGGGGGACTCCTCAAATTCTTTTGCGTTTGGAATCAGGTAGCCCTCCATTCAGGTCAAGTCTTTTGTTAAACCTAATTAGATTCTGGTTAAGAACCTTGGTTTTTGCCCCTGAAGATAAATCATTATTATCCTTAGCAATACAGAGCAATCTATTGGCAAGTTGGGACCTGGAGATTCAAAAGGAAGTTGCTAAATTGGACTTTTCTGTTTACGATTTTAAAATTAAAGGAGTGGGGGGTGCAATTGCCCTTTTAAAACAGCACATTTCGGACCAACAGCTTCAGTTAGAAAATGCTTTATTGGACCATCAGAAAATACACCCCTTGTACTCTTCGTTCCCTATTATGGGCTGCTCTCAAAACTATTTGATATTATGGTCTTCTAGAAGATCTGCATTCACTAGATTCCGTTTAAATGTTTTTGAATCTGCAGCTCAAAAGGGTCATTGCAATGGAGTCCCTCTATTAGATAGACTTTGCCCTGTGTGTAATTTAAACGAACTTGAAACCAGTTTCCATGTTTTTTTTACATGCCCAGCATATGATAACTTACGGGGAAAAAATTTATTTTTGTATATTTGTAATTCCTATTGTTCTTTACCTGAGCTATTGATAAAGCTGCTTGACCCAGTAGACTCTTATCAATCTAGAGCAGTAGCTACTTTTTGTGATTCTGCAGCAAAAGTGCGATGGCAGACTTTGGAACATCTTATTGATTAATTATATTTAAATATAAGTTCTGAAATGCTATCGTACTTGCTTGTAAGTTGTGTGTATATTTGTTTATGCTAATGTTTGTATAACCTATGGTTAAAAACAATACATTTTCTTTCTTACCTCATGGCAGGGGCTGCCAAGGCTGTCCACCATGGCAGGGGCAGGGTGCTTAGAGCAAAGTGGTATGTTTAGCTTCCTGCCCTACCTGGGCTGTGCGGGCAGCGAAATGGCTCTCTGGCCAGCATTTGGTGCACTCCCTGACCTGGGTTGTGATGACCACAGTTTCCTGCCCTGGGTTGGGCTGGGGAGCTGCCAAGCCAACTACACATCTGTTTATACTTTTTGTTATGAATAGATGCTGTGTATTGTGTTGCATGAACAGGGAAGAACTTTTTATAGGTCACCTTTTAATTTAGGTTTTATTGGATGCACTAAGGGTAAGGTGGCCATACGTCCCTCTTTAATACAGGGCACTTATGAAAAATGCATGGTGCACGACTGCATTAGAACCAACGAAACCTTGCACCATGCATTTTTCATAAGCGTCCTTTATTAAAGGGAGCAATGGCTACCCTAAAAGGGGTAACTAACTAAACAATCCTGGTAGCATTCAGGTGAAGGGACCACCAGTTGTTGCCCATTTAGCTCAAATCTTGTTGACCCAGGGAGGGTATCAGGAGATATCAACACCCTGCAACACTTCCGGGCTGCCAGAATCTAATATAACCCCTTTAATATAATCAGATGCCTTTTGATTAGGGATCACATTGTTAATAATGATACATTTTTTATCAAAGAAAAGCATCCCAATGGCAGACTGTTCTGTGAATTGACTCTATGTAGTGGTTTCACCTACCCAGTAGAATTGCAATGGTTTACCTATCCTCCCCAGCATTATGCCTGCCCTAATCTCTTGCCTTCCCTCTTCCTCCTTCTACCCTTTCCCCCCACATCTTCCTTCCTCTACTTCTTTTCCCCCTGCTCCTTCCTTTCGCCCAGCACTTCACTTCTCTCCAACCTCTTCACACTTCCTCCTCCCCCTTGGCTACCTTCCCTTCCTGCTCCCCCCCTCCCTATCTCTTGCTTGCCCCGCCACCCTTCTCCCAATCTTATCCCAATTACCTGCCTTCCCCCTGATCAGCTCCCATTCTCCTGCTCCCTTTAGAACTATCGTTCCTCTGACAATAAAGCCCCCTACATCCATGATCTCTTTCTCTCCAACTCCCTCCAGCTCCTTGCCCTTACTGAAACTTGGATTTCCCCCTCCGATTCTGTCACCCCAGCTACCCTCTCCTTTGGGGGGGTGTCCTCTCCTTTTCTCACCAGCCATGCCCCAAAGACCAGGGTGGTGGCATGGGCCTCCTCCTCCCTAACTCCTGTCAATTCCAACCACTTTCTCCTCCCCCCTCTCTCTCCTTCCCTTCCTTTGAGGCTCACTCTGTGCACCTCTACTCCCCCCTCCATCTTCACGTCGCTGTCATCTACCGCCCCTCTGGCTCGCTCTCCTCCTTTCTCTCTGAATTTGAGTCCTGGCCCACTTTCTTCCTCTCCGATGATACCCCCACTCTCATCCTTGGTGACGTCAACATTCACATTCACATTGATGTCCCTTCCCAGTCCTCCATCTCTCGCTTCCTCTCACTAGCCTCCTCCTTCAACCTCCACTTTTGGACCAACTCATCCACGCATGCTAACAGCCATTCTCTTGACCTCATCTTCTCTAGGAACTGCTCTGTCTCTGATCTCTCCTTCGATCCTCATCCCATTTCTGACCACTTCCTTGCCTCTTTCAGTGTCTCCCACTGTTCCCCTTCCTCTTCACCTTCTCCATGTTCCTTCCATGACCTGCAGGCCATTAACCCCCTGGACTTTGTCTCCTCTCTCTCCCCCCCTTCTCCCCTCAGCATTCTTCTCCTCCCCTGACTCTGCCATTTCTGCTTTCAATGCATCTCTCTCAACCACCCTTTATTCCCTTGCCCCCCTTCCCTCCCACCCTGCCTGCTCCCACAACCCCCATCCTTGGCTCACTCTCAGTATCTGCCACCTCTGCTCCTGCACCTCTGCTGCTGAACACCTTTGGCACAAATCCCACTCTCATGCTGACTTCCTTCACTTCAAATTCTGTCTCTCCTCCCTTACTTCTGATGTCTCCCTCGCTAGACAGAATTACCATGCCACCCACACAGGGCCGGCCCAAGGGCTTGAGGGGCAATGTGCCAAACCTTGCTGCAGGGCGCCAAAGGCCAGCGGAACCTTATGACTGCACTGAAATTTATAGATTCCTTGCACATTTGTTTCATTCATGTGCGCCCGCCTAACACGCATTCCCACTCAACCCCTCCCCCCCACTCGTCCCCACGCATGGAGCAATTGGGGGAAATGGTGGTTACTATGTGGGTGTGGATGAGTGGTGGGTGAGTGGGGATGCATGTGCAGCTGTGCATGCCCCATCCATGCACTGGCGCACCCATGGACCCCACCCACCCAGCGGAGCCATTTAAAAATAGCATGTGAGGAGCCACTTGAAGAACAGAAGGTTGCTACCTTGTAAATAAGGTTCTTTGAGATGGCTCCAAACATTCTCACACACACCCACCCTTCCAGCCTTCCATGGCATTTTTTTCTTATATTTCTAGAAAGGGTTGGAAGAAACTGTCATTCTGAGCGTGGAGAGCAATTTTTATATTACAGGAGCTTGAGACCACCATGTGGCTATTATTTGAATAGGGTGAGCATGCACAATCCAGTTGTGAGAATGTTAGATGCCATCTCGAAGAACCTTCTTTACAAGGCTACAACCTTCTGATCAGCACATAGAGAGGATCTGTTTGTAAACAAACAGTGTTATCTCCCAGTCCCATGGTTGTCAACTGCTGCTGCAGCAGCAGCCTACAACTGAGGGAGAGGCAGATGAGGGATGGGGTCCGCATGCCTGGGGCCAGCCCTGGGGGCAGACAGTGTTGGTGGGCTGGGGGGGGTGAACTTGCTACTCTCTCCCTCCCTAAGGAAAGGCTCCCTCTGGGAGAGGCAGGCAGTGAGCACTGAGAAGCCCTATCCTGGCTGCCTGGTCTCACCACTCTCCCCCTTTCCACGACAGCCTTGGTGGGCTGGGGGTAGGGGGGCGAGCTTGCTACCCTCCCTAAGGAAAGGCTGGCTTCCTCCGGTAGAGGCAGTGAGCACTGAGCAGCCCTGGCCCGGCTGCCTGGTCTCACTCTACCCCTTTCCACAGGGCAGACAGCATCGGTGGGGCACCCGGAGGAGGCAGCGGCATGGAGGGGAGGGGGACATGTGTCAGCTGGCAGGGGGGCCCCAGGGCAACAGGGAAAAAAAAAACAAGGTGGGACAGGCGGCCAGGCAGCGGGCTTTGCTACCAATGGGGGTGGGGAATTTTTTTTTTAAAGGGCTGTGTCCCGACTCCCTCTCCAACCCACAGCAGCGGTGTGGGGCCCCCTCCCTCTGAGGCTGACGTGGGGCCGTGTGCCTGGGCACCAGTGACACATGCCTCGGGCTGGCCATGCTCCCGCATTGAGTCCTGTTCTCGGGACCCTCGCCACCTGTTCTCTACCTTTGACTCCCTCCTCAAGCCCCCCTGTCCTCCTCCTCCGTCTCTCCTTTCTGCTTAGGATCTTGCTTCCTTCTTCACCTCCAAGATAGATAAGATCTGCCTCAACATCAGTTCCCACTCCTCTCCTCTTCTTACTCCCTTCCCTCTCCCTCCTCCCCCTCCTTCTCTCCTGTCTTCTTTCCCTCCCACCTCCCTTGAGGAAATCTCCTCCCTGCTCTCCTCCTCCAACCCTTCCACTTGCCCGCTTGACCCCATCCCCTCCCACCTCCTGATCTCCATTGTTCCCACTGTTGCCCCTTCCCTCCTGCACATCATCAACCTCTCCCTTTCCACTGGCTCCTTCCCATCTGCCTTCAAGCATGCCATTGTCCCTTCTATCCTCAAACAGTCCACTCTTGACCCCTCTGACCCTTCTAGCTATCGGCCTGTCTCACTCCTTCCTTTTGCTTCCAAGCTTCTTGAACGTGTTGTCTACTCCAACTGCCTCAACTTCCTCTCCATCAATTCCTCCCTTGATCCCCTCCAATCTGGCTTTCTCCCCCTTCACTCTACTGAAACTGCTCTCATTAAGATCACCAACAATCTTCTTGTCGCTAAATATAATCGCCTCTACTCTATTCTTGTCCTCCTTGACCTCTCTGCTGCCTTCGATACTGTTGACCACTCACCCTTGATGGACTCACTTCACTCCCTTGGCTTCCGTGGTTCCAACCTCGACTGGTTCTCCTCCTACCTCTCTAACTGCTCCTTCAATGTGTCTCTTGCCAAATCCACCTCTTCCTCCCTTCCCCTCTCGATTGGTGTTCCCCAAGACTCTGTCCTTGGCCCTCTCTTCTTCTCTATCTATACCCTGTCCCTAAGCAAACTCATTTCCTCCCATGGCTTCCAATATCACGCTGATGACACTCAACTCAATCTCTCTGCTCCCTCTCTCTCTCAATCTATTTAAGCTCGCCTCACCAGCTGTCTATCTGACATCTCTACCTGGATGTCTCAATATCAACTGAAACTCAACATGGCTAAAACTGAACTCCTTATCTTTCCCCCTCATCCTTCCTCTCCCTCTTCCCTGTTGATCCTCATCAATGGGGTCACCATCCTTCCCGTTCCCCAAGCCCATAGCTTAGGCTTCATCTTTGACTCACTCTTTTCTTTTAAAGCCTACATCGACTCTGATGCCAAATCCTGTCACTTCTCCCTCCATAACATTACTAAGATTCACCCTTTTCTCTCTGTCTCCTCTGCCAAAACCCTTGTTCATGCCCTGGTCATCTCTCGCCTCGATTACTGTAACCTCCTTCTCACTGGCCTCCCCTGCTCTCCCCTTTCTCCGCTTATTTCTGTCCAAAACTCTGCTGCCAGGGTCACCCACTTTGCCTGTCGCTTCGACCACGTGCAGTCCCTCCTCTCCTCTCTTCACTGACTCCCCCTTCCTGAACGAATCCTGCACACACTCCTAGTCTTCACCTATAAAGCTCTTCACAACCTCCCCCCCTACCACTCGGAGTGAATTTCCCTTAATTTGTAAAGTGCCAGGTGCATTGCTGGCACTATATAAATGCTTGCTAATAATAATAATAATAATAATAATAATAATAATAATAATAAATGTTCATGACTAATCCCTTCCCTGCAGATAAAGGGCAGTAGGTGGTTCATGGCCTTGTTGCTTCATTGCTGCTTCATACCTTGTGTGATTTTGGGTATCCTTGTCTCTTGAGATTGCCCTGTTGGAGACTCATTGATTTGAGCTTTGAGTAAATTTAATTTAATAATTTAATTTAATCAAATTTATTTATTTATTTATTTTAATGTATATTCTGCCCTGCCCCTAAGGCTCAGTGCAGGTTATAACCAGTGATCCATGTTGACTGTCTTTTCTTCATTGCTCCCAATGGAGAAAACACAGTGAATGTGGGTCCCTGGTTAAAACATAGAAAACCATATACCAAGATAACTGAACCACAAAACCTGAAATGGAATACCTGAAAAAACAGATCTGTGGGTACCTTCTCCAGTTGCAGCAATTGTTCAGGTACTTAAAGGCTACCCAAAAATGCAAATAATACCACTATCTCTTCCATTGCTAGAGATAACACAGGCCCTTTTTGCACGGACAGCCCCCCTTGCCCACATGTGTGGGTGGGTTGTCCTTGCAATTGTTGCGGCGGGTGGGTTGGGGGGCATGCACACTCCTGCACTCCACCCATTACCCATGCACAGAGCAACAGGTGCCAATGATGGATGGTCCGTGCTTGGAGATGGGTGGAGGTGTGTGGGCATCCATGTGATGGGCTGCCCATGCACTGCCCACCCACTGCTGCATCTGCCCATTCCCCCACGGACTGTGTACCATGTTTAGATGGGACCATGTTTAGCACCAAAGACCATGTTTAGATGGGATACGTCCACATGGGTCCACCCATCCCCCATGGACCCAGGTTTTTCCCGGTTGCTCCGTGCATGGGCATGGGTGGGTGGTGAATGAGTGCAGGCACACATCCAGTGCATACCCATTCCAGGCTGTGTGAATGCTGCTACCCCGTCCACACCCCCCCCCCGCCGTAAGTACATTGGCACTCCACCCAGTTTGCACAGACCTGGACGGGAGGAGGGTCCATCTAAAACCAGCCAAGGTGATGACGTAATGAATGCTGAAGTAAGAAAAGAACGAGGAAACAAATTTTGTGACAGTGACAAAGACAAATGTAGGTATTTGTTCCTTGGAATGTATATGTCATTCATCTTCATGAATACAAAAATATATCTTCGTTTCAGACCTAATCCACTCTATGCTGGGGCTAATTCACTTTGGAATGAAAAATCATGCCTCTGAGATGTAGGCTGATTGGAGGGGGGAGTTTACTCTGTCAACTTGTTTTCCACTGAAATAATTCTGCCTCTCTGCATCATTTAGACACAGGCTTTACCCTGACAGCATTGACTCATAATTTCCTTCTTTCTGTATATTTAGGCTTCCCACTCCAAACATAACATAGTGATTAGGTTTTAAATTTTCTGATGCTTAGGTTTATTTGTTTTTTCTAGCTGAGATAACTTCTATTGACGTTGTGTCACTTTGACAAAGATTTGCATTGATGATGTAACATGGGTTGTCATCATTTTGGCATGGTAATATCACCTTCTAGTCTTTTACTGACACTGTTTGGAGGCAACAGGGCTGCATATTTCCTTCCTTCATGCAAAAACCCACAGAAGAAGATAATTTAGCCAGTAGGGATGGGCGAACGCGATTCTGAAGTTCGGAGTTCGAACCGAACTCAACCAGTTCGGTCGACCAAACCGAACTTCCGAACCGAACTTGATTTTCGAACCGAACCGAACTGAATTTCCGAACTTGGCTCTCTTCGCCCATCCCTAAAAGATAATATTCCATTTAGTTCAATGGGGTTTGAATTTTCGAACTTTGTTCGGAAGTTCGGAGTTCGGACCGAACTTGAATAGTTCGGTCGACCAAACCAAACTTCCGAACCAAACCGAATTTCCGAACTGAACTGAACCGAACCAAATTTCCGAACTCGGTTCTGTTCACCCATCCCTATTAGCCAGGGAAATCCTGCTGAGTCTCTCTTGCTGAAAAGACTGATGGCAGGGCAGAAGGGACAGCAGGCAAGTCTAAAAACCACATGAAGTCCAAAAATTCATAGGAAAAGACTTAATACCCCTCTCAGGCCCAATGTGATTTCTCCTACCATATCCTTGTTTTACCACCTTCTCTATTTTGGTTAATTACAGTAGCATTCAAGGTTGTTCCTTATGAACTGACAGAGTTTTGGATCCATGGACATTGCAGAGAAGCTAAATAAGTTCTTTGTGTTGGTCTTCACTGCGGAGGATTTGGGGGAGGTACCCACGCTGGATCCTTGCTTTGTGGGCAAGGGATTGGAAGAGCTGTTACAAATCAATGTGACGTTGGAGGATGTTCTAGGGAAAATTGACAAACTGAATACTAACAAGTCACCAGGGCCAGATGGCATTCACCCCAGAGTTCTGAAGGAACTCAAATATGAAATCGCAGACCTACTGTTAGTAATTTGTAACCTGTCACTAAAATCTGCCACTGTACCCGAGGACTGGAGGGTGGCAAATGCAACCCCAATATTTAAAATGGGATCCAGAGGCGATCCTGGAAACTA
>QEPC01000306.1:594257-657946 GCA_003113815.1 Sphenodon punctatus
GACCTTCCCCCGGCTAGCCCGGGAAGCGTGGTTGAACCTGACCCCATGTGGGTATTGAGCGTGATGAACATCTGGCGCACACCGTTCAGACGTTCAGGGCCCTTTGGCCCCAGGGGGAGTTTGAGTGTGGTTCACTGTGGTTGCGCGTGATCTCGTAACGTCTGAAGACACCCTTTGTTAGGCCAATCAAGAAGAATATTATTCTCTCTCTTTCTCTCTCTCTTCCTTCCTTCCCATAAAGGCTGTGGGCAAATTAAAAATCAATGAGGCTGATCCCAAACTTTGTGGACCGGTGTGTGGAGCAGACGTCAAGTGCACGTACGTGCATGAATTCCTGAAAAGGGGCTTGCAGCACGCAAGCAAACCATATGGTGGTGTATGCAGTGGTTGGGATCAGGCCCACCAAAAACAATAATAAAAATCTTTCAATCAATTAAAAAATCCCCTTAAATCCATCCCATAATCCCCATACCCAATCCCACCCAGCCCTATCCCTGCCTGACAAACAACTGGCCAAATGAAAACATTGGGCATTTTTTCGCACACCTTAAAGTGCTGGTCTTTCAATCTTCTGGGTTTACAAGTCCACAAGTAAGTTCCGGATGCATTCTTTTCTCTCTCTCTCTCTCTCTCTCTCTCTCTCTCTCTCTCACACACACACACACACACACACACACACACACACACTGCCCTGAGGCCATTCCTGGATGCATTCTTCATACAAACACTGCCCTGAGGCAGCTTAAAGTAGCTGCAGCTGTAGATGTGAGGGGCTGCCATGGAAACCAAGTGACCACAGCTGCCTGGATCAAAGTACTTTACCAGGAGAACCTTTTACACACAAAAGTTCTGGAAGAACTTAGTTCTATGCAGAAGATCAAAGAGCCAAATGTTTAAGATCTAGGTGAATGATTTAGACACACAGAAAGTTCAGATGTAACAGCTAGGGATGTGCTGACACGGTTCAGACGTTGGGAGTTTGGCCTGAACTCAGCAAGTTCAGACACCCGAACTGAATGGCCAAACCGAACGCCAAACCCAGAACAGTTTGTGCGCGTTCGAATGAGTTTGGGTGCGTTCGGGCGGGAAAACCTGGCTGTCAGGCCATGGGGACTGGGGGCAGCTGAGGAAGGGTGGATAGGCTTGGACTAGCAGCCAGCCTACCCAATCATCATCCCTTTTTTCCTCAAACCACTGGCTTCGCAGTCTGCAATTGGCATGGGGCTAGGCTGCACAGAGGCAATGGGGCTTCTGGTAAGGCGGGCGCAGCAGCAAGTAACAAACATCATTGCTCTCCCCCCTTCCAATTACTTCTGAGCTAACCACTGATCCTATCAGCAGGCATTTTCAGAAGTCTCCCTCTCCCAGCAGTTTGTGTTCCTAATCCATTGCCATCCTCGTCCTATTTCACCCATTTCCACACATTTACCGCCATAGTCTCATTTATTTAGATTAGATTAGATTAGATTAGGTGTTATATCCAGCATCAAAAAGCAGCAACTCCAGCCCCAGGACCCACCATCAGGGTTCTGAGACCTATGTTCCAGTCATGGGGGGTGTCCATCCACGTCATCCAGAAGCAGCCACTCTAGTCCCAGGACGACCATCAGGGTTCTGGGTCCTACGTTCCAGGCAGGAGAGCTGTCCATCCATGTCATCCAGAAGCTGCCAATACAGCCCCAGTACCCACCATCATGGTTCTGGGGCCTACGTTCCAGTCATGGAGGGAGGCGTCCATCCATGTCATCCAGAAGCTGCCACTCTAGTCCCAGGATCCACCGTCAGGGTTTTAGGGACGTCATTCTGCCCACAGGGAGCTGTCATTGTACAGCACCAAGAAACAGCCAGCCACTCCAGCCCCAGTTCCCACCATCAGAGTTCTGGGGCCTATGTTCCAGTCATCGGGGGCTGTCCATCTGCGTCATCAAGAAGCAGTCACTTTACAAGCAGGGAGGGTTGTCATACCACTGCATCCAGAAGCTGCCGCTCTAGTCCCAGGACCCACTGTCAGGGTTCTGGGGCCGTCATTCCGCTCACAGGAAGCTGTCATGTCACCACATCAAGAAACAGCCAGCCACTCCAGCCCCAGGACCCACCATCAAGATTCTGGGACTTATGTTACAGTCAATGGGAGCCATTATTCCACGGCATCAAGAAACAGCCAGCCACTCCAGCCCCAGGTCCCACCATCAGAGTTCTGGGGCCTACGTCATGGGTGGCTGTCCATCCACGTAATTGAGAAGCAGTCACTCTAGTCCCAGGACCCATCATCAGGGTTCTGGGGCTGTCATTCTGCTCACAGGGAGCTGTCATTCCACTGCATAAAGAAACTGCCAGCCATTCCAGCCCCAGGACCCACCATGAGGATTCTGGGGCCTACATTACAGGCAGGGAGGACTGTAATTCCACTTCATCCAGAAGCTGCCACTCCTATCCCAGAACCCACCATCAGGGTTCTGGGACCTACATTACAGTCAAGGGGAGCCATCATTCCACGGCATCAAGAAACAGTCACTCCAGCCCCAGGACACACCATCAGGGTTCTGGGGATGTCATTCCTCTCACAGGGAGCCATCATTCCTCTGCATCAAGAAACAGCCAGCCACTCCAGCCCCAGGTCCCGCCATCAGAGTTCTGGGGCCTACGTTACAGGCAGGGAGGACTGTCTTTCCACTTATTAATTATAATTTATTATAATTGATTATAATTGATGATGATGATTGATTGATGATGAACATTTATATAGCACAAGCAATGTACCTGGTGCTTTACAAAGAATAAGATAGACACGGTCCCTGCCTGAGAGCTTACAATCTAAAGACAGGAGAAGGGGAGACACTGAAGGGGGAACAGAGTGAGAGACAAGGGATGTGACATTCATGAGGATGCAAGAGTTCAGGCACACGTTCTTGGCTTGATTGCAGTAAGTTGGGAGTTTACAGATAGCAGGTGGGGGATAATTCTGGGTGGGAATGGTTAACAGGAGTTAGGAAGGGTGGAGTGGAAGCAGGGCTGGCCCAAGGGTTTCAGGGGCCATGTGCCAAGCCTTGCTGAGGGGCCCCAAAGGCCGGTTGGCACGCGCTAGAATGGGGGGGGAGGGATTTTCAGGGGATGAGGGGCGGCTGGTTACTTACCTGCAACTTGACTGTGTCAGCTCAGCTCCACAGCATATAACTGGCCAGGGATTCCCAGGAAGTTTACACCCCTCCCCCCCATGAGGGCATGAGGACTGACTCAGAGACACCCGGTGGGGAAAAAAACAAAAACCAGCAGTGTCTGTCAGTCTCTAGCCCATGGCGGTGTGGGGCCCCTCCCCCTGCGGGGCCATGTGCCTGGGCACTGGTGGCACATGCCTCGGGCCGGCCCTGAGTGGAAGAGGTGGGTTTTGAGGAGGGACTTGAAGTTGTGGAAGGTGGGGGGCAGGTGGATGAGGGCAGGGAAGGAATTCCAGGCATGCGGGGCAGTGAGGCGCTTCGGACCCCCAGGACACTCAGTTAAGAGCATCAAGGGAACGCCGAGAGGCAGGCGCTAGGACAGGCGGTAGCTTGCCTTGATGAGGGCCGCCAAGACCTTCATCCAGAAGCTACCACTCTAGTCCCAGGACCCAACGTCAGGGTTCTGGGCTGTCATTCCACTCAAGGGGAGCCGACATTCCACTGCATCAAGAAACAGCCAGCCACTCCAGCCCCAGGACCCACCATCAGAGTTCTTCAGCCTACGTTCCAGTCACAGGGGGATGTCCATCCACGTCATCGGAGAAGCCGCCACTCTAGTCCCAGGACCCACTTTCAGGGTTCTGGGGCCATCATTCTGCTCACAGGGAGCCGTCATTCCACAGCATCAAGAAGCAGGCACTCCAGCCCCAGGACCCACCCTCAGGGTTCTGGGGTCTACGTTACAGGCAGGGAGGGCTGTCATTCCACTTCATCCAGAAGCAGCCACTCCTATCCCAGGACCCACCATCAGGGTTCTGGGACCTACGTTATAGTCAAGGGGAGCCATCAAACCACGGCATCAAGAAACAGCCACTCCAGCTCCAGGACCCACCATCAGGGTTCTGGAGCCTACGTTCCAGGCAAGGAGCATTGTCATGCCACTCTAGTCCCAGGACCCGCCGTCAGGGTTCCCTGGACTGCTATTCTGCTCACAGGGAGCTGTCATTCCACCGCATGAAGAAGCAGCCACTCCAGCCCCAGGACCCACCATAAGGGTTCTGGGGCCTACGTTCCAGGCAGGGGGAGCTGTCATTCCTCTGCATGAAGAAGCAGCCACTCCAGTCCNTCAGGGTTCCCTGGACTGCTATTCTGCTCACAGGGAGCTGTCATTCCACCGCATGAAGAAGCAGCCACTCCAGCCCCAGGACCCACCATAAGGGTTCTGGGGCCTACGTTCCAGGCAGGGAGGGCTGTTGTTCCACTTCACTTTTTGCCAATGCTCCACCGATGCCAGCCAGCCTACATTCCAGGCAGGGAGGACTATCATTCCACTTCATCCAGAAGCTACCACTCCAGTCCCAGGACCCACCTTCAGGGTTCTGGGGCCTACATTCCAGGCAGGGAGGTCTGTCCATCCACATCATCCAGAAGCTGCCACTCTAGTCCCCGGACCCACCGTCAGGGTTCTGGGGCCATCATTCAGCTCACAGGGCTGCTGCTCTGCTGGTACTGTACGTCAGCCATTTTTTCTTCCCTCTTGTAGAGGGGCATAGCTTGGATGAGTGCGCCACCGGGTGGGGGCTGGGTGTCCACAAGATTCACCACCAGGCAAGGCTTGACCAATTTGCAGTAGAGCTTTTTGAGATCAGTCGAGTACGATGCCAGCCTACAGTGCCTGGCCAAGTAGGGGTGCTAGTCACCAAGCCCTGGACAGGCCTCTGCTGCTGCTTCACTGATGCTTTGCAGCCTGTATCACCCAGCCTCTCCTGCTGCTGCTGCCGATGAGTCTCAGATGGCCAGCTATGCCCCCATGAGCACCCCCGGGGGCCAAGCGCTGAGCCTGCCTGGTCTGCCAACCTGGGGTGCCAAGCCCCAAGCCTTCACAGTCCTCTGCTCCTGCTGCTGCAGCTGTGTCTTCAGTGGCCTGCCATGCCCCCACGGGCCCCCCTGGAGCGCCCCAAGCCTCTGCCATGGCCGAACTTTCTGAATGTCCGGGGGGGGTCCGAAGTCCGTGGAATTGAACGCACGAACCCGAACTAAGTTTTTAATCTGAATGTCTGAACATCCGAACTCCGGTCTGTTCGCACATCCGTAGCAACAGCTAACATGCAGGAGAAATGTGTGTGTAAAAACACCCATTGTTTCCTGAAAATGAACATGCTCAGGCTTAGATGAACCTCCAAAAGGAGAGAGTTTCATAATTGTGAGGCAGCCATTGAGAATGCCTCTCTGCATGCCCTTACTTTAGAAACTTCAGGGATAGATGGTACCTGCAACAAGGCACTCCCGGTTGACCTGAGAGGCTGCAGTGGAACATGAGGGAGAAGACGGTCTTTCAAATACCTGTGGCTCAAGCTGTTTGGGCTTCATATTGCTTTTCCTTTTTAAAAAGGAAGTTTCCAATTATTACTGCTAGAAGGTAGTAAATGAGTCTTAAGTTATTTGCACAGAATGGTCCAGCAGCCGTTTTGCACATGTGTATGATTTTTTAATTTTTTAAAAGTTAAAAATAAAATTAAAAAATCACCGCACATGTGCAGCATGGCCACTGAACCATTCTGTGTATGTGTGCCCTTTCCCAAAATGGTACCAGCAATGTTGGCATCATTTTGGGGAAAGGTCATGCATATGCAGAATAGCCCAGGTGGCCATTTTGCCCAGGAGCACTGATTTTTTATATTTTTTAAATGATCCTTTATTAAAGTAAACCAAGCACCTGCCCTGAAAACAAATGAAAGCAAACATATGTCGTTTGCTTCTTCATTTGTTTTTGGAACATTAGTTCCTAAAGCAAATGGGTTTCCATTAGTTATTTGTAACTAAAAAGCCCCCAACGAATTGCACTCCTTAGCAATCCATCATAGATACAACTGAGTAATGTTGGTCTTCTTGCAATTGAGAAAGGTGAGACAGGAAGGCTGGACCTGGAGAGTATCACACAATTTGCCAAGAAAAAGTGTCACCTTGATGTAAGGTTCCACTAACTTGAGATATGGAAGCTAATGCACTTGTTCCAGTATTTTGGTCACTTTGGTTACTTCTGTGTTTTGCTTCACTCATTTAATTTCAGTCTTGGGTGCAACGATGCTATCGTGTGCCGTAGCCCAGTGCAATGATGCTTTTAGTAATAGCGTTAATAACCAGGCTGGTGTACAGTGGTACCAAAATAAACGGACTAAGAGTACTGAAAACAACATACCAAAATACTGAAGTAACCAAAGTGATCAAACTACCAAAGTAGCTGTAGTGACCAAACTGAATTAACAAATATGCAAATATTGCATGGCACATGAAAGCATATTCAGATGTTCCATCCAGCCTTCCAAAAATGTGAATAATCTTCCCAAATGCAAAAAGGTGAATTATTTCACCCCTAATTTAGGTTAAGCTTTTATGCAGTGTTTTGAAGCTCCTTATAGGAATGAAAATCATATTAATTATTTTAAATACATAATCAATAAGGTGATTGTTGAGCCCCCATGCTACATGTTTGGTGACTGTGCTGACCCTTAATTCCAACCTGTTTACAGGTACCTTACACCCACATACAATGTTGCCATACAGGTCTCAAATTCTGAGGTTGGCCGAGTACATAGTGATGTGAGTGTGATGGGTAGGAACTGGTTATAGCACAGAGGGGTGAATCACATTACGCCATACATGACACTGACCCACGTAAAAAAGTTGAGTACAGTTCAACTATTGAAATAATCTGTCTTTTCTGACACACAGAACTGTCTGTTGCTTTCAGAGATATATTAGACTTGGGCCACAAGGACCCCTTTTCCTACCTCCTCCTTCATTCAAAGCAAAGGTTTGCAGTCAAAAGACCCCAGTAGCCAGTAGGAGTGAATATTGTCCAGTAGGGGCAGTAGGGGGAAGTACAAGCTCATGTTCAAGCAACTGCTTCTGAGCATAACAAATGTGCTTATAACAAATGTGCTTCTAGTAATTCTAGCAAGCACACCAGTTTGTTCCCACTTCTTTGCTACTGCTAGAGTGATTACTAGTTAGCAGTAGGAAATGGATCTAGAGCATCACTCTAACAGTAGGAAAGATGTGGGGGCTAACTGGTCCTGCACTGTCAGAGATTTCTGAAGCCACACTGCTTTTCCCACCTTTGCTGATAAATGCCAGCAAAGGTGTGAAGAGCTATTCAAAGCTAAAACGAGTATCTGATTTAGTATCCCGAGATAGTACCCACATTTTCAAGTACCATGTTGGGTACCTGATGGGCTACCTGAAAAGTTGGTAAATTGGTAATTTCCGTTACCAATCTACCAATATTTCTGGTTACAGATTGATAAATTAGGACAGAAACTCCAAAAATTGGGACAGAAATTTGATATTCTGGGGCTGGAAGTTGGTATTCTGGGCCACCATTCAGGTACCAACCGGTACCTGGAATTTGTGGGTTGATTTGGGTACTCACAAAGATTCCCATTCATTCTAAAACAATCATCATCACCATTATACCATCCTACTGAGGTAACATAAAACATCATTAGTCATCCAAATTATCCACACCATGGGAAGACAAGCCACTTCAGGAAGCATTACCCTGCTCACAAGTAGACTGGACTTGCTCTTCTTCTGACTCTAATCTCAAAAACAGGGGTCATGTGAATGCTACTGCTGCTACCTTGAAAAGTTGTCAGGAGCCTGGAAAGGGAAAATACAAATGTTTTGTCAAAAACACTGGACTAGAGCTGAAACTAGGACTGAAACAATTGCAGCAAATGCTCTTTCTAGGGCTGAAACAAAATAGATTTTATTCTTGCAAAAATCTTGTGAGAATCGAGAATCAGGATCAAGATCTCGTAGACATCTCGACCTGGATTCAGATTCTCATGAGATTTCTCACTCCCCTCACCCCACCCCACACACCCAGACTGGGAGAAGTTTAAGGAGGGAGGAAGCTACACTATCCCCTGCCCAGGTTTCTTACTTTGTCGGGAGCTGGCAGCTGTCTCCGTGGGGAAAGCTTTCCAATGGCAGATTTTCAGGAATAGGAGGGGGGAGAGAAGGGAGGGAGCAGACGCAGCTGATATCTTAGCATTCTATTGGCTAGCAGGCAATAGAATGCTGTAAAGCTGTACTTAGCCCGCCTCTTGCCTTCAGCTCTCCCCCTCTCATCTGGAACCCTGCTTGAGATGGGGGAGGGAGAGCAGGATGGAGGGGGCAGATATTGAGCATTCTATTAGCTAGCAGGAGTCTGAGCATCCAACTGAATGCAGGAAAGCTGTGTTGAGCCTGCTTCTTCCCTTCAGCTCCCCCTCACATCTCAAAACAGGGAGGAGTACTGTAATTAATTTGCACATATTTACTCATGTGATTACCTTGTCTGGGTCTGGAAACAACTGTCTGCTCCCTCCCACCTTCTCTTCCCCCTCCCATTCCTGAAAATCTGCCATTGGAAAGCTTCCCCCACGGAGACAGCTGCCAGCCCCTGACAAAATAAGAAAGCTGGGCAGGGAACAGTGTTGCTCCCACTTCCCTCCTTCCTTCCCTCCCCCATCAGCACCGAGTATTCTGTTTTTCGAGAGTCTCACATTTCTCAGTGAAAATCCAGCTGATTCTCATCTCATTCTTGTTTGTAAGAATGAGACAAGAATTGTGATTCTCATTGAGAAACACGAGAAACGGAGAATCGAGTTTCAACCCTACGTGTTTCCATTGGAAACAGTTCATTTGGCTTCATTTACACAACATGGAAACTTACTGGCTTTTCTGCTGTTTTTGCCATTTGTCATTATTTTTTGTGAGTTGAACATTTGGCAGAGGGATTGATGATTGCCACCTGACTCCCTTCCTCTCCTCGCCCCTCCTACAGGTATATCTGCTAGGACTGGTGCCCCCAGCATGGCAGCCCGAAGGGTGACACCCAAAGGGTGTTGGCCGTTGGTCGGGTCGTTCGTGGGAGCTGTGGTGGCCAGGATATCAGATAGGCCTTGATCCTCACGGGCCCTCTTTTGGGGGAGTGGGGAGTGAGGACGTGGCTGGTTAAGGGATGGGGTGACTGGTTTCATAGGCAGCTTGGCTAGTGTATATGGAGATGGAGGGATGGGTGAGGACTGAGGGGAATATGATCCCTTCCATGAATATGTGGGGGAGGGGGAAACTGGGTTTGGGAGGGTTGGGTATGTCCCCCCAGTGTGAGGGGGGGGTTAAACCCAACAAGGGTGGGGTTTTTTGGCCTCCCTGTGAAAGAGGGGGACCAGCGGGGAGGGAGTCTTGGGGGGGTTGGGGAGAGGGAAGGGGCGAGGGTGTTAGGGGAGTAAGGGTTTTTCCTCGGGAGTCTGGCGGGACAGCCGCCGGGGGTGTCCACGGCCATTGGGGTTGTGATGGGCTGGGTCAGTTATGGTCCTTCTGGGAGGCAGAGAACAATGGTGGGAAAGGACAGGTATTTAATTCATGTCCCTTGCATAGGCCCCCAGGCACATAATGCAGGGATCAAGATCAGGGGAGCCTCTGATATGGGTCTGTTGCTGTTAAATGTGAGGTCGGTCAGTAATAAATCAACAACAATCTGAGAGTTGATCTTGGATCAATTAGGCGACCTCGTGTGTATTACAGAGACCTGGCTGGACAATGAGTCGGGGCCGTGGGCTAGACTGCACGGAACCAATGGGGCTTGCGGTGAGGTGGGTGCAGCAAGAAACAAAACTTTCTGCCTCCCCCCTTCCCAACACCTTCTGAGCTAGTCACTGTTCCTGAACAGCAGGCATTTCACAAGGCTCCCTCTCTCCCAGCAGTTTTTGGTTCTTCCTGTTCCTAATTCATTGCCATCCTCCTCCTGTTTCACCCATCCAGCCCATCTACCCCCATATTATTCTAATTTATTTAGCTTAGCTTAGATAGATTTAGTGGTTATTTTTTGTTTTTATCACCCTGTGTTCCCTGTGTTCAATCTTCCCTAGTGCACACGCTGGTCCAGGATGTCTCCACCAGGTAGAATTCCACTTTCCTGATGCTCGAGCAACTTCTTGAACAGAAAGTTGCCCTGCATCAGGTGGAACTGGAGACAGACATTGAGGCACCTCCAGGGTATAACAGGGAGGAATGGGAGATGATTGCTCACACGGTCTTCATCCTGAGACCGTTCCTGGCCATGACGGAGACCATGAGCAGCTCCACCACCACCCTCAGCCAGGTGACCCCGCTGGTCCATAGTCTCAAGAAGAGTCTGGACAAGATTCTCAGGGGGTGGGATTTTGGCCCTCTGGGCAGGAAGCTCTGCGATGAGGCGATTGACCTGGCACGTTAGCTGAAGGCGGGGCTGAGTGCGCACTTTGACGAGCTCCTGTGCTGGGATGAATATGTCCTGGAAACCATGCTGGACCCCAGGATCAAGGGCAGCATGGCATGTGAGACAGCACTTTATGGCCCCCGGAAGGGTGCGCTGGTGCAGAAGGTGTGGCAGGCAGAGCGGGTCATGCATCAGGATGCCCGTGGGGATGGTGGGAGGGGGAGCAGCGACGCTTTCTAGCTATCTGGGTCTATTCCTGCCCCANGGTAGCAGCAGCACCAGCAGCAGGATGAGCAGCAGCAGAAGCAGGACCCCTATTGCCAGCAGCTCCTCCTGTGTGCAGGCCACTCTGGGGAGCATGGGGCCCAGCACAAAAGGGCAAGCAGCGTGGCTGAGGGCAGTGGGGCAGGTGGTGCCCACCCAGAGCTACCAGAGGGAGTATGATGGCACCTCAGCAGCAGTGGAGACCTATCTGGAGGAGGAGCCATGCATTGATCCCAGCAGTGATCCCTTGGTCTACTGGGCCTGCAAAGCCAATGTGTGGCAGTCCTGTCGAAAGTGGCCAAGGTTATCCTGTCCTGTCTTGCAGCGTCCCCAGTAAGAGGGTGTTTTCCATCACGGGGGACATTTGCGCCCCGCACTGCCTGAAATTGGGGCCAAGTTGGCAGAGCAGTTGATCTTCCTGAAGGTGAACCTTCCACTGCTGGGATTCCCCGAACAAGGGTGCTGTCCCTGGTGCTGTCCCTGGACAGGATAACCTTGGCCACTTTCGACAGGACTGGCCACACATTGTCCCTGGACAACGAATGATGGTGCATTGGCACACGTCATCCCATGCCAGGAGCAGTATTGGGATGGGGCTCCTCCTCCTCCTCCTCCTCAGTCTGGGCTAGGGCTACTGCTACTGCTCCTGTGCTGCTGAGGTGCTGTCCCTCCCTCCCAATGTCTGGCCCAGCCTCTGTCTCTGTCTCTGTCTCTGTCTCTCTCTCTCAGGGTGGTATTGGGAAACAAACTGTAAGTCTGAGAGCCGGCCTATGGATTGGCTACATGATCTCGGCCCACCTATGTGACACTGACTGGCTCTTGCTCTCTCACACTGCACAGTCTTTGCTAGCCTATCTGAGTTCCCTGCTGCCAATGTCCCAGCCTGCCTGCCCTACTACCTCCGATGCCAAGCTGCCTGTCTACTCACCCAGCTTGCCCCCAAACTGAAAGCATGCTTCAGTCCGCCTTCCTGTCTCCCATGCCAAGGTGCCTGTCTTCCCACCCAGGTTGCAAAGCTCAAAGCCTGCCAAAGCCTGCCTGCCATACTGACTCCCATGCCATGCTGCCTGACTACCTGCCCAGCTTGCCGCCAAGCTCAAAGCATGCCTCAGTCCTCCTTCCTGCCTCCCATTCCAAGGTGCCTGTCTGTGCACCCAGGTTGCCTAGCTCAAAGCCTGCCAAAGCCTGCCTGCCCTACTGCCTCTCATGCCACGATGCCTGCCTACCCACCTGCCCAGGTTGCAAAGCTCGAACCCTGCCTCAGTCTGCCTGACTGCCGCTCATGTCACGCCACCTGACTGCCTGCCATGGCAACCAATGTCTGCTGCTGCTAGTGCCAATGGCCCCAAGCCACGGCTATATGCCATCTGTGGCAAGGGTTCTGTACCCTGACAACAAATATCTGCTGGTGCTAGTGGCAATGCCACCCATGCTGTCTGTGCCACAGGTTCTGGGGCCTGTCATTCCTCGCACAGAGGTGATGTCATTCCACCACATCAAGAAACAACTACTCCAACCCCAGGACCCACCGTCAGAGTTCTGTGGCCAAGTTACAAGCAGGGAGGGCTGTGGCCAAGATCCAGAAGCTGCCACTCTAGCCCCAGCACCCACGGTGATGGGTCTGGGACCATCATTCCTCGCACATTCCGATGTCATTCCAGTGCACCAAGAAGCAGCCACTCCAGCTCCAGGACCTGCCACCAGGGTTCTGGGGCCAAGTTACAGGTATGGAGGGCTGTGGCCAATACCTAGAAGCTTCCCCTCTAGCTCCAACACCCACTGTGATGGGTCTGGGGCCATCATTCCTCGCACATGCTGATGTCCTTCCACCACATGACAAGAAGCAGCAACTCCAGCCCCAGGACCCACTATCAGGGTTCTGGAGCCAAGTTACAGGCAGGGAGGTCTGTGGCCAATACCTAGAAGCCACCACTCCAGTCCCAGGGCCCACCATGATGGGTCTGGGGCCATCATTCCTCACACATTCCGATGTCGTTCCACCGCATTAGAAGAAGCAGCCACTCCAGCCCCAGGACCCACTGCCAGGGTTCTGGGGCCAATTTACAGGCAGGGAGGGCTCTGGACAAGATCCAGAAACTGACATTCCAGTCCCAGGACCCATCATGATAGTTCTGGGGCCATCATTCCTCGCACATTCCTATGTCGTTTCACCGCATGACAAGAAGCAGCCACTCCAGCCCCAGGACCCACCGCCAGTGTTATGTGGCAAAGTTACAGGCAGGAAGGGCTGTGGCCAAGATCTACAAGCTGTCACTCCAGCCCCAGGACCCACCCCGTAGGGTCTGGAGCCATCATTCCTTGCACATTCCAATGTCATTCCAACGCATCAAGAAGAAACAGACACTCCAGCCCTTGGACCTGCCGTCATGGTCCTGGGGCCTACATTACTTACTGGCAGGGAGGGCTGTGGCCAATATCTACAAGCTGCCACTCTAGCCCCAGGACCCACCCTGATGGGTCTGGGGCCATCATTCCACTCAAAGGCTGCTGAAAGCATCTATCCTGCTGGACTGTCCTTGTTTAGCTCCAACTGTCAAGCACAGTTAAACCTCTGAGGCTGCTTCCTGGGAAATTGAACTACTCCACAACAAAACCCCACTCCCAAATCCCCTGGATAACCAATCCCAAGTCTTTTGTCATATAAGGAGCAATGCAGCTTGCTGTGGAAGACTTTTTCCTGGAGATCCCTTGTGGTATTGTGAACTTTCCAATCAAGTACTGTGAGGAAGAGAAACTCAGTCAGCTCTTTCTCCAGGTACGTGATGTATCTTTCATTATCTGTGAGGGCCTTGAAGACAGAATGGTGCTTGCCTATCTATTAGGATCGACTGACACACGTTCAAGTGATGTTCACATGGAACCCTTCTCTACTTTGACCTTCAAAGTTCTCCAGCCCCAGGACCCACCATCAGGGTTCTGGGGCCTAGGTTAAAGGCAGGAAGGGCTGTCTAGCCAATGTATCTAGAAGCTGCCACTCTATCCCCAGGACCCANATTGGCACACGTCATCCCATGCCAGGAGCAGTATTGGGATGGGGCTCCTCCTCCTCCTCCTCCTCAGTCTGGGCTAGGGCTACTGCTACTGCTCCTGTGCTGCTGAGGTGCTGTCCCTCCCTCCCAATGTCTGGCCCAGCCTCTGTCTCTGTCTCTGTCTCTGTCTCTCTCTCTCAGGGTGGTATTGGGAAACAAACTGTAAGTCTGAGAGCCGGCCTATGGATTGGCTACATGATCTCGGCCCACCTATGTGACACTGACTGGCTCTTGCTCTCTCACACTGCACAGTCTTTGCTAGCCTATCTGAGTTCCCTGCTGCCAATGTCCCAGCCTGCCTGCCCTACTACCTCCGATGCCAAGCTGCCTGTCTACTCACCCAGCTTGCCCCCAAACTGAAAGCATGCTTCAGTCCGCCTTCCTGTCTCCCATGCCAAGGTGCCTGTCTTCCCACCCAGGTTGCAAAGCTCAAAGCCTGCCAAAGCCTGCCTGCCATACTGACTCCCATGCCATGCTGCCTGACTACCTGCCCAGCTTGCCGCCAAGCTCAAAGCATGCCTCAGTCCTCCTTCCTGCCTCCCATTCCAAGGTGCCTGTCTGTGCACCCAGGTTGCCTAGCTCAAAGCCTGCCAAAGCCTGCCTGCCCTACTGCCTCTCATGCCACGATGCCTGCCTACCCACCTGCCCAGGTTGCAAAGCTCGAACCCTGCCTCAGTCTGCCTGACTGCCGCTCATGTCACGCCACCTGACTGCCTGCCATGGCAACCAATGTCTGCTGCTGCTAGTGCCAATGGCCCCAAGCCACGGCTATATGCCATCTGTGGCAAGGGTTCTGTACCCTGACAACAAATATCTGCTGGTGCTAGTGGCAATGCCACCCATGCTGTCTGTGCCACAGGTTCTGGGGCCTGTCATTCCTCGCACAGAGGTGATGTCATTCCACCACATCAAGAAACAACTACTCCAACCCCAGGACCCACCGTCAGAGTTCTGTGGCCAAGTTACAAGCAGGGAGGGCTGTGGCCAAGATCCAGAAGCTGCCACTCTAGCCCCAGCACCCACGGTGATGGGTCTGGGACCATCATTCCTCGCACATTCCGATGTCATTCCAGTGCACCAAGAAGCAGCCACTCCAGCTCCAGGACCTGCCACCAGGGTTCTGGGGCCAAGTTACAGGTATGGAGGGCTGTGGCCAATACCTAGAAGCTTCCCCTCTAGCTCCAACACCCACTGTGATGGGTCTGGGGCCATCATTCCTCGCACATGCTGATGTCCTTCCACCACATGACAAGAAGCAGCAACTCCAGCCCCAGGACCCACTATCAGGGTTCTGGAGCCAAGTTACAGGCAGGGAGGTCTGTGGCCAATACCTAGAAGCCACCACTCCAGTCCCAGGGCCCACCATGATGGGTCTGGGGCCATCATTCCTCACACATTCCGATGTCGTTCCACCGCATTAGAAGAAGCAGCCACTCCAGCCCCAGGACCCACTGCCAGGGTTCTGGGGCCAATTTACAGGCAGGGAGGGCTCTGGACAAGATCCAGAAACTGACATTCCAGTCCCAGGACCCATCATGATAGTTCTGGGGCCATCATTCCTCGCACATTCCTATGTCGTTTCACCGCATGACAAGAAGCAGCCACTCCAGCCCCAGGACCCACCGCCAGTGTTATGTGGCAAAGTTACAGGCAGGAAGGGCTGTGGCCAAGATCTACAAGCTGTCACTCCAGCCCCAGGACCCACCCCGTAGGGTCTGGAGCCATCATTCCTTGCACATTCCAATGTCATTCCAACGCATCAAGAAGAAACAGACACTCCAGCCCTTGGACCTGCCGTCATGGTCCTGGGGCCTACATTACTTACTGGCAGGGAGGGCTGTGGCCAATATCTACAAGCTGCCACTCTAGCCCCAGGACCCACCCTGATGGGTCTGGGGCCATCATTCCACTCAAAGGCTGCTGAAAGCATCTATCCTGCTGGACTGTCCTTGTTTAGCTCCAACTGTCAAGCACAGTTAAACCTCTGAGGCTGCTTCCTGGGAAATTGAACTACTCCACAACAAAACCCCACTCCCAAATCCCCTGGATAACCAACCCCAAGTCTTTTGTCATATAAGGAGCAATGCAGCTTGCTGTGGAAGACTTTTTCCTGGAGATCCCTTGTGGTATTGTGAACTTTCCAATCAAGTACTGTGAGGAAGAGAAACTCAGTCAGCTCTTTCTCCAGGTACGTGATGTATCTTTCATTATCTGTGAGGGCCTTGAAGACAGAATGGTGCTTGCCTATCTATTAGGATCGACTGACACACGTTCAAGTGATGTTCACATGGAACCCTTCTCTACTTTGACCTTCAAAGTTCTCCAGCCCCAGGACCCACCATCAGGGTTCTGGGGCCTAGGTTAAAGGCAGGAAGGGCTGTCTAGCCAATGTATCTAGAAGCTGCCACTCTATCCCCAGGACCCAACATCAGGGTTCTGGGGCCCATCATTCCACTCACAGAGAGCCATCTTTCTATGCACTGTCTATCCATCTTTCTATCCACTGTATCTAGAAGCTTGCCTTCGGACGATTTGAAGCTGGCCCAGGATGATCCTGTACCCAACTACCTTTTGATCGGCTGCAGGAAATGGAGTCTATCGGTGATCACCCATCCCTTCACAGCAACACTCGCCTATCTCTTAGGATTGACTGTTCGTGTTCACACATCCCTACGGATGACATTCCGAATCCTAAAGAATCTTAAACTTCTCCTACAGTCCAGGATCCTTGCTCTGTTGCTTTGCCAAGGTTATCAAAAAGTGCCAGGGAACTTCCACCCTCTCCAGCCAGCAGGCACCTGCCCCTGCCCAGCCCCCTTACCCCTGTTCCCTCATCATTCTTAGCCTGGGCCTCAATGCTCTTGGACATTAAGGCGCTGATGGCTCCCATGCATGGGGATGTCAATAAAGTATGTCATGCAAGGTGTGTAGATTGGCAAAGTCATGCCAATGGGTGACAATCAGGGGTGAGGGGGATTGGTCACGTGAGATTATACCCATATGTTTATGTCTCTGTCACAGTTATTTTGTATGTGGGTATTTAGGTACATGTGGGTGGAGAGTTTTACTTGCTTTCCTGTCTCATCTCAGTCTCTAGACCTCCTCCCATTTGCCATCATTCCGCTCATGGAGATGGACCCCAGGACTTGGCCTATATGCTGTCCGTGCCAAGGGTTCTATACCATGGCCACCAATGTCTGCTTTCCAGTGTCAATGGCCCCCAGGCAAGGCCTATATGCTGTCTGTGCCATGATGTCATAGCATCAATAAACAGCTGCTGCCAATGGCCCCCAGGCCTATATGCTGTCTGTGTCTATCTGTAGTACCCCAGGTTGCCGCCAAGCTCAAAGCCTGCCTCAGCCTGCCTTCCTTCCCTCTTTCCAAGGTCCCTGTCTGCCCACCCGGGTTGCTGCCAAGAGAGAGAGAGAAATAAGAGAGAGAGAGAGAAATTCCACCCACTGCTTGAAGGAGAGACAGACACGATCCCACACATCACCTGCACTATGGCCAGAGAGAGAGAGAGAGAGAGAGGTTCCCAGCTAGAACAAGGGAGATGGGGGTTTGAGGGGGAGACAGAGGTAGGTGTATCCAGCTACCCTGGCTGCCATCTGCCAGAACCAGGAAGAACTCCCATCTGTGCTCATGTGCCCATTGCCCACATCCAGCACACAGCAAACCTACCATAATGAGATGGAATATAACACATAACATTTTATATGTGCCTGCCTGCCTGCCTGTGTGCATTCCTATACCTGCTGCTACCACCAACTTCAGCACATAGGGATAAAAGATTGGACAGGTCACACGAAGCTCATAAAAATAAATACAACTTTTATTAAAACTATTTACATAACAATAAAACAACAACAACATTCTAAAAAACAAAAGCAAACATTCAAAGGAAACTTATAAATGAAACTAAGAGTCTCTGGACCTGTTCCTCAGGACTTGGGGGAAAGGCAACAGTCATTGGGGCGCAGCAGAGGGCTGAGGGCCGGCCACCTGGGACTCTTCAAACTCATAGTCTTGGGAGACGACAAAATCCACGGCCCCTTGAACATCCCGATGCCACCTGGAGAGCGCCTGGTGGTACATTTGCATGCGATCCATCTCGGTGGAGACATACTGCCCGTACGTCTCCACCTTCTGCCTCTCCACCTGGACCACCTGCAACTGCTCCACCAGGCGGTTCTCCATGGTGGCTGCAGACCGCTGGACCTTGGCCATGAAGTCCTAGGTGGGCCGCTGCAACTGGGCCCGAAAGGTCTTGGCCTCTGCATTCTCCCATGGGCCGTGGGTCTCCACATCAGGGCTGGAGGGGGGGTGGGGGTGTACATGCCTTTGTTTGTGAATTGCCTTCCCTCCCTTTTTCTGGCACTGAGGGTCCACGGCCACATCAGACTCATTTCCCTGCTGCCTCACTGTCATGCGATGGGTGCTCTCAATGTGGGATATGAGCCCTGAAGTGGTCCCCTCCTTCTGCTGCCACAATCTTTTCTTGCAGTGCTAAAAAGAGCAGAAAAAGATAGGAACTTAAGAAGTGCCATACTGTGTCAGACCAATGGTCTGTCAGAAGCCCTGCCTGCATTCTGTCTCCACAAGTGGGTGAACTGGGTGGCTAATCTCTCTCTGCAGGGGACTTCCGTTCCTAACAGGTCAGGTCATAGAGCAATTCATTCTCTGTTGTTACAGTCCCCGTGCCATACCTTGCCATACCTTCGCATGTGCCATACCTTCACATGTGGCGAATCCATCGCCCTTGTCAAAAAACCTCCAGACATCTGACTTCTGGCGCCGAATGTCTGGGGGTGGTGTCACTGACAGTGGCGACCTCTGCCTAGGGGTCCTCCTCCTTGGCCTGGTCCTGGCAGAAGCACTGGGGCCGGCATCCGATTCCTCTCTGAAATGGGAACACATTAAGAACACCAAAGAAATATCATGCATTTATGATGATGATGCCTCTAGTCCTCCCTCCTTGGGGTGCTAGGGATTGCAACTAGAAAGCATGTTTACTGCAAATCCTGCCCTCCCGGGGGAGATGATAGGGATTGCAATTTGCAACTAGAATGCCCCTGGCTGGCACGTGCAAATCCTGCACTCCCTGGGGTGCTAGGGGATGCTTGGAATTGCAACTAGGAAAGCCCATGATGGTGCATGGAAATCCTGCCCTTCTTGGGGTGCTAGGGATGGTGACAGGAGATGTGACCCTGGCTGGAAAGACCCTGCCCTTATTTGGGGGTGCATAGGGAATGGAATGGCAACTGGAGTTCAGAAAAAAGAACTGGAGAGTGGCGACCCTTGCTAGCCTGGCACATGTTTGGGTGGGGGTGCTGCTCGTGCCAGAGCCCCCCACACTACAGTACCCTTTCTCTCTGTGGAAGACATCCGCTTCCACCCACTGATGCCCATTGTTTGTGCCTGACTGATGCCCACCACCCACGCACCCACCCACACGCCATTGAGCTCACTCTAACGGATAGAGCCTTTCTTGTCCTCAAAGTAAAAAAAAGTTTATAAATCTGGCAGCCCACCGCTTACTCCTCAGCCGAGGAACTGGACACCACCACCAGAGGTGCAGTAAGGGGAGAAAACTCTAGTTTCTCCTCCTCCTCCTCCTCAAGCGGCAAGTTAGACCCCAGCCGGGGAAGAAGCACTGCAGCTTTCTTCATTTTTTAAAAATTATTTTTTTAATCACACACCCCCAAAATAAACAGTCAGTCATCCAAAACACACACCGACACTCACCAACCACAACAAGAACAGCAGCACACCCAAACACAGCCAAAACATACAAACCGAACAGCCACCCTGTCAAACACACACTCACTCACCACACAGCTCTGCATGCACTCGAATGTCTGTTTTCCGGTGCGATCATGGCTCCACATGCTCTCGCGATACTTTTTTCTGAATGGCCGAACCCAAACTGAACGGCCGAACCCGAACCTGAACCTGGCGAAAGAACCAAATGGCCGAACCGAACGTGGCTGAACCGAACACGGCCGAACCGAACAGCCAAACCCAAACTGCAATGTTCGTCCATCCCTATTCTTTGCTGCACTCATTGCATCTGCAAAGTCACGTTCAGTGGAGCTTTTCCAGGTGGTGCAGAAAAGCAGCTGAAGCCCTTTTAGGAAAGGGCCTGCTTCACCAGGATGCAGAAAGGCAGTGAACCCCTTTTATTTTATTTTCAGAGGAAGTCCCGCCATGTCGGTTGTTGTGGGATCAGTTTCAGTGGGTATTACCCGCTGACATGGTGGAGGTCCTTGGGACAGTGCGGGCCACCTGTTGTGAATTAGATCCATGCCCACCCTGGCTGGTGAAGGCCAGCTGGGAGACATTACGGCTGTTGCTGGTGGGAGTGGTCAATGCCTCCCATAGGGAGGGCAGAGTGCCAAGCCATCTCAAAGAGGCAGTGGTGCAGCCTCTGCTCAAGAAGCCATCTTTGGACAGTGACTCCCTGGCCAGCTATCGGCCAGTCTCTATCCTTCTGGTTATTGAATGGGTGGTGGCTCAGCAGTTACAGAGGCATCTGGACCATGTCAGTTTTCTAGACTCCTTGTAGTCCGGCTTTGACCTGGGTTTGGCACGGAGACTGCACTTGTGGCCTTGGTTGATGACCTATGCCGTGAATTGGATCAGGGCAAATCATCTATTTTTATCTTAATGGATCTGTTGGTGGTGTTTGATACCATTGATCACGAGATGTTGGTGACAAGGCTGCAGGACCAGGCCGAGGTGAGTGGGATTATTCTTGAATGGTTCTGCTCATTCCTGGACGGGAGAACTCAGCGGGTGGTTTTTGAGGAATGTATGTCATCTCCCCAGAACCTCACATGTGGAGTCCTGCAGGTTTCTATTCTGTCCCCTCTCCGTTTCAACATGTATATGCAACCTTTGGGTGAGGTCATGAGAGGGTTCGGCGTGCGATGTCATCAGTACGCTGATGATACACAACTCTACCTCTCATTTTCTGGAGACCCAGGCCAGCCCCTTGCTCCCCAAAAGACGGAGGTGATGTTGGTGTGTAGGGCTGAGGGGGTGGTGGCTCCGATCATTGATGGGGTCTGCCCCCTTTTGGCTGTTCAGGTTCATTGTCTGGGAGTGCTCCTTGACCCGCAGCTCTGCTGGATTGTCAGGTGGAGGCTGTGGAGAAGGGAGCATTTCGCCAATAACATCTGGTGCGATGGCTGCGTCCGTATGTCTCAGACTCAGACCTGGCAACCATCATCAATGCCTTCATTACCTCTTGACTGGACTACTGTAATGCAATCTATGTGGGGCTACCCATGAGGATGGTCCGGAGGTTGCAGCTGGTGCAGAATGCGGCGACTCGTCTCCTAACGGGGATGGGCTGCCATGAGCACATTACACCTGTGCTCCATACTCTGCACTGGTTGCCTATTGTCTTCCAGACCCAATTCAAGGTGTTGGTGATGACCTATAAAGCCCTAAATGGCTTGGGTCCTGCTTATCTGTGAGACCGCCTCAGGCCCGGGTCATTTTGCGGCCCTTGCGGTCGACTGCAGGTACCCAACTCAAATTCCCCCAGGTATCCTGGGTCTTTGGGGTTTTTTTATTTATTTATTTGGGTGTAGCAAAGCCATAACCCAATTTAACAACACAAGACATAACATGACATAAACATACACTCATAAAATAAAACTAACCATAGAACTTTTACATCGGTCTCAGACAGTATCAACAGCAAACCGACACAATACTTATAAACTTTACAAACAAACCACAATACTTAACTATAGCAGGGTGCCATAGTAATAATGGCAATTTGTTTTAGCATTGGGTTGGTCCCGTACCAAACTCAAAAGGACCAGCAAGGACCAGCAAGCATAAACAAATGTTGTCTAGGCATACCAATCAGGGCCACTACATGTAAATAAACAGAACTCAACATTTACATCATGACATCACTTTACAATAACAAATACAAAATATATACAATAATAAGTATAAATATATTCAGTAAAAAATAACCAATGGTAAAAATAAAATATAACATATATCCCCCCACCTTTCTCCAAGGGACAACAATGCAAGAGGGAAACCTAAGCTTCTCCCTCCACCTTGCTTACATACCACCAGCTATACCATACGCCCTCCTTGTTTGTTTTGGGGCCTCTACTGCACTCCATTTAGGCTGGTCTAGCCTCCCTAGCTGGGAGAATACCATGGCATGGCTTGGCCCCACTACCCATCACTTGGGGCAGCCCATCCCAGCCAAGATCCTAGACCCGAAAGATGCCACAGCTCTAGTTCGGCTTGAGTTATCCCCTTTTAACAGTATCCGCACCCTCACTTCATCTCCCACATACCTGGGTAGGGCCTTTATATACGGAAGCAGAGTTTCTTTCCTCACGGCATTATACCTGGGACAATGGAGCAAAATATGCTCCACGGAATCCACTGACGCCTCCTTACATGCCTGACACAGTCTAAGGTCCTTAGGTATTTTAAGGTGTCTCCCTTCCACCCATACAGATGGAAATAAGTTGCATCTGAGGATGGTCACTACACGTCGTTGCCTCATCTGTGTCCAAATTAAATACTCTGGCCGTTTCCCATACTGAGTGAGGAGTGGATATTCTGGGGCTATCCTTTGAACTTGGAGGGCCACTTCCTCATGCTGGATTTCCTGGTCCACCAGCCTCTGCCTGATTTCTGCTACAGCTTGGCCAAAGACCACAAGTTTCAAATGATCTTGAGCCAGTCCCATTGTGACATATATTTCCTCAATGGGGTGTACCCAAGCACGGAAAGATCTGTCCTCTCGAATAAATGGTAAGAGGGACTGAGGATTCGGCGGGAATACAGCAAGGGTATCCTGGGTGGTGATGGTGGAGAGGGCATTCTTGGTGGCTACACCTTGGCTGTGGAACTCCCTCCCGATGGAGTCCCATCTGTCCCCAGACCTCCCTCTTTCCAAAGATATTGTAAGACCTGGTTGTTCCACCAGGCCTTTGGGGAGGGGGTGGGGAGGGTGGGGAAATTGAGAGGAGGGTTTTTTTCTGCTTTTCAGCCTTCTGTTTTTTGGTATTTTAATATTTTAAATGTTTGTAGTATTTTAAAAGGGTTATATATTTTTTGACTATTTGTGTTGTTCACCGCCCCAAGCTGTCAGTGTGCACGAGGGTGCAGGATATAAATGCCTGTAATAATAAAGAAAGAAAGAAAGAAAGACAGAGAAAGAAAGAAAGAAAAAGAAACAACAGAGCTGTTACAGAGCTGTTGTGAGTTGTTACACGGTCATTCCCCAGACCCATGTGTGCCCTGCATGCAGCCCCAGGGTCTGTGGACATTTTAAAAGTGCAGGCTAAGTGCTGAGAAAGTGCTGTAAATTGCCGTAAAAGTGTTGTAAAACTGTCATAAAAGTCCCAAAAGGTGATGAAAAGAGATGAAAAGTGAAGGAATTTGTCAAAAAATGCCAGAAAGTGATGAAAAATGATGGAAAGTGAGGAAATTGAAGAGAAATGCTAAAAAACCACAGGGGCTGATATCGCCAATGGTGGAAGCACAGAATCACTGGAGACTGACAAAGGACTAATGACCACTCACAAGTGCTCCTGAAAGGTTGGTTCATACATGAAAAGAAACTAGACACATTTTGCTCAGCCCAGCCATGTGAAAGTTGGAAAGGCGAGAAACTCTTGTCTGCATGAGAAAATAGGGAATCACATTTGAAAAGTGAGGTTTTAATTACAAGGACTTTAATGCCTAATAAATTTAAAGATGATGTTTAAATATTAAAGTCTTTCTTGAGGTTATTAAAGCCAACACAAGCTAGAAGCTCATTGTTTTACTTAGTCTCCCTTACTGTCTCAAATGACATTTATTTTTATCCAGATGGCTGCTACCTGTAGCAGGCACTGAAATGTAGATTTTTAATTAAAAAGCAGACTTTTCAAATTCAATTTACAGCTCATTTGTTGTGGAGAGAGCTTTCATCCTTTGGAGGCTTGTTCACACATACAGTTTTTCTGGAAGTAAGTAACTGTAACTACCCTATTATTTCCACAAATAAGGGGGCTGGAGAATAAAGTGAGGTTAAAGGGGAAATATTTACCTTTGCAAAGAAGTGGGATTACAGTAGGTCCAGGTTTCTATTTAGGGGAAGGAGATCTTTTGAACAGGACGGTGGCCTCTTCCAGAAGCCATCAATTTATCCTGATTTTGTTTTCCTTCCCTAGAGGTGCAGGGTCTCTCTGCCTCTCTGACTGCTTGGAGCATCTTCTCTTGCCATTTCCTGCAAGTTCCGGAGCAGGGAGATCAGGGGAAAGGAAAAGCTATTCAACTCTTGCTTCAGTCTCCTCAAGGGAATGGAAGCAGAAAAAGGTAGTTACTCTAGAGTCAGGGATCCATGTTCACTGCGTTTTATCAATCGGCATCAGTGAGGAAAATGCAGTGAGCATGCACCCCTGCTCAAGAATATTTCCTCCACCTTTGTCTGTGAGAACAAACCCTTGAAGTTTTACAGGGCTGCGCTGAACCAAAAGACATTTTCCCCCCTTTTAAATCCCTATTCCAGGAAGGTATTTGAGCATATAATGTCAAGCTAGGGCTGAAATGAATATTGGTCTCAAATACCAAATTTGGTGTGTTTGTATCCATTTTGTCAAAGTCTGTCTGAGACCCTCCCCCCAGACAGACCCTGGAGGTAAGTAAATGCTGCCTGACCCCCCTCTATGCCCCTAACCCCGCACCTGAACTTTTCCTTCCCCCCCAGGCATGGAGGCCGCGTGGGCACCAGAAGTGCTGAGGGGTATTGTCTTTGTCTCCTTCTTGCCTCCGAGCCCTCCGCTGCTCGCCACCACCTGACTACAGCCCTTGCCTACCCCCCTCGGATTCTCACTGGCTCTCAGTGAAAAGAGGTTTTTTTCTTGGTTCAGCTCATCTCAAGGCGAGATGGGAAACACACACCCCCTTCTTGCTGAGAACTTGTGAGAACATCGAGTCGAGTTTAAGTCCTACTCACGCTCCATTTTCAAGAGTTGGAAGAGTTTATTAATTATTATTATTATTAGATTTTATATAGCGCCAGGAATGTACCTGGTGCTTTACAGAGAATAAAATAGACATGGTCCCTGCCTGAGAGCTTACAATCTAAAGACAGGGGGAGGGGAGACAGGGAAGGGGGAACAGAGGGAGAGACATTCTGCAACATTCATGAGGATGCAAGAACTCAGGTACACGTTCTTGACTTGGTTACAGTACATTGGGAGTTTGCAGATAACAGATGGGGGATAATCCTGGGAGGGGATGATTAGCAGGAGTTAGGAAGGGCGGAGCGGGAGAGGTGAGTTTGGAGGAGGGACTTGAAGGTATGAAAGGAGGGGGAAAGGTGGATGAGGGCAGGGAGGGAGTTCCAGGCGTGTGGGGCAGCAAGGGAGAAGGGACGAAGGCGGTTGGGGAGCAGGGGAGGCGTGGGAGGGTGAGTGAGGGGATGGAAGAGGAGTGGGGTGCTCAAACAGGGGTTCGGAGGGAGATCAGGGCAGAGAGGTAGGGGGGAGCGAGGTTGTGAAGGGCTTTGTAGGTGAAGATGAGGAGCTTGTGCAGAATACGCTCAGGAAGGGGGAGAAAGTGGGGAGAGGAGAGGCTGCACATGGTCAAAGCAACAGGCTAGATGGATGATCCTGGCAGCAGAGTTTTGAACAGAGATGAGGGAAGAAAGGTAAGAGCGGGGAAGATCAGTGAGGAGGAGGTTACAATAGTCGAGCCGTGAGATGACTAGGGCATGGATGAGAGTTTTGGCAGAGGAGACAGACAGAAAAGGGCAGTTCTTAGTAACGTTGTGGAGGGAGAAGCAGCAGAATTTGGCCACAGAGTCAATGTAGGATTTGAAGGTAAGGTGCGAGTCAAAGATGAAGCCCAAGCTACGGGCGTGGGGAACAGGGAGGATGGAGACCCCGTCAATGGCAATTGACAGGGAAGAGAGAGAGGAAGGATTGGGAGGGAAGATAAGGAGTTCAGTTTTCGCCATGTTCAGTTTGAGTTGGCATTGAGACATCCAGGCGGAGATATCAGAGAAACAGTTGGTGAGACGAGCTTGAACAGAGGGGGAGGGGGAAGGAGTGGAGAGATAGAGCTGAGTGTCGTCAGCGTATAGGTGGTATTGGAAACAGTGGGAGGCAATGAGTTTGCCTAGGGATTGGGTGTAGATAGAGAAGAGGAGAGGGCCAAGGACAGAGCCTTGGGGAATCCCGACCAAGAGGGGTAGGAAGCAGGAGGGGGAGGAATTAGGAAGAGATACATTGATGGAGCGGTCAGAAAGGTAGGAGGAGAACCAGTTGAGGACAGAGTCCCAGAATCCCAGGGAGTGAAGCTATTCAAGTAGGAGCGAGTGGTCAACAGTGTCGAAGGCAGCAGAGAGATCAAGGAGGACAAGAACAGAGTAAAGGCAGTTGGATTTAGCCACAAGAAGATCGTTGGTGATCTTAGCCAGAGCGGTTTCAGTGGAGTGAAGGGGGTAGAAGTCAGATTGGAGGGGGTCAAGGGAGGAGTTGGCAGAGAGGAGGTTGAGGCAATGGGAGTAGACAACACGTTCAAGGAGTTTGGAAGCAAAAGGGAGAAGCGAGACAGGATGGTAATTAGAGGGTTCAAAGGGATCCAGAGTGAACTTTTTGAAGATGGGGAGACGAGACAGTGGTGCATTTAAAGGCAGAGGGGAAGGAGCTGGTAGAGAGGGAGAGGTTGATGATGTGCAGGAGGGGAGGGGAGATGGTGGAAGCAATGGAGGTCAGGAGGTGGGAAGGAATGGGGGGGGGGGGGGGAGTGGTAGGGGGAGAGGACTTGGAAGCAATTTCCAGGTGGATATTTTTAATTTTAGAGGTGAAAAAGAAAGCAAGAACCTAAGCAGAGAAAGAAGAGGGAGGGGGAGAACAGGGGGGGTTGAGAACGGAGTCAAAGGTGGAAAAGAGGCGATGAGGGTTCTGGGAGCAGGAGTCAATGTGTGAGGCAATGTACTGCTGTCTAGCAAGGGACTGGCTCCAGCCATGCATAGAAAGGATTTGTTTTCGCAGGCCAGGACCAGGAAGTAATGAGCCCTCTCTGTACAGGTAGAGCTTATCTGAGGCATGCAACAGCCTTTCCCAAGAGTTTATACTGTACACCTGGCTGGAGTGCCACTGGCTTGCTTCATCACAGACATCCTGTGTGACCTTGGTCATGTCATTTCAGTCTCTCTGTGCACCATCCTCCGTATGGAGATAATAATACTACCCTGACAAATATGTTGTGAGAATTAAAACCATATAAACTGTGAAGTGCTCAGATAATAATGAAGGCCATACCAATGGATACCTGACAAGGAAAGAAGACATTTTGGGAATGAGAGGTGAAACCTTCCCTTTAACCCCGTTCCACAATGTCTACCAGGAATCTGTGTTCAATGTGTTTTCCTCATTGCCACCAATGGGAAAACGCAGTAAACATGGGTCCCCAAACATTAACAGATGTCTGATAGCATACTAAACAGAATCTCTGGATATCAACTGCACAATGTGACATTGGGTGATTTCAAACGTGATGGGGCGGCTTTGGCCCCGGCACGGAATCACCCTATTGATTCCCTGCCGTAATTGCCCCGTCACAGCCAGCAGACGTGCCGGCCGATCCCGATGGGGAATCTGTGGTAGTGGTGGCGGGGCTGCGTGGCGCAATGAGCAGCCGTACATTCCCGCCCCCCCACGCTCCCCCAGCCGCCCGCCCTCCAGGGGACGGGTGGGCGCAGCAGCCAATCCAGCCGCTGCGTCCGATTCCGATCCGTGGTCTGGATCATGGCCCGGAATTGGCACCGGTAACAGACATTACCAGTCGCCGATTCCGGACCGTGGTTCAACTAACCATGCTTTCAGCGATGGTCCCCGGACCAGCCTCGAAAGCGTGGTTATTATTTTGATTCCCGCCGGAGGTTCACTGTGGTGAACATCTGGCAGGCATCAAACAGACATTACGGGACCATTCCCCACCACAGGGTATTGTCTGTGGTTGAGTGTGATCTCGTAA
This sequence comes from Sphenodon punctatus, assembly GCA_003113815.1. NCBI lineage: Eukaryota > Metazoa > Chordata > Lepidosauria > Sphenodontia > Sphenodontidae > Sphenodon > Sphenodon punctatus. Next base: position 621,995 of record QEPC01000306.1, read on the forward strand.
TGTCTGAAAATACCCATTGAGATACCTAAGGATCACCAGCTTCAGTAGACTAGAATTTGTTGTGCAGGCTCCGACAGCATTAGCTGCACCTATTTATGTGTATAGACAGGAAGAAAGTGTAAAATTTAACATTTGACATTTCCCCTCCTGGGTTGAGAGTCAGCATTTCTCCTGGCAAAACGTTAATGCACAGTTGGGACTGAAGGGTTTCTTTATAAAAAGGTTACCAGATTGTATCTAAACAGAGTGGAAAGAGAGAAAAATATGTTCTCATTGCTTTCCTTCACTCCAGTCCAGTTAGATAATGTTATTTAGATATGGAAGGACAACAGCATTATGTGGTTTTTTTTTTTCTTCTTTACACTATCTCTGTTAAGGTTATGTGCATGTATATGTTTTATGCTTTAGATTAAATTATAATGTATATGCATTTTTGTTTTGTTGTAACTGTTTGTTTTGTATGTGTGACCTCAAAGCAATGGTCTATGGCCACGCTTATAATAATAAACTGAAACTATCTTTGAAATTAGAAGAGGTGTGAAAAGATAATGTATGGAAGGGGCAGAGTCTTACATTCTGTTATATGTATTGCCTTTACCCAATGTGCATGTAATAGATGAGCTCAGTTAGATGATCTTGTTATACTTTACCTCACTGCTAGAATCACAGTAAAGCTTGTAAGCAACGTGAGGCTTCATTAACTCTCACTCTATCAGTATTATAGGATTTTTTCTAGAGGATGCTTATTTGGGTCCATAGAGACTAAGCACCCTGAAATTTAAGCAGCTGGTAACATAGAAAGTTGGAACTGTCATCTGAATATTATATGAGGTGTTGCCTCTGGTTAACAGCAGTAAAATGTTAATTTAGTCTTTGATAGAACATATTAGCATGGTAAATCACAGAACAGTTTTGGTATGCTAATTCTGAAATAAAAAATGTGTTCTGATTGATGTGTGAATCAATATGAGAACTGCCAGATGCTTGAAATGACAAAGCTGATCAAAGCTGCCAAAACTGTGTGGCAAACATATTAACAGTGATACATACATTTGCTTTTTTTCTTTCTGAAACTGTGTGAAATCTAATTATAAGTGGAACCTACTTAAACCAGCAACTCTGCAAGCATAAAAATGTGTGCCCTGTTCTTACCTTAATACATGTGTTATTGGGTGCTGTTGACATGGATTTCATAGCTAATCTTTCTAATGAGTTGTCATGAATTCTGAGGTACTAAACGAAATTCCAGTCCTGGCAGAAAGTGCTTTATTCTATACTTTGCTAGTCAGATCTGTTTCCAGAAAGAAATGTTCATGAAGGGACTTCTGTAATAATCAAATTATACTATTGGAGCAAACATTCCTCCTCCTCCCTCACCCCCACCCCCGTTCACTCTGGTTTGAATGGTTTATCTGAATTATTTGGATTGGCAAATAATATAAGATGTGGGAGCATTTTATCCTGGTCTGTTCTTCATTTTTGTGTAAATATTTTATTTTGTATCCTTATTTAAGTGCCAACAGTATGTCCAGTACTACATAGGAAACACAAATATCGTCAATCTCTGCTTTTATTAACTTAAAGTCTAAAAGCCACATGCAAAATGAATGAAAAAAATTAAACTTCTTTCAGAGCTCAGTGTACATAGTAGCCAATAGGCCCTTTTTGCATGGACGTTCCACCTCTCACCCAAGTGTGCGCATGGGCGGGCGGTGGGTGGGGGTGTCCGTGTGATCACCGTGGCAGGTGTGTGTGTGCACGCTCCTGTGCTCCACCCACGTTCACTCATTGCCCACGCCAGCGGCAGATCCTCCATGCATGAAGGTGGGTGGGCGTCTGTGTAGCGGGCTACCTACATACCACCCACCCACTGTGGCCTTCACCTGTCCCTCTAGCACCGTTGGCGCGTTTGAAAAGGGTCATAGGAAAACACATGCATTTCTTGTATACATTAAGCTTCACAGCATACTAGGATACCACTATGGTTTATACGCCTACAAAGTTGACGGACAAACTAACATATGCAGAGGTTAAGGCCTCACTTCAGGAAATCAGTCCTGCTCAGGAAAGGCGTTTGTGTAAGCACTTACTTAAAAGATAAGTATGTGTTTTAGTGGCTTACTGAATTAGGGCTGAAATGAATTGCTCTAAGTATCATAGCAAGTCAGGGAGAGCGGAAGAGATAAAAACTAGGCATCCTAAAGCTCTTAGATCCCCCACTGTGTTGCAGTTGTAACATGTTTCAGTTATAGTTATTAATCTGTGTTGTACACTTGGTGAACTTATAGTGACTTACTAATATACATTTATTAAGAAATATATATATGCATAACTTGTGTTAGAATAAAGGCCTGATCCAAACCCCAATGAGATAAATAGAGAGCCTTCCATTGAAAACAGTGAGATTCTGGTTCAGGCCCGGATGACTAAATGTTATCCAATGACATTTATCATGCCTGCAACCTGATGTGCATAGGCCGCAGTATTATGTCTCAGTGTAATGGGAAAAGAATGAGCATCTCCTAGTCAATTGTTAACTACCAATGCTTAATCTTTAAAAAAGTGAATTGGCAGGGTCCATTCCAAGCCAGGCCCCAAAGCCATGCCCTCTTCCCCAGAAGCCACACTTCCTTTCTCAGAACTTGCCAGAGCTAAGAACTGAATGTCAGTCTTCAGCTAGCAACCTGTTCACTAGACCATCCTGACTCTCTACAGCTGAATATAAAAAAGGAAATCCTGTGATTTAAAACAGGAGTTCTTGACTATCTATATGAAAGCCAGGACATGGAATGAAGCAGGAAAGTCATTAATGGAAGACAAATAAACCATCCAGATTTTTTCTGGCTTTCCTTTCCAACCCTGAAATGCCAGGTGTGCATTTCAGTTTTATTATTATGATAACAAAAACAAAAATATATATTTAAATTTTTTTTATTTTATTAATGATAACATCAAATAATAATAATAACAAAAACAAACATGAAAACAATTTTTTGTTTTTGAAATAATGGGAAAAACTGAAAAATGTATTTCAGGCTATAATTTTTGAGTTTCTTTTTCAATTCTGATGAACCTTCGGGAGGTTGTACCCCCCAATGGAAGACACTATGTGTACCAATATTTGAAAAGATTTGTTAAAGGGGACCAATTTTAGAAGCATTTGAATGTTGTGATTTTATGAAAAGTTCCATACACATTCCTGGGTAAAACTTTTTTTTATCTTTCATCCAATTTGCATGAAACTTGGGAATACTATGTCCCTCCACAAGATTAAAATCCTGCCAATTTTCAGAAAGATTGGCTAAAGTGTCCTGATGTTATAAGCTATTAACTTGAAAATGCATTTCCAGCTGTAACATTTTTATATTCCATCCTGTTTACAAGACATTTGGCAGCCATGTATCTGACACCTTCCTTATTATTTCTGTTAAACTATGGGACAATTTGATAAAGTGAGCCAATTTCAAAAGCTAGCATCCCAGAAATCAGGAGACATAGTTTAAACTTTACATATCCAAGCTGGCCAATTATCATCACAACCACATCCTGCAGCACTGTGACAAAGAACATCAGAGAATCTCTATTGGCTCTTTCCTAAACAGATGTTTCCAACTTCCCAGTAACAAGTGGGGGAAAGAAGTTGGAATGGTCACAGCACAGAATGAGGATATTTGGTTGACATTTCTGCTGGCCAACTGGCATCACAAACCGATTTTATACCACAGTGACATGTAAGAGAATCCCTGGCATAGGCTCATTCTCTGTATATGCTGTGCAGGCATATAAAGTTGGAACCCTTTATTACATATTTCTGATATTTGGCAGAGATGATCCTGAAAGTATGAGATTCAGCCCTGCCTAATTTCATGTACACTGGTTGGACTACAAAGATGTTACAGTCAGACATACATTTATAAGTTAATTCCATATACCACCAGAATCCTTTATCCAGTGCTTCTAAAAGTTGTCATAGGTATTAAACATGGGGAGGGGTATGAACTTACTAGGTTTCATCCACATTAGATGGGAGACAAAGACGTTACAGTAAAGAATGTATATGTAGATTTTTGAAAAATAGAATAATTCAACTGCTTATAAAATATGATTCCTTTATCCAATCATTCTGGTATTTTGTACACTGAATAATTTCCATTTGGTGTAGAATACCTTTGTGTTTCATCCAAATGTAATCAGAAACGAAATAGGTACAGCCAAAAATGCGTTTTCCATTGAAACCAATGGAAAGCAAAAACGAAAGCAAAAATGAAAATGAAATGTTGGTATTTATGAAAACAAAAACAACAGATTTAAATAATGAAAACAAAAAATGAAAACAAAAACGACATGGGTCCCTGATGCACACCTCTATGCAATGGCCAATATTGGCCTTTACCACGTCTTTCACATTTTATAGTGCACACTCTGACTGGGAACATTTTCCAGGGTTCCGTTGAATTTATTTCCCTTGAATTTAATTGTTGAGGATGATCCCTGGCAAGCACCCCCCCCCCATTAAGTCCTGTTAACTACAATCTGATCACCCCACATCTCCTCATTCCAAAGTAAAACCTGGAATGGACGAATCTGCATCTGTTACTAATTGTGGGTACTCATGTACATTGCCAAGATCAAGAAATGGAGGATTTCTTCATAAACGCTATACCAGTGGGATGGCAGGAGGGGCTGCTTCTGTCACATAGAAGCCTAATCCTGTTTCCCAGAACTCTCAGATCAGAAAGCTGAGTTGTGAATAGTAGAATGGCAGCAGATATGCATCTTTTCAGGAATGATGCATTGTGTGCTACTCATATTTGCAATATTTATTTATTTATTTATTTATATGAAAAATTATATCCGGCACCTCTTGCCCACAGGGCAGCCCAGGGTCGACGAACAATAATAATCAATAAAACAATTAAAAATTTAAAACAATAAAAAATTTTAAACAATTTAAAAATACAATATGTGGAGAAAAGCAAAACCCTCCCCCCTCCCCTACCCCTCGCCAAAAGTCTGACGGAACAGCCAGGTGTTACATACACGCCGAAATAGCAGGAGAATGGGAGCCAACCGAGCCTCCTCTGGGAGCGAATTCCACAGCACAGGGGTGGCCACCAAAAAAGATCTAATATCGGTGACCACCCGTCTCACCCGGGGAACCTGCAAAAAGACTCCCACGGACGATCTCAAGGGTCACACGGGCACATGGGGAGTGAGGGAGTCCCGCAGATAAGCAGGGCCCAGGCCGTGAAGAGCTTTAAAGGTTAAAACCAGCGGCCCGGTGCTTTATAGGCAGCCAATGCAGAGCCCAGAGCACTGGTGTCATGTGCTCCCTGCGACCCGCCCCCGTAAGGAGACGGGCTGCGGTATTCTACACCAGCTGCAGCCTCTGGACCAGCTTCTCGGGCAGACTCACGTAGAGCATATTTCAGTAATCCAGCCTCGAGGTGATGAAGGCATGGATGACAGTGGTGAGGTCGGAGTCTGAGAGATACGGCAGAAGCCGCCGGACAAGATGTAACTGCCGAAATGCACTCCCCGCCACGGCCACAACCTGAGATTCCAAGCTGAGCCGCGAATCAAGGAGCACACCCAGACTCCGCACTTGAGACACCATGGGGGGGCGAACCCCCCCAACAAGAGGAGATTCAACCACCCCCAGGCTCCCCAAGCCCTCGCCCACCAACATCACCTCCGTCTTGTCAGGATTCAGTTGCAGATGGCTCAACCTCATCCAAGCCCCCACAGCTGACAGGCACTGGGAAAATAAGGAGACTGCATGGCCTGGGTCGATGGAAAAGGAGAGGTAGAGCTGAGTGTCATCAGCATACTGATGACACTGCATGCCCTGAAACCCCCTCACGATCTCCCCTAACGGCTGCATATAGATGTTAAACAAGAGGGGGGACAGAATGGCACCCTGCGGGACTCCACACGTGAGGTCCCGGGGGGAAGACGTACACTCCCCCAAGACCACCCGGTGAGTTCTCCCGGCCAGGAATGAACGAAACCAGTCCAAGACCGTTCCGCCAATTCCAGCACGGTCCCGCAGGCGAGTCACCAACACCTCATGATCGACTGTGTCGAATGCAGCCGAAAGGTCTAGCAGGACCAGTAAGGTCTGACGACCCTGGTCCAACGCCAGACGGAGATCGTCAACCAAGGCCACCAATGCCGTCTCCGTACCATACCCAGGCCGAAACCCAGACTGGGAGGGATCAAGGAAACCGGTGCGGTCCAGATGTTCCTGGAGCTGCCGTGCCACAGCCCGTTCAATAACCTTCCCTAAAAAGGGAAGGTTAGAGACCGGCCGATAACTGGCAGGAGCATCAGCGTCAAGAGATGGTTTCTTGAGCAGGGGTCTAACCACAGCCTCCTTTAGGCAGTTAGGCACCCTGCACTCCTGAAGGGAGGCACTAACCACCCCAGCCAGCAATGGCTGTAACATCTCCTGGCTAACTTTCACCAGCCAGGACAGGCATGGATCTTGCTCACAAGTAGTGGCACGAACAGATCCCAACAAGAACTCTACATTGGGAGTCACCACCATCTGAAACTAATCCCACAAAACTGGGCAGGACAGGGCATCCATAGCCCCAAGATGATCCTCTGCGAAAACTGTGGTACCGAAATCGTGGTGGATGCGAGAGATCTTATCTACAAAGTACTCGATAAACTGGTCACAGCGGTCACTGGATTTCTCCAGGTCCAAGTGGAGGCAGGCAGGACTGACCAAGCCTTTCACCACCCAGAAAAGCTCCGCTGGACATGACTTTGCAGATGCAACATGCACACACATATGCAACATGCAAAATATTTGCAGTGTGATGCTATTGTGAAAAAAAAAAAAGCCAATGTCATTTTGGGCTATATCTAAGACTTGGGAAGTTGCAGTACCCCCATATCAGTCCTTGTCAGACCTCTCTTGGAGGTTTGGGCTCTACATTTCATGAAGGATGTTGACAAACTGGAAAGGATTCAGAGGAGAGCAATTAAGATGATCAGGAATCTGGAATGCATATCATGAGACAAGAGACTGACAGAACTGGGCATGTAAATCCTAGAGAAAGGTTTGAGGAGGGGACATGCTGACACAACTTGACAGTTCTCAAATACTTAGAGGATGCCATAAGAAGATTGAGAACATTTGTTTTCCATTGCCATTGAAGATAGGACAAGAAGGTTTAAATTAAAGCAAGTAAGGCTGTCTTTACATGGGCCATGCATAGGGGGAGTCCGTGTTTGTACTGATGTGTGTGCAATGGGTGGAGGGAGGGTTTAGACAGGCGCACAAGCATCCCCATGCATCCCCCATGCATCAACACGCATGGACCAACCTCCATTTTAACCAGTTGCTCCATGCGTGTTAAAGGGTGGGGGTGAGTGGGGATGCATGTTTGGTGGGAGTGCGCACGCACACACACTCACCGTGTGTGCACCCACCACATCTTTCACATGGGATTCACCCACACATGAACACCCAGATTTCTGGGCGTTCATGCATGGGTGCATCTCATATAAAAAGGCCAAAAGATTTAGATTAAGTAATAGGAAAAACCTTCTAACTGTTAGGACTTCTCAGCAGTGGAACAAGCTGCCTATGGAGCTTGTGGAATATTCTTCCCCGGAGGTTTTCAAGAAAGGACCAGACAGGCATCTTCTGTCCTGAATTTGTTAGCATTATAGGGCATCCTGTCTCTGTGCAGGGACTTTGGCCCAATTCAGATGGGCGCCCCCTCCCCCGCACACATGTGTGGATGGGGGGTCACCTGTGAAAATGCCGCAACAGGTGCAGAGGGGATGACTGAGTGCCCATAGAAATGCTGCTGGTGGTTGGTGGGGGTGCATGCAAGCTCACATGCTCCACCGATCTCCCATGCACAGAGCAACAGGCACCAATGCTGGTCTCTCCATGCATGGAGATGGGTGGAGGTGGGTGGAGATGGGTGTGCATCCGTGGAAACGTTAGCACACCCACTTCCCCCACTGGCACACACCCATCGCCCTACCCACCGTGGCTTGTGTGTAAAGAAACTTTGACTAGATGACCATTGAGATATCTTCTTATTCTTCATTTCTGTGATTGTATACTGTATCCTGAACAGGGATGAATCCTTTTTCATTTTTCACTTGGAGGAAGATATGAACAGGTCTATTAGACCAGATCCAGCCCAATGAGTCACCAGCTGAAAAACATTGTCTGAAGGGCTTATCCAGAAATTCCTTTGGGTTTTCCCAATACAGAGTCCCATTTAGAGGCTTGAGTAAGTTGATGATAGGACAGCACTGTTTCCCTTTCTTTCCCATGTTCCTTTTCTCTTTCCCACTCATGAAGTCAGGTTCCTTGAACTTGTGTATGCAGAGTGGGTGCAGAGCTCACTCTCCCTATTAGTGCTGAAGTGGGAGCCATTGAAAATCATGGCCTTGACTTCCAGTCTTTCTCCATGAAGGTGGAGTGGCAGCACCACCTGAAGAATCCAATCAGAAGTCTTCTACCTGCCTCTTTTCATAGGAATGAAAACCTGTCTTCTCACCAGCAGGAAAGGCAGTAAGACCTAGGCCCTTTTTACACAGCACTCTAACACCAATACATTTTTATTATACATGATACAGGGCAACACGGAAGCCCTGCAACATTTATTTATTTATTTATTTATTTAATCATATTTTTACCCCGCCCCTCTTGAAACAGCTCGGGGTGGCTAACACTAAAAAAAAATAAAAAATACAAGTATAAAACATTTTTAAAAATTCATAAATGTGCAACAATTAAAACAGGGCAAAGGAACATATAAATAAATTAATTAATATAATAAATAAGGGTGGAGGGGGATAAAAAACAACAACCCTCTCCCCCCCTCTCCCCAAAAGCCTGGGCGAAAAGCCAGGTTTTGCAAATTCACTGGAATGTTAGCAGGCTTGGGGCCAGGCAAGCTTCCTCCAGGAGGGAATTCCAAAGGTGGCCTGGCCATCGAGAATGCCCTCTCCATTGTGGCCCCCCGCCTAACACGGGGGACCTCCAGGAAGGCACCCCCGGTGGACCAAAGGAGCCGCTCTGGGGCGCGGAGGGTGAGGCGGTTCCTGAGGTACAAGGGGCCCAGAACATGAAGGGCCTTACAGATCAATACCCAAACTTGAACCTGCCTCGGCTCGCTATCGGCAGCCAGTGCAGAGTCTGGAGCACAGGTGTTATGTGTTCCCGATGGCCCATCCCTGAAAGGAGCTAGGCTGCCACATACTGCACTAGCTGCAGCCTCTGAACCAGGAACAAGGGCAGCCCCACGTAGAGCGTGTTGCAGTAGTCCAGCCTCGAGGTGACGAAGGCATGGACGAGGGAGGCCAGGTCCGGGCCGAAGACGTACGGACGCAGCCTCCATACCAGATACAACTGGCGGAAGGCGGCCTTCGCCACTACCTCCACCTGTCACTCCAGGCAGAGATTTGGGTCCAATACCACCCCCAGACTCCAAACCTGCTGGGCTATAGGAGGGTGAAACCCCCCAATCAGGGGAGCCAACACCTCCCTTGCTCTCCCCACCAACATCACTTCTGTCTTATCAAGGTTAAGCTTCAGTCTGCTCTGCCACATCCATTCTGCCACGGCCTCCAAACATTGGGATAGCACCAAGACAGCAGGGTCTGGGTCAGCTGGAAAAGAGAGGTACAGCTGAGTATCATCAGCATATTGGTGACATCGCACCCCGAAGCCTCTCACGACCTCCCCAAGGGCTGCGTGTATACATTAAATAACAATGGAGACAGAATGGAACCCTGCAGAACGCCGCAGGATAAAGCGCGGGGGCAAGATGTTTCAGCTCCCAACACTACCCGCTGGCTTCTCCCCGAGAGGAATGAATGGAACCATTCAAGAACAGTCCTGTCCAGAAACCCCCCAGGTCACGCAGCCGTTTCAACAGCAGCCCATGGCCCATGGTGTCAAAAGTGGCTGAGAGATCTAGCAGGATGAGAAATGTCGAACATCCTACATCCATCTCCCGGAGGAGATCATCGACCAAGGCCACCAAGGCCATCTCGGTGCCATAGCTGGGGCAGAACCCAGATTGAAAAGGGTCCAGGAAACAAATGCCATCTAGCTGCACCTGGAGCTGGATCGCTACCGCCCTCTCAATAACCTTCCCTAAAAAGGGAAGTTTAGAGACAGGTCGGTATCTGGCGAGTGCATTCACATCCAACGATGGTTTCTGCAGCAGGGGGCGCACCACAGCCTCCTTGAGGCTGGGCGACAACCTCCCCTACTGCAAGGACGCATTAACCACCCTCACCAGCACCGTCCCCAACATCTCCCTGGAAGCTTTTACTAACCAGGATGGGTACGGATCAAGTTCACAACATGTGGCCCTCACAGACCCCAAGACATCTATCACATCAGCTGGTGTCACTTCCTGAAACTCCCCCCACAAAGTTGGACCAGACGGGGCCTCCGTCACCTCATGCTCTCCACCTACTGCCCCTAGTCCAGTGTCGAAGTCGCTCTGAATCCAAGCGCTCTTGTCTGCGAAGTAGCTGACAAACTCCTCACAGTGGGCCTGGGACATGAGCCCTTTTCACATGCGATGCCTCTTCCCAGTTTCGCTGGGTGGAGGCGTCTGTATAAACACCGCAAGTGGTGGGTAGGATGCATTTCGCTGTGTGGAGATGTCTGTGTAAACACCACTTGTAGTGGGTGTAGGTGCGTGTGTGCTCCCGCACAACACTCATCTCCACCCACCCACGGAGGAATCAGCAGTGGAGTCTGTTGCTCCATTGGTGGGTGGTGGTGAAGATGAGTGATGCGCAGGAGCATGCACGCACCTAATCCCATCGCCTGTGGTGTTTACACAGACACCTCCATCCAACTCCATCCAGCAAAATGCACCCCGTCCACCACAAGTGGTGTTTACACAGACGTCTCCACCCATCTCCACCCAGCGAAACTAGGTGGAGGCATCTCGTGTGAAAAGGGCCCATGTTGCGGGGATTCCTTGTTGCCCTGTATCATGTATAATAAAATGTGACACCCATTTTATCGGTGTTAGAGTGTCTGTGTAAAAAGGGCCCTAGACTGCTTGCCTGATTTTCACATTAGATTAAAACAAACATGAAACCAGCAATAATGGCAGATCTCTGATAGGCTACATGTCTATGTTATTTTTTCTGGGTCAGGGATCCATTATGAAAAATAATGGATCCATGCTCACATTAGGTAAAATTTCAGTTCTAGCTTCCTCCTCCCGCCAGGGACCCCCATAGTAAAGCAGTGCCCAGCCGAAGCCCCTTTGCCTAGTGCTGCTAGAGGCATTGCTCCTCCTTCCCTTCTCTCTCTGCCCGATACTAGCAGCATGGTGGAAAGGGGACACACTCTGTCCAAATTTCACAGTGAGTTTAATTAACATTAAATTAATTAATTTGGAAGGATTAATGAGCCGGGGGTTGGAGTGGCTGTTTCTTTCTTTTTTCTTCTGAATTGTATTTTAATGTTTTAATTGTATTTTATATTTTTGAAAGCCCCCCATAGCCTACAGGAAAGTATGCGGTAAAAATACCAATAAATAAATAAATAAATAAATAAATAAAATATTTATGCACACATTTAAATTTAATGTTAAATAAATAAAATAATAATAATAATAATAATTGTATTTTTATACGCCCCCTGCCTTTCATGGCACTCGGAGCGCTGCACAAAAAAGGTAAAACCATCTAAGCATTATAAAACAATATAGAACAATTTAGAGTAATTTAAAACAATTATTGTTTTTTTTTAAATGGGGCAGGCAAAAGCAGAGGGCAAAGTACAATGAGAGGACCACCAGTGGATCTTAAAAGCACATAGAAAACAAATATGTTTTAGGTGCCACAGCAAAGGCCCAGTAGCCTGCCTACTTCAGACATGATGGCAAACCCCCAAACAGCAGGTGGTTCGTGAATGCAGATAACCATCAGTGTGAGATTCCAGGAGTAGGTCTCGAATATCGCTAGTAAATACAAAGTACATTAGTGACCAGTCCTGTCATCCGTGATGAAACTCACATAAATTTCACTTCCTGATGTGAAAAGGTGCATGCCCACATTACACAAACTAATGTTAGATAAAATTAACGTCAGATTATGTAACACGAGCAAGCAGCCCTATTTTTCCCCTCTGCCCGCAGGAGAAGAGAGCGTAGGAGTCAGTAAAATAGATCAGAACAACAAAAAGGGAGTAGCTGATACAGCAGAAGGAGAACATTGGCATACCAGATCAGACAAAGAGAAGCATCAAAACTCAGGTGATGTTTTTGGAAAAAGAAAACTGATGGGGAAGATCAGAGAGGAAAAATGGACAGGAGAGGCAAGGAAAAATATTCCGCTTTTACTTTCATCAAATTAGTAGTCTTGCCTTCTATCCATTCCTTCTGAGAAATTGACAAATAATGTAATGGGGACTGGACAATAACATGAACTGAACTGGGGACAAAGGCGAGGAATGGAGAGAAGGCTTGCTGAATTATTTGGATACTTTGAGTAACTCCACATGCATAGAAGTCTAGAGAAAGTAAGGTGGCCATGTTGGTCCCAAATATAGGTAACAGAGACAAAGCAGTACAGTGATATCTTTTATTGGACCAACTCCAGTTGATGGAGGTATGGAAGCTTTCAGACCTCACATGATCAGGCAAATCAGGAATTAGAACTGAAGACTGAGTAAAGCAGAGAGGTATATACAGTTATTGGAAACAATGGCAAAGGGTGGGGAGGGGAGGGGGGGAGGAGGAGGGGAGAACGAGCCCCAGGTAGGAGTTCCATAATTCAAAACGATGGAATACAACAAAGTGAAAAGAGTAAGCACTGCTGATGCGTCCTGTATTTGTAGACAGTCATTAGACTTACACATTTCTGTAATGGCTTGTTAAACCCATGTCTAAATTGAGTCCATTGTTCTTTGTATCTAGTGGAGCTACACATTTTTGTTCTCAGGCTCACCTGTTATGTAGGTTTCCTTTTAAGACAAGGACAGAGATGTCAGAAATGGTGTGGTCACTTTGTGAGAAGTGATTGAATGCCAACAGTAGAATAGGGATGGGTGAACAGAACTGAGTTTGGAAATTCAGTTCGGTTTGGAAGTTCGGTTCGGTCGACCGAACTATTCGAGTTCGGTCCAAACTCTGAACTTCCGAACAAAGTTCGTAAATTCAAACCCCATTGAACTAAATGGAATATTATCTTTTAGGGATGGGCGAACAGAGCCAAGTTTGGAAATTCGGTTCGGTTCAGTTCAAAAATTGAGTTCGGTTTGGAAGTTCGGTTCGGTTGACCGAACTAGTTGAGTTCAGTCTGAACTCTGAACTTCTGAACCGCGTTTGCCCATCCCTAGAGTAGAATCCGTGCTTTTCTCCATGATCTTCTTTCTGTGTGAGTTCATGTGTTTGTGCAATGGTCGATGGACTTCATGTACATAGTTCTAATGGGGGCATTTCATGCACTGAATGAGGTATATACCAGATTTTTACTTTTGCAGGTGTATGTCCCTTGTATTCTGAATTGATATCTATGTGATATCTGGATGCTGTTTGCAGTAGAGATGTGAAGACACATTTTGCATCTCCTGTTGCAGCAAGGTCTTGTTCTGTTGCATATTCATGCTTGGGCCTTATTATATGTAGAGCCTATCTAGGCCAGTTTAGCATAAGCCACATGCTTGCTGAGACAGCAAAGCAGAGTAAACCTTCACATTGGATGCAGCGAGAGGCAGCAAAGGAAAAAAAATTCCATAGTGCCTCTCTGTCCTTGTATTGTATTTTGCATAAGGTTTCATTTCTATTATTTATTTTATTTTTTATTTTTAAAAAATTGTTACCCCTCCCCTCCTGCCACAGGCAGCTCGGGACGGCTTACAATTAACAAAACCTTAAAACAACATTAAAACAATGATTTAAAAGAACTAAAAGGAGGACAAAGAAAAATAGCCCCTACCCAATAGGGATGGAACATCTGGCAAAAAAAGGGCTACCGGTTTTACCAGTTTGCAAAAAACCGGTTTACCGGATTAAATCCGGATCTATTGCATTGATTTCAATGGGGGGGGGAAATTAAAACAATCCCTCCCCCTCCCAGGCTGTGTGGGTGGAAGGAGGGGCATCCCCCACCCACCCTGCCCAGCCTGGACTTAATTATTTTTTTTTAACCCTAAGTCCCTGCTAGTGCGGGCTTCGGGCCGCACTAGCCCAGAAGTTCCCCGGAAGGCCAAGTAAGCACTGAAGTCAGCAGCCATAGCCAGCGTTGAAGCCTCCGGACTGCCGTGCCGCCGCCTGGAGCGCCAAAGGTAGGTGATCCCTTGGTGGGGGGGTAGGGTGATCTCTGGGGTGGGGTGTGTGTTAAACCACCCCCCACCCCAGGGATCACCCTAGTACTACCTACCTGCTGGTGCGGGCTGTGGGTCACCGGCGGCGGCCCGGAGCCAGGGACTTCGGTGATTTTTTTTTTTTTTTTTTTAAATCCAGGCTGGGCAGGGTGGGTGGGGGGTGTCCCTCTTCCACTCGTGCAGCCTGGACGGTGGGGGGGGGGGGGGGGTTGGGGTTTTTTGTTTTTGTTTTTTTACATTGTGGCCATTCATTTCAATGGCCACAATGTAAAAAAATCCGGCACGGGGAACCAGTACTGGTAACCCCAATATCCGGATTAATCAGATACTGCTGGTACAGCTAAATACTGGCAGTGGGGGAAGGAAGGGAGGGGACGGGGAGGCAGGGTGGAGAGGGGAGAGAGGTGGGGAAGGGGAAATAAATGTAATATTTTGATTGGAATGTGATATTATATTGTTAGTTAAAATAAAAAGAAATATATATATAAAAAAGCAAAATACTGGCAGTATCGGATACCAGATAATCTGAACTTACTGCCCCTACTACCGAACCACCCACCCCCTCACCCATCTCCCCCGCCAAATGCCTGGCGGAACAGCCAGTTCTTACAACTTCTCCAAAAAGAGGGGAGATCTGGGGCCAACTGGGCCTCCACTAGAAGGGAGTTCCACAGCTGTGTAGCAGCCACTGAGAATGCCCTCCCCTGCATGGCCCCACTGAAGATTTGGGGGACCTCGAGCAGGGCACCTCCTGAGCAGGTTACCTCTCGATGACCGCAGGGATCAGTCTAGAACCTGGGGAGTGAGGCAGTCCTGTAGATAGGTAGGGCCTAGGGCATTTAGGGCTTTATAGGCCAAAACCAACCCCTTGAATCAGCCCCGGAACACCACCAGCAGCCAGTGCAGAGAGCAGAGCACTGGTGTAATGTGCTCCTGGCGTCCCAGTCCAACCAGAAGATAGACTGCCGCATTCTGCACCAGCTGCAGTTTCCATTTTCCAAACCGTCACCATGGGTAGCCCCACATAGAGCGTGTTACAATAGTCCAATCTAGAGGTGATGAAATCATGGATAATGGTGGCCAGGTCAGAGCCTGAAACAAATGGCCGAAACCGTTGCACCAGATGTAATTGACAAAAGGCACTCCTTGCCACAGTCTCCACCTGGACGTCCAGGCGGAGCTGCGTGTCGAGGAGCACCCCCATACTCCATACCTGGGATACCAATGGAGGGCAGACCCTGCCAATAACGGGGGCCACCATCTCCAGCGCCTTACTCACCAACATCACCTCCATCTTGTCGGGATTCAGATTCAGACTGTTAGTCCTTATCCAGTCGCCCACAGCCATCAAACACTGAGTAAGCACTGAAACTGCAGGGCCTGGGTCTGTTGAAAAAGGGAGATATAGCTGGGTGTCATGAGCATATTGATGACACCACATGCCGAACCTCCTGATCACATCACCAAGTGGCTGCATGTATATGTTGAACAGGAGAGGGGACAAAACCGAATCCTGCAGGACACCAAATGTAAGGTCTCGGCATGATGAAAAAAACTCCCCAAGAACCACCCACTGCATTCTACTGGTAAGGAAAGAGTGGAACCATTCAAGAACAGTCCCTCCCACCCCTGCACAGTCCCACAGGTGCATCACCAACATCTCGTGATCAACTGTATCAAATGCAGCCAAAAGATCTAATAGAACTAACAGGGTGGAATGACCCCGGTCCATTCCCGGCGCAGATCATCCACCAAAGTGACAAATGTAGTCTCGGCACCATACCCCGGACGAAAGGCTGATTGAGAGGGGTCCAGATAATCAACGCGGTCAAGATGTCCTTGCAGCTGCTGAGCCACTACCCGTTCAATAACCTTCCCTAAAAAGGGAAGGTTAGAGACAGGCCGATAGCTGACAAGGGAGTCAATGTCAAGTGATNTGAACGACCCCATTCCCATTCCTGGTGCAGATCATCCACCAAAGTCACAAGCGCAGTCTCCGTTCAATAACCTTCCCTAAAAAGGGAAGGTTAGAGACAGGCCGATAGCTGACAAGGGAGTCAATGTCAAGTGATAGTTTCTTGAGCAGAGGCTGAACCACTGCCTCTTTGAGACAGCCTGGAACTCTGCTCTCCTGAAGTGAGGTGTTGACCACCTCAGCCAGCAACGGCCTCATTGTCTCCCAGAAATATTTAATCAGCCAGGACGGGCAAGGATCTAATTTACAAGATGTGACCCTAACAGCCCCAAGAACACGAACTACATTGGCGGGTGTCACCAACTGAAATTGATCCCACAAAACTGGACAAGATGAGGCTTCCATAACCTCTAGTTCCCCATATGTATTAATTGCGGCATCAAAGTCATGGTGAATCTGAACAATTTTATGCACAAAATAATCCACAAACATGTCACATTGAGCAGTAGAGAACTCTACTTCAAGGTGGAGGGAGGCCGGACTGACCAGCCCCCACTTGGAAAAGCTCCGCTGGACAGGATTTAGTGGATGCTATGAGGGTAGCAAAAACCTCCTTTTTTGCTGCCCGCATAGCTATGGCATAGGCCTGTAAACAGGATCTATAACGCAATCTGTCGGTATCAGCAAGCGAATGACACCATCATTGCTCCAACCGCCGCCCTTCTCGCTTCAGCCCCCATAGTTCCTCGGAGACCCAAGGAGGCCTGCGGGGCTGTCGTCTGGGCAGCGGATGCCTAGGAGCTATCCGATCAATGGCCTCCGTCTGCAAGGTATTCCAAAACACGACGAGGTCATTGATGGAACAGTCGTCAAGGTCAGAGGGAAACTCACCTAGAGCCTTCTGGAACCGATCTGGTTCCATCAGCCTCTGGGGGCCAACCATCCGAATCAGTTCTGCATCTTTCCGGGGGCAGACATGCATCAGGAGCGAGGCCTGCAAGAGCTAATGGTCCATCCATGACAAGGGTACAGCTGATAACTCCCCCACTAACGGAGCACCCGCCTCAAGGCCGGTGCAAAACACAAAGTCCAAGGTATGTCTCCCCGGTGTGTCAGACCCATAACTCTCTGGGACAGGTCAATGGTTGCCATGGCGGCCATGAATTCATGCTCCACTCCCACAAGGTCAACGTTGGCATGAATGTTGAAGTCCTCCAAGATTATTGAATTCAGGGACCGTAACACCACTCCTGACACCACATCTGCCAAAATATGTAGGGAGGTGGCTGCACAGGTAGGTACACGTTATACAAACAGCACTCCCAAACTGTTGCCTGCCAAATCAAACACAAGGTAAAGACCCTCAATACCTGATATGGATTGCACCGGATACCTCCTCACAGTCCAACCCTCCTTGTAAATCATGACTGCACCACCACCCCATCCCTCTGAATGTGGCTGATGCTGCAAAGAATACCTGACCAGAACAATGTCAGTCAGAATAGGCCCCAACTCATTGTCCAGCCAGGTTTCCGTGACACATACGAGATCGGTGGCATAGTCCAGGATGACCTCCTGGACAGTTGTTGCCTTATTCACCACCGATCTTGCATTTAACAGCATCAATGCAAATGCTGGGGGGGGGAGGGGCCTGACCGAGAACCATCTACCTATCTGCCGGGGGGGTGGTAGTGAGCAGGACTTGTAATAAACACAAGTTTATTGTAATAAACACAGGACTTGTAATAAACACAGTCCTGTCTCACTGATCTCACCTTCCCCCAACTGGGACCATATCTCCCCAGGCTTGTCATGACCCCAATGGCTGCCGCTCCCCCCCGGCTGCTTCCCCCAGCGTTGCCCCCTCAGCTGCCCTGCCCTGGCAGCAGGGGAGATCTTCCCTCCCCCCATAAAAATTCCCCACCCCTCCTCCCTAACCCACTTATTCACCATCCCTACCCCTCCAAACATCCCTCCCTCCAAAAATAATAAAATATAATACAACCCCCCGCTCCCTCTACCCCTTTTGCATAAAGCCCCAAACTAAACCCCTCTAATCCTCCCACCAAACTCCCACCTCCCCAAGCTTCCCAAAGGTTCACAGATTTTTATCCCAGCCCCACGGGCCCCACTAAAGGGCCACACCTAAGGGCCCTTTGGTGCGGCCCTTAGGCGCATGCCTGCGGCGGAGCCAACAGGCACGCCGCTCTTCAGCCCTCTCAGGTCGGAAACCCCACCCGTCAGCCACCAGGGGAATCCCCTTTGGTCCCTCCCCCTTCTCCCTCTGCCATCAGGAGGGGGGAGGAAATCACAAACAGGGACCAAAGTGCCCAAGTCACTCCCCAGTATGGCTCAGGTAGGGTAGTTCTTTTGGGGGGCGGGCCCAACTGGCTCCCAGCGCCCTGTACCTTGATCAGCTGGGGAATCTTCAGCCCTCTCAGGCCATAAACCCCACCCCTGAGCCACTGGGGGAAGCCCCTTTGGTCCTGCCCCCTCTCCCTCTGTCAGCGGGAGTGGGGGGAAGGAGTCACAAACAGGGACCAAGGTTCCCAAGTCACTCCCAGGTATGGTTCAGGTAGGGCAGCTGTTTTGAGGCCAAGCCCAATTGGCTCCGAGCCCCCTGTACCTTGATCAGCTGGGGAGATTACTTATGAGGCGACGTTCAATAGGATAGTCGCCTTCACCACCTCTGTCCACTAACACCCCGCCAACGGCTCTTCTCCCTTTGGTGGTGCCCTTCAGCCACCATCCAGAGGGCGCTACTCTCAGGGAAGCCCCCCTTTATGGTGTTACCTTGATTTTAGCCATCAGTTGCTTCTTCCTAAGGTTGGGCTTTTCCAGCACCTGGATGCCCTCGGTCTGCAAGATCTGCTTGCAGAAAGGGTCCAGACTGTCGGTGATGAGCATTTTGCTCAGTACTAGGGAAACCATGGTGAGCTGGGAAGGGATGGACTCGTCTTCCTTTGAAGAGAGATTCCAGGCAAAGAGGAATCTTATTAGCAATAATACTGCTCTCAGGTGCCAATCAAGCATTACTGTGGCCATTTTTACATGGGGCGTGGTGGGTGGGGGGATGGATGGAAGCAGTGGCAGGTGTGTGGAGTGTGGGAAGCCATTCCCACAGGTGCACACCCATCTTCAACCACCTCCACCCATGGATCAACCTCCGTTCTGAACAATTGCTCCGTAGATGTGTGGTGGGTGGAGCACGGGAGCACGCATGCACCCCCACCCACCACTGAACACCCACTGGCTGCGGCATTTGCATGGGCACCCCCCACCCAACACATGTGAGGCAGGGCACATCCGTATGAAAATGGCCTGTTTCTCACAGAGCATTATATTGAACAAAGGTGCCCGGGTTTGCAACAGTTCCTGTAATAGTGTTGGTGTCCTGACTGGTGGAGAGTTTTCTCCAAATGAGAGCAAACTCCCCACCACCCAGGACACCAACAGCACTACAGGAACAAGGTCTTTCTGGAAAAGGAGATGTAAAACTTGTCTTCACATCTCTACAGCGAACAGAAACCAGACATCCCATGAAAATCTATTCAGAATACAAGGGACCTACAACTGAAAAGCTAAAAATCTGGTATATACCTCATTCACTACCCTAAATGCTCCCATGGGAATTATGTAGGTGAAATCCACTAACCCTTGCACAAATGCATGAATTCGCACAGAAAAAAGATCATGGACAAGAAGAAAGGTTGTACTGTTTTCATTCACTTGTCACAAAGTGACCATTCTATTTCTGACCTCTCTTTGGGCCTTTTCATACGGGTACCCCCCACCCCACCCCACACATATGTGGTGGGTGGGTGTGCAACCGTGTGAACACTGTGGCATGTGCAGAGGGATGGCCGGGCGCCTGTAGGAATGGAGTCCATGGTGGTTGGGGATGCGTGCATGCTCCCGCTCTCCACCCATCTCCACCTACCTCCACCCATCACCCATGCACGGAGCAATGGGCTCCAATGTTGGTTGCTTCATGCATGGAGGTGGGTGGGGCTGGGTGTGCACCCATGCGAATGGGGGCACACTGACCTCCATTCACCACAGGCGCACACCCATCCCCCCACCCACTACAGCCCATTTGAAAAGGACCCTTGTCTTAAAAAGAAACCTATACAACACCTTTCATAGGCAAGCCTGGGAACAAAAATTTAACTGTGTTACTGTGCTAGATATATAGTAGATCTACTCTACTAAATACAAAGAACAATGCATGAATTTGCATTCCTGTTCCTGTAGTGGTGTTGGTGTCCTGGGGTGGGAAGTTTGCTCTCATTTGGAGAAAACTCCCCACCAGTCAGGACACCAACACTCCTACAGGAACTGTTGCAAACTCGGTCACTTTTGATCAGTATAATGCTCTGTGGGACACAGACCATTTAGATATGGGTTTCACAAGTCATTGCAGAAATGTGTAATTCTAATGACTGTTTTCAGCTACGGGAAACTTTAAGTTTATTTGCTATCAGCAGCTCTTACTCTTCCTACTTTGTTGTATTCCACCTGTGGAAATTTAGGATTTCAGGCCTACTTGGGCCTAAGCTTTGACCAAAGTATTGCTTTGCATAGACTTGACAGATGAACCTTGTAGAGCCAAAGAATCTGCTTACTGTTGCATTATCTTTTAAACAGAATTGGGGAAGTTTACACTTGACCTAGTCTTTAGTATTTAGCCTTGTAGACGATCAAAGTCTCCAGTTTCCACTTTTTAGTTGGGACATAAATCAGCTTTGCTATGAGATATAGGATTTGACCAGATAGGGAAGTTCGATTCAGTTCAGTCTGGGCTCGTGATCACACAGGTATCAGATGGCCTTCGGGTCAAATGTCTGTACATCAAAGATTTCTGCTCATGCAGCTGGTTTTGGGCTAGGAGAGATGGCCCGGATCGGAAGGAGGACTAGGAAATTATCCTATTTGGGCATAGATGATCTAATTGCCTTTACTTACCTCATGATTGCTGATGTACACATGTTATATTTTGAACAACAGCTATGAAAACCTATATAAACTGCCTGTACTCTTTGTTTAGGGTCTCATTCGGTTTGAGTGACACCCGCAGCTGTGTACCTGAAATAAAGATTGAGGGTCTCCGAAATCTGTGTCGAAGGTTAATTTCTACAATTAGAGGTTCCACCTAGATCCTGCCCGCCTGCCCAGATTCACTGCTGGACCTGAGTACCTGGAAGGGACACCGTCTTGCCGGATTGTAAGCCCCTTGCGCTGCCATGGCGGTCTCCCTTTTGGGGCTAGGATTCCAGGTAGGGAATCGAGGGTAAGGCAATAGAAGTGAACTGGTTACGTTCCCACTCAGTCTTTTTCTGGTTCAGGTTTTTGATCTGGTTGTTGTTCTTGATCAGGTTTGCTGTTCTGTTTTCTGTTTCTGATTTGGTTTTTTGGGTTTTTAGTAGATGGCTATATCTAATTTCAAGACAACTGCTTCTTGCCTAGATGCTAAAGTTCTGTTAGCATAAAAAAACCCAGGTTTGTTCTAGTCTGTTGTTGGGTTTCTGTTTAAAGACAGATAGCTCAGTTGTTGCCTCATTGCTTCGCGGAATGGTCCCTTCCCCTTGGACTGTCTAATTCCTCTTTGTGTCTCTGGAATTCCCATTCCTTCTGTGTGGTGTATGTTAAAGTAATCCTTCCCTGTCTCTGGTCTCCTGATTTTGATTTTATTTTTTGTCTGTGTGGTATGATTGCATTTGAGTGCTGCTGCCTTGTTTTACAAGGACAGCTGGTTCTTTTGGACCTTCGCCCTTATGATTGAGACAGTGTAGAGGGGAGTTCACTTTTGCTGGTAGTTGCACTGGATTAATTCTGGTTGCAAAAACTGGTAATTGTGGCAACTGACTGTTTTCCTTTTGTGTCTCTGGTCCCTTATTTTTTCCCCCTCTTGTGTCATGTACGTGAAGTTATCTGATCTGGTTTGGGAAATGGGTTGTGGTTCATCTAAAGAAGATGGACCCAAAAAGGCTACTCCTGCTTTTTTTATGCGTGTAAATTATGGATCCAATTCTTGTAAATGGCTAGCCCACTGGCACAGTATTACTAAGGTCGACCCGTGACTGCAATTCCCTCAAAATGGAACTTTTGACAAGACTAAAATAGATTTTTTGAGTACAAAGTTAGAAAAATCAAAAAAGACGGTTTCTGCTGCAGAACTCTTAGGGTTTCAGTGTTGGTTAAAGGAATGTCATAAGAGACAGCAAGAATCAACCTTGAATTCTTGCCAGAACGTAAGGGATCTGTTAAAAGTAGAAAATGAGCAGACCAAGAAGGAGCTTAGTAAGCTGAAAGAAGAAATCTTTGATGTACAGACATTTGACCCGAAGGCCATCTGTTACCTGTGTGATCACGAGCCCAGACCGAACTGACTCGAACTTCCCTATCTGGTCAAATCCTATATCTCATAGCAAAGCTGATTTATGTCCCAACTAAAAAGCGGAAACCGGAGACTTTGATAGTCTGCAAGTCTAAATACTAAAGACTAGACCAAGTGTAAACTTCCCCAATTCTATTTTAAAAGATAATGCAACAGTAAGCAGATTCTTTGGCTGTACAAGGTTCATATGGAACAGCCGTTTCTGTCAAGCCTATGCAAAGCAATACTTTGGTCAAAGCTTAGGCCCAAGTAGGCCTCAAATCCTAAATTTCCACAGTCCCCCATTTTTTTTGGAAGTACCCATTAGGGTACCTCAAATTCTGTCATCTCTAGCTGTACAGCGTACAGACTTGGATAAGAGCCATTAAGCTGAGATCGGAGCATTTGTGTATATAATGCTTCTGGGGTGAATACCTTTTGAAAAAGTCTTTTGGTTAAAGCGCAACAGCATTGCACTAAAACATAGATCACAACAAAAATAACTAACAGAATGAATGCCCATTTGAATGGTCTTAAACAAGGCTCCCCACCAATCGCCCAGGTCTGGCAACCAACTCCACCAGTCTAGGGAAGGTTGTTCCCCTATCTTGTGGCGTACTGCAATTGTGTCCTTGATTTTCGTGGTATCTCTTTCAAGAATTCCTGATTTATCCACATACATGCAACAGCTTTTGTTAATTAATGCGCACACTCCCCCCTGAGCGAGTGTGAGCATGACATGGGCTCCTGGGATAACACCTGGAGAATGGAGACTTGCCTAGGGAAAAAGGGTAATCCCCCATATCACCACCCTTTCAAAATTTTCCATTTGAATTTTACCAATGGGGGATGGGAGACCTGGAATATTTCCTTGCATAATTGGACCCTTTATTTCACTGAGTTTGGATTTCCTTACCGCCATGAGGCTCACGCCTATTGTCCATGACTACCCCAGCCAAGGAGGATACCTCCTGCCACAGGGCCTGAATGGCATCCAATCTCGAGTTAAAAGCAATCTCAGGAGTAGCTCAGATATTTACAATAGCTAATTCTAGCTGTGAAATCCCTATCAAATACATGAACAAACTGATGAAACACTGTACGCTGAGTTACAATTGGGTTAGTGTAGCGAAGGAAAAGTTTATGAGCAAAACTTCCCAGGTTGAGAACCAGAGAGTGATGTATCTGTTTATGTACTGAAATATTAGGATATATGCATCCAGGAGCACATTGGCCTATCCAGGCAACAGGCAAGGCTTTTCTAGCCGTATTACCACAAATAAAATACAGGCCAGGCTTGGTGAGTTTTACAGTTAAGTAATGTACATGTTCCAAAGACTTTTTGTTACGATGTAAGTATGGACATCTGGTAGTAGCAGACCAAAACTGAGACTGAATGCTGGTATGAGACAAAGTAGAATTAAATCCACACATAAGCTGATGATACATAGTATTTAAAAGATTAAATCTGAAGGTAGATTCTTTTGACAGTGGGGGACAACCATCATCTGTATTTAGCAGGGCCTCATGGCGGTAAGGAAATCCAAACTCAGTGAAATAAAGGGTCCAATTATGCAAGGAAATATTCCAGGTCTCCCATCTCCCATTGGTAAAATTCAAATGGAAAATTTTGAAAGGGTGGTGATATGGGGGATTACCCTTTTCCCCTAGGCAAGTCTCCATTCTCCAGGTGTTATCCCAGGAGCCCATGTCATTCCAGAAACCACTAGTTAAATTGAGGGAGAGGGTATACTGGCACTGGGATCTAGGGAGGAATTCCAGTAAGTGTGAAGCATTTCCAAAATGGGATTTAATACAAACAGGAAATACAGCCTGAGGGTTTGGAGTCAGATGATAGTCTACATGGCCTGCTGCTAATCGTTGGCCGTACGTCTTGTCCAGATCTTAGTCTAAATATTTGTTAGGTACAAATTGGGCAATATGTTCCTCCTCCCATATGTCAGGCGGGACTGGATAAGCATAAAACCCAGTCGGATCCACCAGGGCGTTATGAGTCATGTGGTGACAAATCCAACAGTCAGAAAGGTTCAAAGATAGGGCCAAATTCTGATAGATATCCAAGACAGGGTGTTTGTCAGGGGCAATAAGTTTTTCCTGTCCTGAAACCCACAAACACATAAATACATACAATTGTAACATTTTCCTGCCTGGTTGTTAACTTTCCTTAGAACCAATCTGGGCTTAAGGAATGGATCAGGCAAGTAATACCTAAAAGAACAATAAAAACAACTATAAGTTCCAATAACCACAACTCCCTGCAGTGCCAAGTAAGACTGTCCACTCTAAATTCACATGGTCTGTCAGGAGTAGCTAGGGACTGCGAAGGGTCTGATGAGAACCTGCCAAAAGGAAAACAGTTATTCATTAAATCTTCTTCCGAGGTCTGAGTATGGATGACCAGTCTTTGCCTTTTGTAGCTGGGCAAAATTTGTCTGCTTCTGGGGACAGAATGCCGGTATTGTCTCGGTGTCGGTGGTACTCCTCTAGGCATGGACTAGATTCATCTGCTTCTAAAGGTGGGTTTCCGGAACCGCCTTGGCGCTGCTCACCCAGAGGTGCAAGAGTCCTCTTGCACTGGGAGACGTGAATCCAGGTATTGACTCTGTCTAGTTTCACAGACGTCTGAGAAGTCAGCAGAACACGGTATGGACCTTTCCAACGTGGTTCTAGAGATGTTTTCCTAGAGTAATGCTTTACATACACCCAGTCACCGGGTTCCAGATTGTGGCAATCAGTGATGACAGGGACATCAGGATAAGCCTCTTTTACCTGTGAATGGAAAGCTTTAACAATTTGCATTAATTGTTGGCAGTTCTTTATCATCATACTGTGAGACAGACAGACATCAGGGATATTTCCAGGAGTAGACAAAAATCTCATTGGTCTTCCTGTAATGATCTCAAAGGGACTGAGTCCATGTGGCCTCTGTGGGGTAGCCCTCATTGACATGAGTACAAGAGGGAAAGCCTCAGTCCACTTTAAACCAGTCTCTGCAGAAAGCTTTGAGAGCTTATTTTTCAAAATTCCATTCCATCTTTTGATAGCCCCGGCACTTTGAGGGTGGTACGGACAATGCAGATGGTGGGAAATGTTCAGATACTTAGACAGTGTTGAATAACTTTACCTATGAAATGTGTGCCTCTGTCACTGGAAAGCATCTGTGGAATACCCCAACAAGGTATTATGCGATTTAACAAAGCTTTTGAAACAGAAAATGAGTCTGCTTTTCTGCAAGGGAAAGCTTCAGTCCAATAAGAAAATAAACAACAAATAGTGAAAATATATTTATAACCATTACATTTAGGTAACTGTATAAAAACAATTTGCAAATGCATAAAAGGAGCCTGAGGCAATGGATATTTGCCCTGTGATACCTTAACAGTTTTCCCCACATTATATTGGCCACAGATGTGGCAGGCAGCGCAGTGCAAAATAGCAGCAGAACTGAAATGAGGAGAAAACCAATGTTGTTTGAATAAACCAATCATTCCCCCCTGTCCAACGTGCACAGGACCATGCAACACGGCGGCCAAAGAGGGTAAAAGAGATCTAGGAGCCACTAGGCTGCCATCCGAGTGTCTCCATAAATGATCTGAATGCAAAATACAGCCGACTACAGACCAGTGGCGTTTTTCATTTTCTGGGGCCTGATCCTGCAATTCTGCTAGCTGAATAAGAGAAGGAACAACATGAGAAGCGGCCAAACATCCTAATATCCTAATGTCTATTACAGTGTGAGGGGGGGTTCGAAGAGCCGCATTCTTGGCAGCAGAGTCAGCAAGGGTATTTCCTTTAGCCTCTAAAGTTTTCTGTGAACGATGAGCAGTACATTTAAGAATGGCTAAACATGCTGGAAGGCAAACAGCATCCAATAATTTAGCTATGTAAGGGCCATTTTTAATAGGGGTGCCCACCGAAGTAAAAAAACCTCGCTGTTGCCATAACATACCAAAATCATGAACTACACCAAAGGCATACCTTCAATCTGTGTAGATATTAGCAGACTGACCTTGTGCCAGATGATAGGCACGTGTTAGAGCTACAAGCTCTGCAACTTGAGCTGAACAAACATCTGGAAGAGGGGCAGATTCTAAAACAGAAATATCAGTAGTAATTAATTGCATATCGTGCAACCACATTACCAGCAGAATTTTTCAAACAAGAACCATCAGTAAAAAGAATCAAATCAGGATTTTGCAAAGGAATATCAAGAAGATCAGGCCGGGGCTGAGTAATAATAGCTGTCAAGACAACACAGTCATGTGGCAATCCTTCAGTTGGTAAAGGAAGGAGAGTAGAAGGGTTAAGGGGGCCACAGCGAGAAATAGAAATGTGGGCAGCTGAGAGCAGTAAAATGTCATACTTTGTGAGACGAGCATTAGAAAGATTCTGGGTTTTGGACTGTAATAACAATGTTTCAACAGAGTGAGGGACCTGTAAATACAAGCGATTCTGCAACACTATATTTTCTGATTGTTCAATTTTTCTTATATTATTGTCAGTTTTCTTCTGGATTAGAACTATTGGTAGGAAACCTATATCTGCCCCCTGCCTCTTCTCCTTTCTTTTCAGTAGAGCTATGGCCTGGGATCTATAAAATTTTGCAGGGAGCCTGTAGCCTTTACCCGAGCACCCCCATATTGTTGGGCGGGGACTTTAATATTAGAATGGGGAACCCTGTTCTCCGTATTGAGCCTCTTAGGCTTGATGACTCTGTGTATTGCCCCTACGCTCGGGCCTCTAAAGACCATATTGTTAGCCCTGGAGCAGGTCAGCTTCGAGATTTTATGGTGATGTTTGGCCTAATGATCCTGAATGGATGTTTTTGTGGCGATAAAGAAGGGGCTTTCACGTATCACTCTATGAAGGGGTCCAGTGTTATCGATTATTTTCTATTATCAGAAAACTTCTCCCAGAATGTGGTAGAATTTTGTGTCATCCCTAGATATGAGTCGGACCATTTCCCACTGCTTTTACGATTACTAGACCCTTTCTCCCTACCCTTTTCCCCCTATCTGGTGGCAGAGGGTAGGGTTAGATCAGGGGCCTTGGGGGAGGGGGATGGTCTGGTACGAGTGAGGTGGTCTGATGTTATGAGGTCTGCCTTTATGGACTTTACTGCCCAGCCCGTGGTTGTTGATTTGGTGAACAAGATAACAGAGATTGAGGGCAACCAATTAACAATATTCGAGGAATTGGTGACCCTATTACGCCCTCTTTTGACACGCACTAAAACTATGGATTCTGGGTTGAGGAAGGCCCCCCCTTGGTTTGATAGTGATTGTAAGGAACTGAGGAAGGAGGTAAGGAGATTAGTTAGGGGTATGAAGAGTAATCCGAGTCGGTCTCGCAGATTGGAGTTTCTGATCTCCCGGAGGCACTATCGTTGGGTAATCGCATCCAAAAAATTGGAGGCGCAGAAATTGAGATGGGCCCAGCTTCTGGAGGCTGTCCAGAGAAAAGACCAGAGGTCCTTCTGGAGCCTGGTCCGCCCTTCTGGGCGCAGGAATTTAGCCTCAGCAATACCGCTTGCCCAATGGGAGGAGTTCTATGCCGGTATTTTTTCTTCCCCTATAGAGTGGAGGACCCTTTTGTCATCTTCTGAGTGTCTTCCGGAATGGCCCCCAGTCACTAAGGATGAGGTGGTCATCTTTATCAGTAAGTTAAAATCAGGGAAGGCCCCAGGGGAGGATTTCATATCCCCTGAAGTACTGAAAGCCAACCCTGACTGGTGGGCTAGTTTCCTGGCACCCCTCTTTACCTCAATTAATTCATCAGGAGAAATCCCCATAGCCTGGCGTTCTGGGATAGTGGTTCCGCTGTATAAAAAGGGAGATGTTTCTCAGCCAGGGAATTATCGCCCAATTTGTCTTTTAAGCATGGTCGGGAAGCTGTACACCCGCTTTCTGTTGAACAAACTGACAAAGTGGGTGGATGAGAATGACATCATAGTTCCGGAACAGGTGGGTTTTCAGAGCGGGAAGGCTACTCTAGATCAGATCTTAGTCCTTGCTAGCCTTTCTAATTATTACATCTCTAAACAGGGTAAATTTTTCTTATGCTTTGCCGACCTTTCCATGGCTTTTGATTCAATTAGTAGGGAAAGGCTGTGGGTTAAATTAGGCGCCACTTCCATCGATAGGCGCCTACTCTTTCTATTGATCCAAATCCATGTTGGAAACTCAATTTCTATCCGCCCCGCCCCAGCTGGCCAGCTCTCAAGAAAGGTGAGGGTCTCCAGAGGGGTCAGACAAGGGTGCTTGCTGGCCCCGATTCTATTCAATCTTTTTGTCAACGATATGATCTCATTCTTGAATGGTCTTGCGGTGCACCCACCGAGGATCGGTTCCAGGAAAGTGCCGGCTCTCTTATACGCAGATGACACGGTCCTGATGTCCCAGACGCTGGTGGGGCTGAGAAGAGCCCTTCAAGGACTAGGAGAATATTGTGGTAGGGAGGGCCTTAAGATCAATTTCTCTAAATCTAAGGTCATGGTAATGAGGAGCCATGGGTATAAGGA
The DNA here is from genome assembly GCA_003113815.1 of Sphenodon punctatus. NCBI lineage: Eukaryota > Metazoa > Chordata > Lepidosauria > Sphenodontia > Sphenodontidae > Sphenodon > Sphenodon punctatus. Next base: position 651,168 of record QEPC01000306.1, read on the forward strand.
TATACATCAGTGGAGGATTGGGAGTAATTCCATTTCCCAAGTAAAGGAATTCAAGTATCTTGGCGTTATCTTTTCCTCATCCTTGAGTTGGAAGCCCCATTATAGGGCTATGCTGCTCCAATCAAGGAACTCCCTAAAAGCGATTCTGGGGTTTTACTTTACCCAGGGGGGGAGATTGGTGTTGCCTGCCCTGAGGCTGTTTAGATTTAAAGTTCTAGCTCAAAGCCTTTATGCATTTCCGGCTTGGGGTTTATCCTTTCTGTCCAAAATGGAGAGCATACAAAATCAGGCCCTTGGTTCCATTTTGGGGGCTCCGAGGGGTACCCCGCAGGTGTTACTCAGACAAGAGACCGCATGCCATACAGTCAGATCCTGTGCCTTGCAGGCACTTTTGAGGTTTTGGATCAAAGTTTTTCTTTTCCCCCTTCAGGATGGATCCCTGTTAGCTTTGGCTGGGGAAGCGGGGCTTCTCAGCCTGTGGGGTGGCTGTGTGGAAAAAGAGGTTAGACTCTTGGGATTCTCCAGAGAGGCGCTGGAACCTCTTGGCCCTAAAAGAGCCATGGTCCTTTTGAAAAGAAGGATTTTGGACCAGGAGATCCAGGATGAGGGAGTTCTGCTTGCTAACCAACGAGTAGTCCCTGATTATCCCATGGTTAGACCCCTGGGGTGGGGTAACTGTTACCTCTATTCTAGTTTGGACTATAACCTGCGTAGGGTTTTTACCCACTTTCGTTTCAATACATTCCCCTCGGCCATGTTGGAAGGCCGCTACAGGGGTATTCCTTGGATGGAAAGGAGTTGTGAAATATGTGATTCACAGGAGGTCGACTCCTGTGAACATATTCTCTTCAAATGTACCGCTTTAGCGAGGCCCAGACAAGCCCTATTGGGGAAATATATACAGGACGCCTGGGATTTAGGGAGGTTAAAGTGGCAGCTACTGGAAGGGGTGGATTTGACTCTCACGAAGGTGGTGGCCAGATATTGTCAAGTCTACTTACGTTTGAGATCCAGCAAACTCGCCAGTAAGGACTGAGATATTTGATTATTTAGGCCAACACTATATCAGGAGCTATAGGGCTGTTCCTCTTGAGGAGGAAGTCCGTTAGTAAGGTGGGTGGGAGGTTGGCTGGCTTCGGACTTTGGGCATCGGGCTTCAAGCTTGAGGTACAAGATACCCAAATGTGTGTTATATACATGAATGTATTGTTATGAATTGTGTTATGTATTGTATTATTGTGTATGTAGTATAAGGATTGTATAACCTTTTGGTTAACAATAAATATTATTATTATTATTATTATTATTATTATTATTATTATTGTTCAATTAATCTAGCAGCTGCAGCAACAGCAAGCAAACAAGGTGGATAAGCTTTGGCAACTGGATCTAATAAAGTACTAAAATAAGCCACTGGACGTTGTTTTGTGCCATGAGCTTGGGTAAGAACACCTAGGACACATCTGTCCCGTTCATGACAGTAAAGCACAAATGGCTTAGCATAGTCAGGAAGCCCTAGACCAGGGGCAGATTACAAGCATTGTTTAAGAGTAATGAAAGCTTCCTCACAAACAAAGGTCCAAGGTAAGGGTTCAGGAACATCCTTACATGTGAGGTTCTGAAGAGGACGTGCTATTTGAGCAAAGTTAGGAACCCATTTCCTACAATATCCCGCAACCCCTAAAAAACCCCTGAGCTGTTTTAGGGTAGTGGGGCGAGGATAAGAAAGAATAACCTGAATGCAATCTGGAGTAAGAGAACGCTGTCCAGCAGAAATGAAATGACCTAAATATCAGACAGTAGATTTACAAAGTTGGAGTTTGGTTTTAGCAGCTTTATATCCTTTTTCCACCAAAGCATGAAGCAAGACCAAAGTGTCCTGTCTAGAAGCCTGTTTTGTAGAGCTACATAACAAAAGGTCATCAACATATTGGACAAGGTTAGATTTGGCAGGGAAATCAATATCTGCTAAGTTATCCCTTAGGACCTGAGAAAAAAGTGTAGGGGAATCACAAAAACCCTGGGGTAAAACATTCCAGGTGTATTGTTTTCCGTTATAAGTGAATGCAAATAGGAACCGACTGTCAGGATCAATAGGAACAGAAAATTACGCGTTCCTAATATCTATTACAGTAAACCAAGCTGCATTAGCGGGTATACAAGAAAGAATAGTAGCAGGATTGGGAACAACTGGGAACTGAGAAAATACAATTTTGTTGATGACACGGAGATCTTGAACAAACCACCAGGAAGTGCCATCTGCTTTGTGGACTGGAAAAATAGGTGTATTACACTGACTTTTCGTTTCAGATATAGCTCCTTGAGCAAGGAGAGATTCAATGACAGGTGTGATGCCTTCAAGAGCATCTGGATGCAATGGGTACTGCTTTATTTGAGGAAGGGGTTTAGTGATGTCAATGGAAATTTGAACAAGTTCCATTGATATAGACCCAACATCACTTGCAGAAACAGCCCATAAGGAAGGGTTAATTTGAGAAAGCCAATCATCTTCAGATTTAGAAAGGGCCAAAGTCACTTCAGGCTGGAATTCAGTATTTAAGAAGTTAATCGTCGCAGATACCTCATGTGAGGGAACTTCAAGATACGCTCCATCAGGGGTACAAAATATTTTACACCTTAATTTGCATAACAAATCTCTACCTAGCATGTTTACCGGTGAGGAGGTACTGAGCAAGAAAGAATGTTCTGCTTGTAAAAGACCTAAAGTCACATGCAAAGGTTTAGTTACTGGGTGAGGAACAGGAACATTAGAAATACTAACAGCTGTTACAATTCTAGAAGAAAGAGGGGGAGAAGAAAGTAGGCCTTTTTGAATTGTCGACATAGAAGCTCCAGTGTCTACTAAGAAGGAGGCAGACTTTCCCCCTCCTCTAACAGACACTTCGCCTTCAGAAGTGAGAGGCACCAAAGGAGCAAGACAAGTTACATGATGTTTCTCTGAATATAGTCATTGATCAGGGAAGGCTTCAGTTGGATTTTCCAACAGTGCTTGCATGGGCACAAGCTGCTGTCCTGGTGACATAGGGACAAAGTTTTGTCTATTTGGGGCAAAAGGATTATTTTGTCCCAGCTGACTAGGCCGGTAGGGACTATTACTTTTCCAGTGTCCCTGTGGCTTGCAGTAATGGCAGCAAATGTTAGCAAGCGTTTGTGGATTTTGAGGAGGTGGAGGCAGAGGCAAGAACTGAGGATTTGGCTGATGTGGGGGTGAAGAAAACTGAGCAGCCATCCTATTGTTATTAGACCCATGAGGATAGTTGCGGTACGGTCCTCTATTTTGAAAACTAGAGGGCTGGGGAACTTGGTATTGAAGCTTCTGTAATTCAAGAGCAAGAACCTTAGTCTCTGTTCTTTCCTTTTTTTCAGCCTATTGTTTTTCACAGAGCTCGGCATAATCGGTGAGTTTAGTAATATTTTCATTTTGCCATCCAATACAAATTTTCCTAAGCAAATCCTTAGTTGGAGCCAACAGACCATCAACAAAAATATTAGCCAAAATAGCATTATCATCTCCCTCTGATTTTTCCATACCTGAATGCTGCGCAAAAGCCTGAGTTAGCTGTTAGCTGCGCAAAAGCCTGAGTTCCCTGTATTCTACCACTGTTTCTCCCTGTTTTTGTTTACAAAGTCAGATTGCTGGCCAATTAGTTTTCTTTGGAAACAAAAACACCCTTTTGAATTGCAGACCTCCTACCTGGGGCTCATTCTCCCCTCCTCTCACTTTTCCGTTGTTTCCAATCACTATATATACCTCTCTACTTTGCCAAGTCTCCAGTTCTAATTCCTGATTTGCCTGAAGGCCCCTGTGAGGTCCAAAAGCTTCCATACCTCCATCAACTATAGTTGGTCCAATAAAAGATATCACTGTACTACTTTGTCTCTGTTGTCCACATTCATAAGCAAAGTGAAAGTTTCCACAGCCAGCCTCTTTGTCAAAATAGACATAAAAGGAAATGAGCCATTATGTATAAAATATAATTTCCAGTACATTAAGTATATCTATCAGGAGACAAAGATCATATCCAATTAGCATCCAGTTTCTTCTTCTCTCTCAAAGTATATAAAATATTTATAAATTCACCAGTGTGTCTGACCACATGCCCCATTTCAGATATATTTGAAGTAGGCTGGTGTTAACTGTGTTTTGTTTTTTTTAAAGAAAACATGACTGTTAGTACTCATGAATAGGAATTCACTGACATCTTTGAGACAGTAGGGATGTGCGAACAGAATGCGGTTTGGATGTTCGGTCATTCAGTTCGAAACCCGAGTTCAGGTTCGGCTGTTCGGTTCGAACATCCAAAAATAGTGCTATCAATACTGATACTGAATTCGAAGATTTTTTTTTTGTATCAGTATCATTTGGCCCTGAAACAACCCCTGGTCTCCACCCCTGGTGCCAGGAAGTCTGCTCCTCAGCTGCCTTCCCCTTCCAGTCACGTTTTTCCTGCCCTAAGTCACGTTTTTCCCACCCCCAAACTCATCCAAACTCACCTGAACATGACCGAACTGTTCAGCCGTTTTTGAGTTTGGATCGGATATTCGGTTCAGACGTCCGAACAGACTGGATTTGGTCCGAACTCCTAACATCCAAATCACGTTCATACATCCCTATGAGACAGTAATTCCCTCTTTCGCTGTAGTTATGACACAAGCAACAGTTGTGTAAGCTTCCTCCACTGACCCACTCATCCTTGACCTGGGTTTGGGAGATAATAATTCTGATTCCATTCCTGTTTGATCATTGGTCTTTGCCGAGATTTGCGAGAATGAGAATGGGTCAAGAATGGGCCGATTTTCGTTAAGTTCTCATGCAAAATTTGTGCAGCCAAAACCTGACACTGTGCTTGAACGAAATAGCCGCTGTGGCTATTTCTGGAGATTGTGGCCCCTGGCAGCCATTTGTACATGCGCAGAGTGTTTTAAGGGCAACGAGAATCTCGTGAGATTCTTTAAAATCCTCAAAACTCCCTCCCTCTCAGAGGAAGCCTGTCTGGCCCCAAGATTGTTGGCCTTCCGCTGGGCCTGCAAGACCTGGCTGTTCTCCCAGGCCTTCGGAGGAGGGGAGGGTGGGTTGGGATAATTAAAATGTGGGGGGTTAGTGGGGTTTTTTAGATGGGCTTTAAAAAAAATTAAATTGTTTTATTGCTGTGTTTATTATTGTTTTTATGTTGTATGCCACCCCGAGATGCCATGGGCATGACGGGGCGGCTAATAAATGTAAACTAATAAATAAATAAATAAATAAATAAACACTCTGCGTATGCGCAAAATGGCTGCCAGGGAGAACGCATGCTCAGAAATGGCCACAGTGTCCATTTTGCGCATGCGCACTTTGCGATTTCTTAGAACCTTGAAAGATTTTCAAAAATCTCAGCAAGGTCTTGCTAGATCTGACGTGGGTCTGTGAGAATCTCGTGCATTCTTGCAAGAATGCACAGGGTTCCCACTTCAGCACTAGTAACAATGGCCGCACTTTTTAATGAATGAATCTGGGTGGGGGAAATTGCCCCAAGGCAATTTGGGTCCTGGTAAAACTTCATTACATTGAACATTAAAGCATTTATAAGGGGTAGCTGGCTATTGAGGCACCCTCACTTATCTGACCCTGTGAATTTAGCAGACTACATGCCCCCCCCTCCAGTCCACAGTGCAAATTGTGGGTGAGAGACAACAATAATGTCCCCCAAGGAACCAGAGCAAGGAGTAGATTTGGAGGACCCACAGGCATGTAGACCCTCTGGTGTCTGTATTTCCTCTCCCAGGGAAGTAACCCGAACACTAGCTGTACCCTGCCTCTGCACTAGGTCCCACCTCCCCATCTCTTAAGGAGATGTCTCACATTTGTGTACCTCATTCAAGAATTTTCTAACTCAGTAACAACTGGACCCCCAGCCAAGTGCGACATTTAAACCACCTCTCCATTAAGGCCTCTCATCAGCCAATTGAATCAATGTTAGCTCACACTGTGGGGAAGGCTGCAAGCAAGAACCTCAATTGCCAATGCGGGATTCTTTCAAAAATTCCTTCCCAGCCCCAGTAGTTGACCTGCTCAGGCTCATAGTGCAAAATGATAGGTGGGTGCTTCTGTGGTGTCCCACACCGACTGACCCAAGCCTTGGCTGGTGCTGGGATTATAAACAGCCTCACCTCGCTAGACTAACTTTCACACCCCATGGTAGGTTGCCCCAGCAACCCTGGTCAGGCTGGAGTCTGCTTCATACCTCTCTTGGGTGTTGATATAGCAACCCCAGGGGGTGAGCAGCTCAGAATGGGCCCTTGCTCCTTCTTTTAAGGGGGCTTGACAAAGTGTCCTTTGCTGCCATAGCCTAGGCTTGTGTTTTGGGGGTTGGCAAAGGGGTAAATTGATGAGATTGTCAATGTTTTATCTTATGTAGAGCTGAATGAGTATGTCCCAAAATGGGTAAAACATAGAGCTGAACGGAATAGTACTTCCGGGTACTCGGACCAAATTCCAAAGTTCTGAATAGTTGGTCCGGGTACTCGGATGCACTTTGGCACTCTTTCCAAAGTTTTGGACTTCAGAAACCAAAGTTCGGGACATCAGAAAACTTTGGAAACTTTGGAACTCTTTGGCACCAGCTTGGCGCCTAAGCAGGTGCTGCCATGTGCATCAGACAGTCATTTAATTTCTGAGCCAATCAGGATTTGCATATTGTGCACAACTCATCCACCACATCCTCCCTCCCCCTCCCTCTTAATTGCCTAGCCAATCAGGGTGCACAATAACACATGCA